>JANFOE010000855.1:0-555343 GCA_025667525.1 Glebionis coronaria
ATAATATATATATATATATATATATATAATATATTATATATATATATATATATATATATATATATATATATATAGAGAGAGAGAGAGAGAGAGAGAGAGAGAGAGAGAGAGAGAATTCAGATAAAATGGTGTAGGTCCTTAAGTTGTTAAAATGAGAAAGCAATAAAAAATGGGTAAATGTCATATTTATTGATTAGTTTTGGTTCGTTTTTTAGTTATTGGTTCGCGTATGAGCTTTTTGGAAGTTTTAGTTCGTGTACGAGTAGTTGGTTCACGATTATTAATATAACTAGTTTCTAGTGTATCAATTTTTTATCATAATTTAGCAAATCTTTGTTAACTCAAATGTAACTTTTTGAGGGTGTATCACTGAATTTACGAATAAATTGATTATTTATTTTAATAAAATTTTGTGAAGTAAAACTATGTATCATATGTATCAGCTATAAATTTTTACGTATCAAATTTTTACTGCTTTTTATATAAATTTTTATGTATAAGATCTATTGTTTGTGCCTCATATTAAATATATCACATGTTAATTGATAAAATCATTGGTTAAAATGACTTCTCATTTTAAAACTTTAAGCTACTATACTACAATAACCCAACTCTATATATATATATATATATATATATATATATATATATATATATAGTATATATATATATATGATATATATATATATATATATATATATAATAGTGACTATCCAAAATATTACGTACCAAGACGGACTAGAAACTATGTATATTAATTTTTGGACACAAATCATTCGTAAAAATTAAACAAGATTTGTTCAATATCAACCAAATGTCACTAATAATTACAAATTCGACACAATGAATTTACCTTGAAACACTTTAGTCGAATTTTGAGTACATAAACCCCTTGATCATTTAATTTCGTGTACATTGTTATAATACCTCATCAAACGAATCAAGGATTTTACTAAGACATATTTAAGCTTATACTTACAAACATTTAGCCAAACCAAGAACTAAAATCCTTTCCTTGGATCCCATTTCATTCTACCGTTTCATATCACCCAAATATCTAGCAAAATCAATCCTCCTTTGGGATAAACATTGTACACGTCTCATATGACTTTCCCTAATCAATCATGCTAATTTACATAACAAGATCCTAGTACTTTCCTTTCGACTTCAATTGAAAACAAACACATCACCTCTAGCTTTGATATTCGGATCCTAGGTTATGTAACAAGGCTCCTAACCACTTGTTAACCTTGAACACACAACCCACAATTAAAGTTTGTCCCTTCTTGGATTTTGGAGAATTTACCCAATGGTTCCCCATGTCTCTACACATATACCATAGTTTGAACTTATACTAAACTACAAAACATAAAACCTAAGCTAATTAAGGAAATGTACTCGTATCAGACTCAAACCATGGGATATAGTTGTAAACCGAATACCAGTGTGCTCCTAAACAACTAGTATATCTAATACTATCTCACATTCAGAATCTCTTTCTCTCTTTGTCGTGAACAACATCAAGCACAAACACACTCTCTTTTCTTTGCCTACACTTGATCTTGACTAAAGATGCGACGTAGGGTTAATAACTAAGGGTTTAAAAGACGGGTTTATATAAATACGAAGGTTTCTTTTGTTCATATCACTCTTGGATCATATAATTGTGCTAAGGACGATTTGCAAGTGTTACATGTTCTTAATTCGTACATCATTCCCACCAGAAACGTTTAACAAACTAATCTACTTGTTTTGAACTCATGCAAATGAACTAAAATAACTTTGACTCCATATAACCTAATATCTAACGTGAGGTATACATATATACGTGCATGGAGACTTGTAACTTGATGGCTAGTTTTGTGCTTAATCGTGAACTCAAATGAATCAAGGATAAATGATTTGTAACGTGAACAAAGCATATACATATTATGAATGACGTGTGCATGAACTTATTTCAACCCTAGCTTTCTTTTGAAACCCACGAATGTTATATTGTGACACCATAAACTTTCTTGGGCCTTAAAGCCCATAAACAAGAACCATGAGAGCCCATAAGCTCTCAGCTTATTTTTAGACTTCACACAATAAGCTATAAGCTCACGTTAGCTTATAGGGATAGTTTAAGACTTGTGAAACTACTAGATACATTAATGGACCCTTAAATATACTAATGGGCCTTAACCAAATGTAACGAGGCCCAATAAGTCCCATGAAGCCCGTTGGGTAAAACCAAGGACCCAAGTATAATCGTACATGGCTTAGTTGACTTGTCTACTTGTTTAAAACATCAACTAAATCAATAACAAACATTTAATACATTTTCGAGCTTAAAATAAAGTTTGGGAACTCAAGCACTGTTTTTTTAATGGTACTCAAGTACTGTTTTTGACACTAGAGAAACATATAGCGAGCCCTAGAATATCTAGACGAGAGCCTAGGGTTCAGTTATGACATTTTACAAACTTGAACCAAGCCCTAATAAATCAAAACGTGTGTTAAAAACCCTAGGGATTAATATTGCTATTTTGGTAAATTAAACCGAGCCCTAGTTTTGCATTTAAAGTGTTTTCGAAACCCTAGGGGGTTGTTTGGAATATATCGATACCTAAGGGTTGGTATTGGAATGTTATTTGGGCCAAATATGTAACATTGGGAATAAAGGGACTAGACTTGCCTTGTTTGAAACTTATTCGAACTCTAGATAATTAATGAGACAATTTTTGTGTCTTGAATGACACGTTACCAAAATTTGAAGGACTAAACATGTAATTATCAATATTAAAAGAGGTAGTAACTCTTCGGGCCAAATATGTCATTTAATGAAACCACTTGGATTGAAAATATAAGCCGAAGCTTAATAATAGAAGTGGGGTATTTTTGGGCCATTTGTTTAAATCAAAAAAACTTTTGAACTTAATAATATAAATGCAGACTATTCGGGCTATTTAGGTCATTTAATGAAACCATTTGGGCTTAGTATTAATTACCCGCATATTAAATACTATAGTGGAGACTTTTTGGGCTTAAAGTGACAAGTTGTGAAACCTTTGAATTTATCTAAAATCTAATAATATAATTCGAATACTATGATAAGTATAAGGACCAAAAGTGACATGTTACAATAATGAGGGACTAAAATGAGCACTGTTTAAAACTTTAGGATTGAAACTATAAATAAATTAAGTACAAGGACTGTTTGGTACAACTAAAAACCTTAGGGTTAGTTTTGGAACTTAAAAGATTATTAATTAAATTTAATAATTTATTTATGAACAAGACTACAATTATGTACATCTTTTTCTTAAATAGTCATTGAGGGTACACGTAAATATTAACTGAACAAAAGTGCATATATTTGTCATAATAATATATATAATATAATTAAATGTATACTGTGGCCTATTAAGAACGAGAACGAAAGTACAATTATTTGAACTGAATCTATATATTATATATTCATAGACTGAGACCTACTCATTGTGACTTGGATACTTTGATCACTATCGAGCATTATTATTCAGCTGAGTTCATGGCCCCACACTTTGAATATATCTGTAAAACCCGCATCTAAATGCAATGAACAGTATACTACGTAAACTTAGGAACCAATTAAAACTTTCCTTTTATGTCATGAACACGTGTCACGAATACTAAATTCACAAAATACGTACGTGTTAGTGCACGATAATTATTAAGTACGTGGTAATACACGATAATTATTAATCATAATAATTATAATCACGAGCATACAATCACGAACATGTGAACTACGTATTGTATATTATTACACGATAAACAAGTATTACGTATAATATATATATCATGAATATTAGAACACGAACCAATACGAGCATTTAATAAACACGAACGAACACGTAAAGTAGTTAAACATGAAAGTTGTACAGGTTTGCCCTGTGGTCCTTATGTAGTCGGGGACAAGGAGCAATAGGTGCCCCAGCCCAACTTAATTTTAACTAAACAGGAAAAAGGGGAAATACAGAGTTTTTCATTCACAAGATTTTTACAAAAATTAAAAACCCTAGCTCTTTGCTCTCCTTGTTGCCGCCGGCTATACACCAAACCAAGGAGGGTGTTGTTTGAATTTTGATCTTGGAATTCGGGTGGATCGTGTTCGTGTTCATAGTTCCTTTTCAAATCAAGTGTTCGGTATCACCAAAACCTTCATCTCTTATTTAATTTATTTTCTTTTATTATGTTCATGTGTAAGAAAATTAAAAACATAATAAACATGTAGATCAAATCAAAAAAACATGAATGGGTTTGGTTTTGGTGGGGTTTGTTCGGCTGACACACGAACCGAGAGATCCAAGCTCTCAGCTTGGGTTCGATTCACACCAACAGCCGAGACCTCATGATCTCGGTGTGGTTTGGTGGTTTGGAATCAGGGAACAAGGGACCCCGACTCGTGTCAGGGTACCGTTTGGTTTGTTATGGGTCTTGTCGCAGCAGCAACAACTCCACCGGCAACAGCTGGTGGCTGTTTTGGGTCGAGCACGGGGAACGCGGGCTAGACGGGGGGACCGACCGGCTTCAGCCCATGGTGATCTCGTTCGAGCAGTGGCAACCGGCTAGGCCGGGTAGCCACTGCCAAGGGCGTTTTGGCCCGGTTCATGTTGCGGTTCATATTAAACACGGGCACGGGATTATTTTAATTACAAGTATATTTTTACAAGGCTAATTAAACTAATTAAACATGACTATAAATAATTTAATCAAGACTTAGGTTATATTTTTTTAGTAAATAATACATGTTTTTAACCTATGTATATTACCATTTAACTTAGAATATAGTTATTAATTAATTATTAAAACATGGAATATAATTAATTAATAAATCATGACTTAGGTTATAATTAATAAATTATTAATACATGATTAACCTAAGCATTTTATATGTCTTAATTTAATTGAATCATGCCTTTATTTAATTAAATCATATAACATATAGTTTATTAAATTATCATGACATTATTAATAAACTATACTATTAATTACATGACTTATGATTTTTAACCAGTAAATTTAAGCTTATATTATTAGCTTATTAATCCAGCTTATTTCTAATTATGGAAACTTTTTAAGTCAGGAAACTTACTATTTTTGGAAACTTTCTTTTTTTAGAAACTGGTCTATTTTTAGAAACTGATCTATTTTTGTAAACTTTCTATTTTAGGAAACCTGTCATTTTTAGAAATTTACTTATTATTACACAACAAGTATAATAATACAAGAATACAAGATAATACTTAGTTTGGAGTTTAATAGTGCTTTTGTGGGTGCCCATGCTGTTTTCAAGCCCTATCGTATCTCTGATCACTCACCAGCGATTATGTGTATTCCTACGATTACTAGACCTAAACCACGGCCATTTAAGTTCTTCAACATTGTGACTCAGAATGATAAATTTAAAGATACTGTTCAAGAAGTTTAGGCTGTTCCGGTTAGTGGTTTTGCTATGTTTAAGGTCTCTAAGCGTCTTAAGATGTTAAAGAAACCATTGCGTAAGTTACTGATTGATAAAGGTAACTTGCATGAAAATGTTATTCGGCTTCGTGGTGAGCTGGATAAAGCTCAAATAGACTTAGATGCTGATCCTAACAATGTTGGTCTGCGTGAAGTAGAAGCATTAGTAATTAGGGCGTTTAATGAAGCGATTCTCCTAGAAGAACGATTTCTGAAACAAAGAGCCAAGATTGCTTGGCTGAAGGAGGGTGATTCGAATTCAGCATACTTCCATAAAGCTGTGAAGAGTCGAATCAGTAGAAGTCGCATTGATGCTGTTACCGATTCACAAGGTTAGTTATTTGAAAATGAGCAGGTTGCTGAGGCGTTTGTATCACATTATGAATGTTTTCTTGGTCAATCTGGTCTTACTACTAATCTTAATTTGGTGGATCTGTTCCAAAGTCGAATTGCTGATGAGGTTGCCCTTGATATGATACGTTCTGTGACAAGGCAAGAGGTTAAAGAGGCATTATTCTCTATGGGTGATGAAAAATCCCCGGGTCCGGATGGGTACACGGCGGCGTTTTTTGAAGCATCATGGGATATTATTGCAAATGATATTGTGGAGGTGGTGAAAGAACTTTTCTAATGGTAAGCTCCTTAAAGAATGGAACCATACAATAATTGCTCTTATTCCTAAGGTGAGATCACCGTCTCGTGTTAATGATTATCGACCTATCTCTTGTTGTAATGTCTTATTTATATGCATTACCAAGATTTTAGCTAACCGTATTAAGGATAGCCTTAAGACTATTGTTAGTCTTAATCAGTCGGCGTTTGTTCCAGGAAGAAATATTGCGGATAACATTCTTCTTACCCAAGAGTTGATGCATAATTACCACTTGGATCGGGGTGAGCCGAGATGTGCGTTTAAAGTTGATATTCAAAAGGCTTACGATACGGTGTATTGGTGTTTTCTTAGAGAGATTCTTGTGGGGTTTGGTTTTCATAGTCGTATGATTACATGGATCATAGAGTGTGTAACCACCACGTCTTTCTCTATCAGCATAAATGGGTCGTTACATGGGTTTTTTAAAGGCAAGAGAGGGCTTCGGCAGGGAGATCCTCTCTCTCCTTATTTGTTCACTTTGGTTATGGAGATCTTGTCTTTGATGCTTAGAAGACGGGTTCGTGAGGCTGGGAATTTTAAGTACCATAGATATTGCTCAAAGTTGGAGTTGATAAATTTATGCTTTGCTGATGATCTATTTCTATTCTCCCATGGTAATACTAATTCAGCTATGGTTATTCAGCAGGCTCTAGGTGAGTTTAAGGAGGTGTCGGGTCTGGTCCCGAGTCTTCCAAAAAGTACCGCTTATTTTTGTAATGTGCTCAATCACATTAAACAGTCGATCCTACAAATTCTGCCTTTTGAAGAAGGTCGTCTTCCGGTCAAGTATCTTGGTGTCCCCTTGGTATCGTCCAGTATTATGGTTGATGACTATAAGGAGCTTGTTGATAAAGTGCAACTACGGATTCAAGACTGGAAAAACAAATCCTTATCTGCACCAGGAAGGCTTCAGCTTGTTAAATCGGTGATTGGATCTATGCACATATTCTGGGCATCGGTCTTTATCATCCTGTCTCGTATTTTTCTTGATATAGAGCAGCTTATGAGAGGGTTTCTTTGGTGCCATGGCAGATTAGGGAAAGGTAGAGCTAAAGTGGCATGGGATATGGTGTGTTTGCCTAAGGATGAAGGTGGGCTAGGTCTTCGCAGGTTAGACATCTTCAACAAAGCTCTTATGGTATCTCATGTTTGGAAACGTTTGGTGCTTAGGGAGTCTTTGTGGGTCCGCTGGATCCATGCTTATAAACTGAAGGGTCGCTCTTTCTAGGAGATCCCGTCACGTGGCAATATCTCATGTGGATGGAGGAAAATCCTTCAACTTCGGCAGATTATTAGAGAGTTTATGTGGCACAATGTGGGTGATGGGACTTCGATTTCTGCTTGGTCTGATATGTGGTGCTCGGCTAGTCCCTTGTCAGCGTTCATTACACACCGGGATCTTTATAGAGCAGGTCTTTCCCCTTCGACTACTGTGAGTGCTGTTGTGCATAATGGTTCATGGGCTTGGTTGAGGTTTTTGGTGGATAAGTATCCAGTTCTGAATACGGTTGATGTTCTGACTATTTTGGAGGGTGTTCGGGATTGTTTATTTTGGCAGCAAAGGAGTGGGGTGCCTCGTCCTTTTTCAGTTTCTTCTGTTTGGTCGTCTATTCGTGTCCGAAGCCCTAAGGTGGATTGGACGTCAATAGTGTGGTTCCCGAGCTGTATTCCTAAGCATGCTTTTAATTTATGGCTGGTTATTAAACAAAGGTTAAAAACGCAGGATCGTGTTGCTATATGGGATGTATCGGCTTCATTGGTTGTTGTATGTCCATTATGTGATATTCAACCCGATTCTCATGAGCATTTGTTTTTCGAGTGTCCATTTTCCCAACAGGTATGGAATCATGTTCACAAATATGCAAGTATCTATGGGGTTACGCCTATATTTCATTCAATTATTGACGTGGTCAAGCCTATTGCTAAAAGGAGAACGATTGGTAGTATTATAGCAAAGTTAATCCTTGCTGCTTCAGCATATGGTATTTGGCAAGAGAGGAATTGGCGGCTTTTCAAGTTGAAGAAGAGATCGTTCATACAGGTTGGTGACTATATTCTTGCTTCGGTGCGTCTAAAGCTATTATCGTGTCGTTGGAAGAAGACTACGGAGGCTGTTCATTATACTCAGATTTAGAGCATGCCGGACTCAATTTTTAGTTAAAATGGTTGTCTTTTTATGTCTTTGTGCCATTAGGTGGTTTTTACCTATTGGCGTGATTGGTTTTGTAATAGGTTGACATCGTATGGCATGTCATATGATTGTGGTAGTTCAAGTTTCGAGCTTGAGGTTAATGTGACACTTTAGTCACATTCCATTGTACTTAACAGTTTTTTGGGAATATATATTTTACCGGGGAAAGTCCCCTTTACCCAAAAAAACATTTAAAACAGTAAACAAGACAAGAACATATAAAACAAGCTAAAAACATGCTATAACCAGTTACGTACTCAGTAATCAGAAGACTTACACATGTCCCTTATTTATGTAGCATTAGTGAGGTCGGAGTAGGACTCTTCATCCTTTCGTCTTTCCTCGTTCACTGGACACAAGGTATGGATTTTCCCTCCTTCAGTATGGATATTATTTCCTTATTTGGATTCCCCGTTTGCAACCAACTGTTTTTCCAAGTATTGTTTTATATGTTTAATTACTTATGTTAGTTTAAATGCCTAAGCCATATGCATGCATGACCAGTGTCACCTAGTTATGGAGGTACCATAACCATAACACTAGAGGCACCAGTGTTATGACTTCCCCACGGAGGAGTGATTGCTCGTGGCGTCCCTTTTCAGTTTTGGCCATATATTTGTATTATCATGTGGGGCGTATGGGTGCATCCTAGTTACATGTTTTAGAGGATTTTCATGGTGAATGCGATGTGTGCCTTGCATCCTTCACGAGGAGTTGATCCCTCCTACCCAGACTAATTAATTAGAGGAAACCCCTCTAATTGCATGATGAGGTCCACCCTCCAAGTTTTCATGAACGGTCGAACCACATGACCTATATGGGCTATCAGCTAATTAATACATATTTCATATAAAAACATAAGTCTTTTTAAACTATAAAACCAGTTTTATGAACATGTTCCAGGTTATCTAGGACTTATACATTTCCGCTGCTATTAGCCTTTTATGCTTATGTCATTTCATGTTATTCTTGTATATCCGTTCACTGGGCGTTATGCTCAGCTGTTTTCCTTTCATATTCCCAAATGCCAGGTACTCAAGGGCGCTCGTAGAATTTAAGAGTAGGTTCACACGGATTGGAAGCTATCTAGACTTCATCACTTTATGCATTTTTCCATTCATTATGCTACTTTATTTCTTTGGACATTGTTTAGTCCTTTTCCATTTCAGTACTTATATTCATGTGTGATGAGCTTATACTTGGACTACCGATGTTTATTTCCGGTATTTCCATTCATGGTCATTTAATGTTTTTAGACATTTACCTTGCATGCTTTGATGACACGCCATAATTACACGTGATATTCCATTTACCAAAATAGGGTGTTACAATTATGGTATCAAAGCCAAGGCTTCGACCTGTAGGCTCTTAAAACATGACCTGTGATTAGTGGGTAATCACCATGGTCTTCCTAGAACTGACAGTTGTTTTCATACATTTGTTGAAGGTGTGTTACCGGTCAGATACCTTGGTGTTCCTCTCATTTCATCTAGGATTCTATATAGGGATTGTAAAGTCCTTGTCGAAAAGCTTGAGAGTCGAGTAAATGATTAGCGCAATAAGTTTCTTTCTTTAGCAGGAAGACTCCAGTTAGTTCGTTCAGTGCTTTCATCTATGCATATTTGCTGGGCGTCTGTCTTTGTTTTATCTGTTCGGATTATTCATGATTTGGAACAGCTTATGAGAGGCTTCTTATGGTGTCAAGGTGAAATGAAGAAAGGTAAGGCTAAAGTTGTTTGGGACTCTGTCTGTACTCCGTTTTATAAAGGTGGCCTTGGTATTCGTAAGCTTTCTGATTTTAATGCTGCTTTAATGGTTTCTCATATCTGGTGTATCCTTACTCGTAAAGAATCTTTATGGGTTAAATGGATTTATTCTTACAAGTTAAAGGATAGAAGTTTTTGGGACATTCCATGTATTGGTGATATGAGTTGGGGCTAGAGAAAACTTCTCCAGATTAGACCACGCATTCGTTAGTTTATTTGGTACAGGATTAATAATGGTAAGGTTGCTTTTATGTGTTTTGAAAATTGGGCAGATTTGTGTCCATTACGGGACGCTCTTACGATACGTAGCATCACAAGATCGGGGCTCTCTCTTTCTAATAAGGTTAGGGATCTTATCATTGATCGTATTTGGAAGTGGCCGCAGGATTGGAATGCTAGATTTTTGAACATTTCCTCTATCCCGGTCCCTGTTATTAATGATGATAAGGATGATGATTTGATGTGGCGGGATATAAATGGGGTTTTGCATCCTTTTTCAGTTTCATTAGCATGGGACTCCATACGTTATAGGGCTTTGATGGTTAATTGGTACCATGTTGTTTGGTTCGATCATTGTATTCCTCGTCACTCTATTCACTTGTGGTTAGTGGTTAGAAGAAAATAGAAGAATCAAGATCGGCTTAGGCAATGGGATGTTGGCCCTTTGGTGGATTTAAGCCTTCTTCGATGTCCTCTGTGTAAATTGGTGCCGGATTCTCATGACCATCTTTTCTTTGAATGTTCTTATTCTATGCAGGTTTGGTCTAAGGTTCGGGTCCTATTTGATATGGATAGCGTTCCCCCTCGAACTGATGATATTTTAGCTTATGTGATTCCAATTTCTAAGGGAAAGTCTTGCTTTAGCATCCTTGCACGTCTTGTGTTGGTTGCTACTGCGTACTTTATATGGATGGAACGTAATTAAAGACTTTTCAAGAAAGCAGATGACGGTTGATCAGCTTGTTCAGATTATTTGTGATACTATTCGATTGAAGTTGATTTCATTTCGTTTAAAGAAGTTGTCTATCAGGTCGAGTTTACTGCTTGACAAATGGAGGGTGACGAGCTTTAGAGTTTTTCACGATGGGAGTGCCGGGTGAGGGTTGTATTCTTTTTTCCTTGTCCAAGGTTTTTCCCACTGAGTTTTCTTTGGCAAGGTTTTTTAAGGAGGCAGGCTCATTTGGTTTTCTTTTGCTCCTATCTTGGTGTTGGTGGAAGTAGAAAAGAATGCGTGATTTCATGTTTGCATCTTGGTTTCTATCTAGTTTACTTGTATTGTAGTTCTAGATTAGTTAGTGTTTATGTCATGACATAACCACGTGTTAACATGTTGCCTGTAGCATGCGGTCAATGTGGTATCTTAGCCATATTCCTTTGTACTTCAACGCTTTTTTGGTTAATATATTTACCGGGGAAACCCTTTACCAAAAAAATTATTGTTGCTGGAATTTTGACTAAGTAATGGTTGGTACAAGAGTGGCATATTTAGTCGCATGTGCTTTTAATCGAATCATTTTGTTTTGATGAACCGACCCATAGGCGTTCATCCTCGTCATGTCATTTTGTTTAGGTGAACCGACCCACAGGCGTTCACTCAAAGCCATGTTATTTCATCATCACGCATTCATATACTGTTTGCATGCATAAAATGTTTTTCATGTTTATACGCATATTTTTTTCATGTATATATATTAGGTTTTAATCAGTTTAATCATGCATTTTGTTTTATACTGTCAGATGGTTCTCACACGTGAACAAGCGCAACTCAATGCAGCAGTTCAAGCTACGATGCAGGCCATGCTTCCTTAACTGAGGAATGAAATTCAGGCCGAGGTGCAAGCTGCCAACAATCAGCACCAGCATCAGAATCCTCCTCCTCCACCTCTAGCTACACTGAGCACATGGCTGGAGCGATTCAATAAGCAGCGTCCGCGATCCTTCGAGAAGACTGACAACCCCGATGAGGCTGAGAGCTGGCTAGCTGACATTGAGAAGATCTTTGACGCGATGGGTTGTGACCCTGTCTTTAAGGCAAGATTAGCCTGTTACAAGTTTGAAGGGAACGTGCTTGGATGGTGGAAGGCAGTGAAACTGTCAGAGGGAGGCAAGATTGGGTGGCTGGCTTGACTTGGGCACAGTTCAGGGAGTTGGTTTTGGGACAGTTCTTCCCAAAGGCTGAGCAGGATAAGCTTAAGAGGGAGTATCATGAAATTAGACAGAGAGCTGGGGAAAACAGCAATGAGTTCATGCAGAGGTTTCTTCGTTTGGCTGGATTCCTTGGTGCAGCAGCTGTGACTGCAGAGGAGCAAGCGTATCACTTTCGCTAGGCTCTTCGCAAATCTGTCGCCAATAACTTGGTGTGTGCTACATTCAATACCGTGGCACAGGTAGCAGATGCAACCCGTAAGTTGGAGATGCTGCAAGAGAGGGTTGAGTTTGAGGAGGAACAGAGACCCGACAAGATGTATATCTCGTCATTCAGCGGTGATCATTTCATTTCATTCAGTACTATCAAAATATTTATCTTTTCCTATACAATTCATCTTTCACGCAGAAGACTGGGGACCGGTCCCAACCGGCCACTCAGCAGCAGAGTCAGCACAAGGGTAACGGTCAGACCCAAGACCGTTCTGCTTCGGATAGGCATGGCGGCAATGACAATTACCGTAACAACGCTAACAACTCCAACAACAGCAGGTCCCTAACTTACTCATTTCTTATGTTACATGCTTTATGATTCATTATTCTGACACTTCAACATGTACTACTAGGAACAATGGCAACGGAAGGGAGCAGGACTGCAGAGGTTCACAGCCCAACCGTACAGTTACATCTAGTATTACGTCTTACGATTCTCTACATTATCTTGTTTGTACCCATTAACCATGTCTCACGTATACTTTTCTGAACAGGCTCCCAGCCAGCAAGGGCACCTGTTGGAGGGTATACTCACCCTCTCTGCACTACGTGCAACCGCAGGCACCCAGGGTCGTGTCATCGTGATAGCGACGCTTGCTTCAAGTGTGGCCAGCCAGGCCATCGTATGAAGGACTGCCGTAAGGGTGAGATAGAGGGAACTTCTGGACATGCCGGCTCCAAGCAACCTCTTACTACTGGACGGATGTACACGACCTCGCGTGATCAGGCCAACATGTCAACAGGTACCATCACTGGAATCTTGTATATGTATGGTCAAGCTGCATGCGTATTATTTGACACGGGTGCTACTTATTCGGTCATATATACTGTTTATGCCAAGAGTGTTAGGATATCCCCCATGCCATTAGAAAATGTCTTAAACATTTCCACGCCCTTAAGAGACTCTATACGCATCACACATGGATACAAGAGTCTTCCCCTCGAGTTTGACGACCAGATTCGTCCAGTTGACGCACTTCCATTGGATATGTACGATTTTGACATGATATTAGGCATGGACTGGCTATCCAAACATCACGCCACCAGTGACTGCCATTCATATCAAGTCATCTTCGATGATGTAAACTCACCAGAGAACATTCACAACGATTTTATACCCGGAAGGTCTGTACAAATAATTTCAACCTTACAATCATGTGCATTATTGTCACATGGTTGCGAGGGCTACTTAGCTACTGTTCATGATATGGAGGCTGAATCTCCATCTATCCAGAATCAACGGATCGTGTCAGAATTTCCCGATGTGTTTCCAGAAGAACTTTCGGGCATACCACCTGCTCGTGAGGTATAGTTTAATATTGAGCTCATCCCAGGAGCTGAGCCAATTTACAAGGATCCTTATCGCATGACTTTGATAGAGCTTAAGGAGTTAAAGGAACAACTACATGAACTTTTGGAACGAGGTTTCATCCGACCTAGTGCATCTCCATGGGGTGCACCAGTTTTATTCGTGAAGAAGAAGGACGGTTGTATGCGTCTCTGCATTGACTATCGTGAGCTTAATAAGATCACTCCCACAACCATTTGGGTTGTGGGAAGTCAATCAAACAAGAAAAATCACAAGTCACTTCACAAATTCAACCACAAAATGCCCGAAAAGCTTACTGATGAATGCTAAAGGTTACTGATGAATGGTAACTATGGTACATGCACAAAAACGGATTTCAAACCTCAGCAACTTGCACACAAATGTACCAACTAGCATAAAACTGATTACCAATCCTAGATTAGCCTATAATCTAACAATGATCAAGATTTGGTGAACAAATTTTCATAAAAACTGGCAGAAATGGGGCTTGACTGTTTTTGACCACTTATCCAAATTTTAAGCATGCAAATGAGTCCTAAACCACACCAAGCTGAAATCCATAAACTGATATCACATACTAATCAACAAAGAAGTGTGTTAAACAGGTTTTTAAGCCAAGATTAATACCATTCACCCTAGTTAAACCCTAATCCAAACACTCCTTTATTTTCAGAAATTGAACTTTTACAAAGCAAAGCTATTCAAAACCTAACCAAACTGATTTCACTTATCCTAAGCATGCATACTAAGCACAAATGAGCATAACCAAACAAATAAACAACACTTAACAACTTTCATGCACTTTCACATAAATCTCATCAATAACAACTATTTGAAACTAAAAACAAGAAACAAGGAGGTTACCTTGTTGGACCTACATCCAGGCCCAACAGTGACTGAAAAGTCACCTCCAAACAAGCTCGGGCTTGTGTAGAACCTTGGATAACAAGCTCCTGCTAAGATCAACAAATCTGAATAATAACAACCAAGAAAAATCTGATTTCTTTCTCAAAAATCTTTTTCAAACCTACAAACCAACAAACCTTGAAACTTAACCACGTTTTAAAACAAGATCAATTTCAGAAAAACAGGAATCCAATTCCACTTTCACATCCTTGAAACCTTGGATTTCTGAAAATATCAAAAACTTTTTGAAACTTACTGAAAACTGAAACTCAAAATATTTTTACCAAAATGATGATGGAACTCAGATTATCTCACATAAACAAACCAACTTTTATAACTTAAAAAGGTATTACAATTTTAATGAGAAAAATCTGGAACAAGGGGTATGCATATGTTGCATCCTCCTTAAATAGATTACAATAGAACTATCTAGAGACTGGAAACCCTAATGAATAAAATTCCTAACATGCCCTTGATTGTTTGACTGAAATTTGGTCAAATTAGTGCTTCATGTGATCTCTGAAATGCACCATGTGAGTTGCCAGGTTGTAAACACCAATATAAGCCCTTCATTGAAGTGTAGGGACCAAGTAATGTGATCAAACCGTTCATCTTGTCTGCATTTGGGGTTTTGTGGACAATGACGGGAGCAGGGGAGCATCTTTTAGGGACCCACAGCCATATGGTGATTTTTCTGGGTGCGGGAAAGGGTTTACTTAGGGGTGAATAGTAAATCTGGAAAATATTAGGGTAAAACCCTTTGTTTTGGGACAATTAGATTTTAGGGTTTATGGGGATTTAGGAGATGAAGAACAGCTGTTTGATTAGGATTAGGATTAAACAAATTTGAAAAACATGTTTACCCCGTTTTTATTTAACTGATTAATAATTAGTTTAAAAAGTTGCTAGTGGATGTGTGACGTGGAGAAGGAGGTGAGGTGGATGGAGGGTATTGGTGGAGTGGGGTGACGTGGAGAGATGATTGGCTAGGGTGAGTTGTGTTGTCTTGGCAGTTTCAGTCCCCAATGTTTTTTCACTCTTTCATTTTGTAATAAATAGCAAATAATCCCATTTCCTTTGTAAACAAGTTTGGGCAACTTGTCAATTCTGGCACAGCAACTTTGCAAACTTGTATCAAGGACCTCTTTTGTAATTATGGCATTCTTCAAGGGCTAAATAAGCAATATCTTGAAACTTTAAGGACCCATTTGTAATATTTGAGATTTACAAGGGCCTAAAGTGACAAGTCTTCAATAGTTGAGGGACCATACTTGTACAATCTTCAAACTTCAAGGTCTTTTTGGAAATTCATGATTCTTGGGCCCGGTTCATTGTGCGGCTTCGTTTCCCGTGTTCGTTTGTTGATTGATTCTTGTGATCTTTTTGTCATTTCCTCAATATCCGTACCTAAAATACACAAGCAACAAACACGAGCATATATTTGGCAGTTTTAATGATATTTTATGCATTTTAAGCCCGATTTGGACGATGAGACTATGTATAAAAGCAGTCTCATCATTAAGCAAAGGCTTCCAGGTTGGTACTCCTTTTACTTTTAGTCCGAAGTTGTCTACTTCTGGTGCTCATATACATGATAACTCATCTAATCCTGGTACGACTTCGAATGCATCTAAACGTGATAATAGCAAAGTTGATAGTGGTACCAAATCTGGGTTGCATACTAATAATTCAAATAAAGGTAAATCTGTGGTGAGTGGCGTTTCTACTTCGAATTCATTTGGGACTCTTTCAGGGGATATAGGTGACCTAAGTGGAGATGATGATGATGAGGAGGTTGAAAACATTTATGATGAATCTGCTAATCTTCTTAGTTCTCAATCAGGGGCAAGCACTCCTGCCATGAATGTTTTAAATGTTTAGTATAGCCTCATGGAATATAAGGGGTCTGAACCAATCCCCTAAAAGAATAGAGGTTCGTCAGGTTATTAATGAAATAATCTGAGTGTTTGTGCTATTTTAGAGTCTCATGTTGATGCTTCGGGTGTTTATGATATGTGTCGTAATATTTTTAGCAGATGGAAGTGGACGTCAAATGGTGGTTTGTGTCCTAAAGGGACACATATAATTCTTGGCTGGAATGATGATAATATGGATGTTATGGTGTTGTCTCAAACAAGTCAAGTTATGCATTGTCAGGTTAAAACGCGTATGGATAACCGTACTTTGTTTTGCTCTTTCGTTTATGCTGATAAATACTATATCCATCGGCGTGTTCTTTGGAATAATCTGGTTGCTCATGCTACTTTTATGCGGGATAAGCCATGGGCTGTTTTGGGTGATTTTAATGCTGCTCTTAATATTGAGGATCACTCATGCGGCGGCTACACTCCTAATATTGCTATGCGGGAATTCAAGGAGTGTGTTAATCTTATGGAAGTTATGGACGTTAATGCTACATGTTTACATTTTACTTAGAATGAGAAACCACAGGGTGATGATGGTATTCTCAAAAAGATTGATCGGATTTTTTTTTGGTAAAGGGTTTCCCCGATAAATATATTAACCAAAAAAGCGTTGAAGTACAAAGAAATGTGGCTAAGATACCACATTAACCGCATGCTACAGGCTGCATGTTAACACGTGATTATGTCATGGCATAAACACAAACTAATCTAGAACTACAATGCAAGTAAACTAGAAAGAAACCAAGATGCAAACATGAAGTCACACATTGTCTTCAGCTTCCACCAACAGCACGAAAGGAGCAAATGATATCCAAATGAGCCTGCCTCTTTAAAAAACCTTGCCAAAGAAAACCCAGTGGGAAAAACCTTGGACAAGGAAATATTTTCTTGATGAGTTTCTTGATGAGTTTCCAGGATGTTTTGCGATATTCCAACCTTACAGGATTTCTGTCCATTCTCCTTATGTGTTACGAATCCCTAAAATTAGCAAACCTAAGCCTAAACCTTTTAAATTCAATAATTTTCTTGTGCATAAGGAGGGTTTTCATGCAGTGGTAGCTAACGAATGGTTGGAAAATGTTCATGGTTGTGCTATGTTTAGGCTTGTTAAACGCTTAAAAGGTTTAAAGGCTCCGTTTCGTAAACTGCTGTTTGAACAGGGTAATCTTCATGATCGTGTTACTAGACTACGTGTGGAAGTAGATGTTGTTCAACAAGCCCTTGATAGAGACCCATCCAATGTGCTGCTGAAAGAAGAGCATGCTCATTATCTAGTTGCTTTTAAGGAAGCTTCTCTTGATGAGGAACGCTTCTTACGTCAGAAATCTAAAATTGAATGGCTTGATGTAGGTGATTCAAATACTGCTTATTTTCATAACTCGGTTAAGAGTAGGGCTGATCGTAATCGTATTGAAATGGTTCGTGATTCTCATAATGTGCTTCATTATGGAGATGCTGTGCTTGGAGCTTTTGTTGCTCATTACGAGTTGTTTCACGGTCAGGCAAGTGTTTCAGGTTCTTTTAATATGTCTGATTTGTTTGTTCGAAAGCTTGGTGCTCAGAAATCTGCCCATATGGTTAGAGTCATCTCTGATTCTGAAATTAAAAGTGCGTTTATTCTCCATGAGTGATGACAAAGCGCCTGGGCCGGATGGTTTTACTGCTGCGTTTTTTAAGAAGTCTTGGGATATTGTGGGTGATGAGTTTACATGTGTTATTCGAGAGTTTTTCTCTAATGGAAAACTTCTTAAAGAGGTTAATCATACTATTATTGCTCTTATCCCTAAGGTTTCTGTTCCAAATAAGATTACTGATTATCGCCCCATCTGTTGTTGTAATGTTATTTTCAAATGCATTAGTAAGATAATTGCTAACCGTATTAAAGGGGATTTGGGCGATTTGGTTAATATTAATCAATCTGCTTTTGTTCCGGGGCGTAGGATCTCGGATAACATCTTATTGACGCAAGAGCTGATGAGGAATTACCACAGAAATTTTGGTCCTCCAAGATGTGCTTTTAAGGTGGATATTCAGAAAGCTTACGATACGGTGGACTGGCAGTTTCTGCGTAACATTCTGATTGGTTTTGGATTCCACCATTTAATGGTTGATTGGATTATGACGTGTGTTTCTACTACTTCTTATTCCATTTGCATAAATGATAATTTATATGGCTGGTTTCAAGGAAAAAGAGGTCTTAGGCAAGGTGATCTGTTATCTCCATATCTTTTCACGTTGGTCATGGAGATCCTTTCACTTATGTTGCAGCGGAGGGTTCTTAATGCAGAGGATTTTTATTTTTATCACCGTTGTGAACAACAATGTATTATCAACCTCCGTTTTGCAGATGATCTTTTCTTGTTTGCTAGGCGTCACTTGGACTCTGTGCAGGTTATTATGGATGCGTTAGAGGAATTTAAGATAGCTTCAGGTTTGGTTCCAAGTATCCCAAAGAGCACTGTTTTCTTCTGTAATGTAGCTGCTGCTGTTAAAAGTAGTATTTTACATATCATGCCATTTGCTGAAGGCGAGTTACCTGTCAGATATCTTGGTGTTCCTCTCATTTCGTCCAGGCTTCTATATAGGGATCGTAAAGTCCTTGTTGAAAAACTTGAGAGTAGAGTTATTGATTGGCGCAATAAATTTCTTTCTTTAGCAGGAAGACTCCAGTTAGTTCGTTCAGTTCTTTCATCTATACATATCTACTGGGCGTCTGTCTTTATTTTACCTGTTCGGATTATTCATGATTTAGAACAGCTTATGAGAGGCTTCTTATAGTTTCAAGGTGAAATGAAGAAAGGTAAGGATAAAGTTGCTTGGGACTCTGTCTGTACTCCATTTTATGAAGGTGGACTTGGTATTTGTAAGCTTTCTGATTTTAATACTGCTTTAATGGTTTCTCATATCTGGCGTATCCTCACTCGTAAAGAGTCTTTATGGGTTAAATGGATTTATTCTCACAAGTTAAAGGATCGAAGTTTCTGGGAAGTTTCCATGTATAGGTGATATGAGTTTGGGCAGGAGAAAACTTCTACAGATTAGACCACGCATTCATTAATTTATTTGGTATAAGATTAATAGTGGTAGATTGGCTTCTATGTGGTTTGAAAAATGGGCAGATTTATGTCTGTTACGGGACATTCTTACATTTCGATGTATTACAAGATCGGGGCTCTCTCTATCTAATAAGGTGAGGAATCTTATTACTGATGGTATTTAGCAGTGGCCGCAGGATTGGTATGCTAGATTTCCGAACATTGTCTCTATCCTTGTCCCTGTTATTAATGATGCTCAGGATGATGTTTTGATGTGGCGGGATATAAATGGGGTTCTACATCCTTTTTCAGTTTCTTTAGCTTGGGACTCCATTCGGGATAGGGCATTGATGGTTGATTGGTATCATGTTGTTTGGTTTGCTCATTGTATTCCTCGTCACTCTATCCACTTGTGGTTAGTGGTTAGAAGAAAATTGAAGACAAAAGATCGGCTTAGGCAATGGGATGTTGGCCCTTTGGTGGATCTAAGCCTTCTATGATGTCCGTTGTGTAAATTGGTGTCGGATTCTCATGACCATCTTTTCTTTGAATGTTCTTATTCTATGCATGTTTGGTCTAAGGTTCGGGGCCTATGCGATATGGATAGCATCCCCCCTCGGATTGATGATATTTTAGCCTATGTTATTCCAATTTCTAAGGGGAAGTCTTGTCCTAGCATCCTTGCCCGTCTTGTGTTGGCTGCTACTGCGTACTTTATATGGATGGAACGTAATTCAAGACTATTCAAGAAAAAGATGTTGGCCGTTGATCAGATTGTTCAGCTAATAGGTGATACTATTCGGTTGAAGTTGATTTCATTTCGTTTTAAGAAGTTGTCTGCCAGGTCAAGTTTGCTGCTTGACAAATGGAGGGTGCCGAGCTCTAGAGTTCTTCATGATGGGAGTGTCGGGTGAGGGTTGTACTCTTTTTTCCTTGTCCAAGGTTTTTCCCATTGGGTTTTCTTTGGCAAGGGTTTTTAAGGAGGCAGGCTCATTTAGATATCATTTGCTCCTTTTGTGCTGTTGGTGGAAGCTGAAGACATTGTGTGACTTCATGTTTGCATCTTGGTTTCTTTCTAGTTTACTTGCATTGTAGTTCTAGATTAGTTTGTGTTTATGCCATGACATAATCACGTGTTAACATGCTGCCTGTATCATGCGGTTAATGTGGTATCTTAGCCACATTCCTTTGTACTTCAACGATTTTTTGGTTAATATATTTACCGGGGAAACCCTTTTCCATAAAAAAGACTCTCATAATGTTCTTCATGATGGTGGTGTTGTGCTTGGAGCTTTTGTTGCTCATTATGAGCAGTTTCTTGGTTAGGCAAGTGGTTAAGGTGCTTTTAATTCTTCTAATTTGTTTGTTCGGAATGTTGGTGCTCAGAAAGCTGCCCATGTGGTTAGAGTAATATTTTATTCTGAAATTAAAGACGCCTTATTTTCCATGAGTGATGATAAAGCGCCTAGGCCAGATGGTTTTACTGCTGCTTTTTTAAGAAGTCCTGGGATATTGTGGGTGCTGATTTTACATGTGCTATTCGTGAGTTTTTCTCTAATGGTAAACATCTTAAAGAGGTTAATCATACTATTTTTTGGTAAAGGGTTACCCCGGTAAATATATTAACCAAAAAACCGCTAAAGTACAAAGGAATGTGGCTCAGATACCACATTAACCGCATGCTACAGGCAGCATGTTAACACGTGGTTATGCAATGACATAAACACTAACTAAACTCGAACTATAATACATGTAAACTAGATAGAAACCAAGATGCAAACATGAAGACACACATTCTCTTCAGTTTCCAACAACACCACGATAGGAGCAAAAGAAAACCAAATGAGCCTGCCTCCTTAAAAAACCTTGCCAAAGAAAACCCAGTGGGAAAAACCTTGGACAAGGAAAAAAGAGTACAACCCTCACCCGGCACTCCCATTGTGAAAAACTCTAAAGCTCGGCACCCTCCATTTGTCAAGCAGCAAACTCGACCTGGTAGACAACTTCTTAAAACAAAATGAAATCAACTTCAATCGAATAGTATCACAAATAATTTGAACAAGCTGATCAACCGCCATCTGATTTTTCTTGAAAAGTCTTGAATTACGTTCCATCCATATAAAGTACGCGGTAGCAGCGAACACAAGACGTACAAGGATGCTAGGGCAACACTTTCCCTTAGAAATTGGAATAATATAAGCTAATATATCATCAATTCGAGGGGGGACACTATCCATATCACAGAGGACCCGAACCTTAGACCAAACCTGCACAGAATAAGAACATTCAAAGAAAAGATGGTCACGAGAATCCGGTACCAATTTACACAGAGGACATCGAAGAAGGCTTAAACCCGAGGTTAATCATACTATCATTGATCTTATCCCTATGGTTTCTGTCCCAAATAAGATTACTGATTATCGCCCCATCTCTTGTTGTAATGTTATTTTCAAATGCATTAGCAAGATAATTGCTAACCGTATTAAAGGGGAGTTGGGTGATTTGGTTAATATTAATCAATCAGCTTTTGTTCTGGGTCGTAGGATCTCGGATAATATATTATTGACGCAAGAGTTGATGAGAAATTACCATCGAAATTTTGGTCCTCCAAGATGTGCTTTTAAGGTGGATATTCAGAAAGCATATGATACGGTGGACTGGCAGTTTCTTCGTAACATTCTGATTGGTTTTGGATTCCACCATTTAATGGTTGATTGGATTATGACGTGTGTTTCTACTACTTCATATTCTATTTGCATTAATGGTAATCTATATGGCTGGTTTCAAGGAAAAAGAGGTCTCTGACAAGGTGATCCACTATCTCCGTATCTTTTTACTTTAGTCATGGAGATTCTTTCTCTTATGTTGCAGCGGAGGGTTCTAAATGAGGAGGATTTCTATTTTCATCACCACTATGAGCAACAACGTATTATAAACCTATGTTTTGCAGATGACCTTTTCTTGTTTGCTAGGGGTGACTTGGATTCTGTGCAGGTTATTATGGATGCGTTGGAGGAATTTAAGATATCTTCGGGTTTGGTTCCAAGTATCCCTAAGAGCACTGTTTTCTTTTGTAATGTATCCATTGCTGTAAAAAGTAGTATTTTACATATCATGCCATTTGCTGAAGGCGTGTTACCGGTCAGATACCTTGGTGTTCCTCTCATTTCGTCTAGGCTTCTATATAGCGATTGTAAAGTCCTTGTCGAAAAGCTTGAGAGTCGAGTAAATGATTAGCACAATAAGTTTCTTTCTTTAGCAGGAAGACTCTAGTTAGTTCGTTCAGTGCTTTCATCTATGCATATTTACTGGGCGTTTGTGTTTGTTTTACCTGTTCGGATTATTCATGATTTGGAACAGCTTATGAGAGGCTTCTTATTGTGTCAAGGTGGTAAAGGGAGTTACCCCGGTAAATATATTAACCAAAAAACCAATGTTAAGTACAAATGGAATACGGCTGAAATACCGTATTAACCTCAAGCCATGAGCTTGATCAACAAGTGCTTATGACAGGCCATAAACACAGCAACACTAAGCTAACATTACAAATAGAAAAATAGTGTAAAAAACAGCATTAGCAAACTCCAATAAGAAGAAATCTTGGAACCAGGCGACCACCCCACAACACCAGTAGCAGCATAATGGGAGTAAAGGATCCAGATAAGGATGCCTCCTTAAAAAACCTTTTTGAGAAAAACCCTATGGGAAAAAACCCAAAAAAGAAAAAAGAGTACAACCCTTACCTAGTACCCCCATCATGAGAAACACTTGAAGACGGAAGTCTCCACCGATCCAAAATAGCCAAAGACCGTGTAGTCATCTTCTTGAATCTGAAAGTAATAAGCTTGAGACGAACAGTAGAAGTAATAATACTAAAGTTGCTTTAAGCCTTCTTCGTGGTGTCAAGGTGAAATGAAGAAAGGTAAGGCTAAAGTTGCTTGGGACTCTTTCTGTACTCTGTTTTATGAAGGTGGCCTTGGTATTCGTAAGCTTTCTTATTTTAATACTGCTTTAATGGTTTCTCATATCTGGTGTATCCTTACTCGTAAAGAATCTTTATGGGTTAAATGGATTTATTCTTACAAGTTAAAGGATAGAATTGTTTGGGACATTCCATGTATTGGTGATATGAGTTGGGGCTGGAGAAAACTTCTCCAGATTAGACCACGTATTCGTCAGTTTATTTTGTACAAGATTAATAATGGTAAGGTTGCTTCTATGTGGTTTGATAATTGGGCAGATTTGTGTCAATTACGGGACGCTCTTACGATTCGTAGCATCACAAGATCGGGGCTCTCTCTTTCTAATAAGGTTAGGGATCTTATCATTGATGGTATTTGGCAGTGGCCGGAGGATTGGAATGCTAGATTTCAGAACATTGTCTCTATCCCGGTCCCTGTTATTAATGATGATAAGGATGATGATTTGATGTGGCGGGATATAAATGGGTTTTTTCATCCTTTTTCAGTTTCATTAGCATGGGACTCCATACGTTATAGGGCTTTGATGGTTAATTGGTACCATGTTGTTTGGTTACATCATTGTATTCCACATCACTATATTCACTTGTGGTTAGTGGTTAAAAGAAAATTGAAGACTCAAGATCGGCTTAGGCAATGGGATGTTGGCCCTTTGGTGGATTTAAGCCTTCTTCGATGACCTCTATGTAAATTGGTGCCGGATTCTCATGACCATCTTTTCTTTGAATGTTCTTATTCTATGCAGGTTTGGTCTAAGGTTCGGGTCCTTTGTGATATGGATAGCGTTCCCCCTCGAATTGATGATATTTTAGCTTATGTGATTCTAATTTCTAATGGAAAGTCTTGCCCTAGCATCCTTGCACGTCTTGTGTTGGCTGCTACTGCGTACTTTATATGGCTGGAACATAATTCAAGACTTTTCAAGAAAAAGTAGATGGCGGTTGATCAGCTTGTTCAGATTATTTGTGATACTATTCGATTGAAGTTGATTTCATTTCGTTTTAAGAAGTTGTCTACCAGGTCGAGTTTGGTGGTTGACAAATGGAGGGTGCCGAGCTTTAGAGTTTTTCACGATGGGAGTGTCGGGTGAGGGTTGTAATTTTTTTTCCTTGTCCAAGGTTTTTCCCACTGGGTTTCTTTGGCAAGGTTTTTTAAGGAGGCAGGCTTATTTTGTTTTCTTTTGCTCCTATCGTGGTGTTGGTGGAAGCAAAAGAGAATGCGTGATTTCATGTTTGCATCTTGGTTTTTGTCTAGTTTACTTGTATTGTAGTTCTAGATTAGTTAGTGTTTATGTCATGACATAACCACGTGTTATCATGCTGCCTGTGTCATGCGGTTAATGTGGTATCTTAGCCACATTCCTTTGTACTTCAACGCTTTTTTGGTTAATATATTTACCGAGGAAACCCTTTACCAAAAAAAAAAACTCCTCTCGTTCCTAAAGCATCTCGAGCTTACGGGCTGCATCGGCCACCTGTGCCACTGTAGTGAAAGTAGCACATACCAGGTTGTTGGAAACTGAAGTGCGAAGTGCACAGTGATGAGACTGCTTTTATATATAGTCTCATCGTCCAAATAGGGCTTAAAATGCATTAAATATCATCAAAATACCCAAATATATGCTTGTGTTTGTTGCCTGTGTATTTTAGGTACGGATATTGAGAAAATGACAAAAGATCACAAGAATCATGCAAAAATGAACACGGGAAACGAAGCCGCACGATGAACCAAGCCCTAATGAAGAATTTTCCAAAGAAAACCCTTGAAGATTTGAAGAATATTGAAGATTGGTCCTCCAAGTTTGAAGAATTGACACTTTATACCCTTGTATCTTCATAATTACAAGTTTGGTCCCTAAGGTTTGTCAAAATTACAAAAAGGACCCTTAACTTTGAAGAATTGGCAAATTTAGTCCCTCATCAAATCTAAATTGTCAATAATGGTCCTTCAAGAAGTCAACAAACAAGTCAAGGCCTTGAAGTATGAAGACATGTCAAAATCAGTCCTTGGAATATAAAGGAATTGCATATTAAGTCCTTAAAACAAGTTTCAAAACTTGTTGTGCCAAAATTGCCAAAGTCCAAAAGTTGTTGTGTGTTAATTTGGCGTTGATAGCCATTTTATACAACTTAAACAAAGAATGAAAATGGAAGGGCCAAACCTGCCAGACAACATAAGACAAATCCTCCAATCCCTGCTTGACACCTCACCCACTCACACCCTTCCACCAATCAGAAACCTCCCTTCCTCCACGTCACTCTCCACTCACCATAAACAGAATACTTAATTCAGTTTAAATCTCCCTCCAAACACTTAATTTAAAAAAAACCATTAACCCAAAACGATTAAAACCCCTCTTAATCCTCCCTTAAACCCTAACTATCTCCAGGATGAACATCAACCAAATCAAAGGGTTTTTTGTTGATTCTTTCCAGACTCTTGATTAAACGTCATATAAGCCTAAAACCATCCTTAAACACCCATCACCATCATCTCACATGTCCATCCAAACCTCCCCTGCCCCACTATTCACTCTCAAACAAAAATGGACAGCAAGATCAACATCCCACAACATTTTCTTGTTCCCAAAGGCAAAATGGACGTCCTAGATTGCTTCTACATCACTGGCATCTCAGCTACATGCCAAGATCATCACATGGCTTTGTTTTGACTCAAAATTCAAAAATCATCCAAGGGCAAGATTGGAAGTTCAAGTGTTAGGGTTTTAGCTTCTTATCACTTCTAGAATCACAATGTAAGCCTCTATATAAAGGCACTTAAGACGTAGCATAGTTCTGTTCTTGATTTTTCTCCTTTTTCACAAACTTTGTAAAGCCAGTTTATGAATTAATATAAATGGTTTAAGTATTGTTGATGAGAAACATTGAGTACCCTTTACATTTTCAGTTGATTTCAGTTCATTGTTTAAGTTTGGTTTAAGTTTCAGCAAAGGTTTTTAAATTTCCAAGTTTCTAATTAATTTTTAAGTCTTTTCTCAAATCTTAAATTTTATTCAAAACCTGTTAAAATGGTGATTAATTGTGTTGGTATGATGGTATTTGAGCTTGTGTATGTCCATAACACCATGGCTTGCTCTGGTGTAGTGGGTACCCAAGTTTAAACAAGGCATTGGTTTGGTCCTTTCTTTCTTTTTTTTAAGCTTATTATTATCTGACCTATAAGCTAAGGCTTTCTTCTAGCTTAATCCATAAGCTAGGAGCAAGTTTTAAGCTTTTTACACAAGCTTTGTTCACTCTTATCTTAGCAGATTCAAAGAGGAACCTTTCTTGTTCATATTTGTTAAGTAGAATTCCATCAACACCTCAACAAAGTTCAGCATAGGCCCGGGTCTATTGGAGGTGGTTTTTCAACCACAAAGGGTCCTGGATGTAGGACCCTTAAGGTAGTCATTGTTCCCTTTTTCATTTTTTAAAGTTTCTGAAATTTATGTGATTTTTGTGATATTTCTTGAAAGGTGTTGATTGTTTGTTTAAGCTGTTTGATTTGAGTTATTAGGTTATTATATGCATGTTAGGATCTTGTTTGATAATTTTGGTTGAGATTTAGAGTGATTTGACTTGTTAAAAGTTGATATTCAGATTTAAAGGGGTGTTTGGATTTGCACATTAAGTAAGATTACTTGGTTGATTATGTGTTAAAAGCTGTTGGAATACACTCACTAGTTAGTAATTAGGTGTTTAGTGTGCTTAAGTTTCAGTTTGAACAAGTTTTGAACACTTTGCATGATAAAATTTGGAAGAAATAGCTAAAAATCAGAAAGTTTGCCTTGTGTATGATTTTGTGAAAATTGGTGCTTGATTTCTTGCAAGTTGTTAGATAGGAAGTTGTTCTAGGATTGTGATTCATTTACATGTTACTTGGTGGATTTGTATGCTGGTTATGAGCTTTTGAAATTCATTTGTGTGCATTGTGTATCAGCAAACATACATCAGTAACATAAGCCTTATCAGAACTTTTACTTGGTGATTTGTGTGCATTATTGTTAAGTTATTAGCCTGTTTATGTGTTTGCATTGACTCCTTATACTCCAAAGAGTATAAGGGTGCCTTCTTGTCCAAAAATCAGCACCAAAAATCAAGGTTCAAGCCCTCTTGAACCTCCTTTTCACAAGTGAAGAAAACTTCATTTGTTCATAAGAAAGTCATAATACCTGGGCACGTTTTTTTTTATTTGTAGACCTTAATGTTGTTAAATTTTGGATTGTGTTTGAGTTTTAGTAGTTAATTAAGTACCTAGTTTGTGTTTTAAAAAGTAAAAAAAAAAAAAAGTTTTGCAAAAAGTTCACCCTGCCTGGACTCGAACACGCGACCTTGCGTTCCAAGGAGTAACGTGCTTACCAGTGATCCAGATGACTTTTTATGTTTACACTTCATTTCATTAATTATTTAAGGTGCTTGGTTTTTGAGCTTATTTAAGTTAACAGCTTTTCAATAAGCAGTTTCCTGCTTATTTCTTTTAGATTTTTCAAGTTTAGCATTTTTCCTAGATTTTTATTAGGGTTGTTGATTTTTCTGAGCAAAAAGTTTATTTTTCCCATTATTATTTTATTTACTAGGATTATTTTAAGTTTAATTTTTAGAAAGTCATTAAAAAATAGTAAAAAGTGATTTAAAAATCTTGAAAAATAATTTTTAGGTTTCTAATCATATTTTTGAGGTTTACAGCTTATTAGGTTTTCAATTTAGCTTATTTTTAATTTTATAGGATTTTAGGTTTTTTAAGCAAATTTAAAATTCAATATAAAATTATTAAATAGGTTTCAGAAAATTTGGTTTGCATTTTTGTGTTAGTTACATTATTTAGGATTTTTGGTAATTTTTTAGAATTTATTTACAAACTTTTAATTTTTTTGAATATTTTAATATTATTTTATTATTAAAATTTGAAGTTTCATTTTTTTCTTGTTTTTACATTTTTCCTAGGTTAAGGACATTAAATTAGGAGTTTTGTCACTTTCCAAATATTTTTTAGGCTTTTCAATTAATTTCTAGAATTAATTTAAGATTTAATAGATTTTTATAGTTTTTAAGTGTTTAAAAATAGTTAAATTTGGTTTTAAAATTTTTAAAAATAGTTTTTAGCTTAATTAGGATATTTTTGAGGTTTACAAACTATAAAACCTTGTTTAGGGCTATTTAATAATTAAAAGTGATTTTTAGGGCTTTAATTAGCATTAAAAAGTCATTTTCTAATTAATTAAAAGGTTTTAGCAAGTTTAGATTTTTCGTAAATTCTTAGAATATTATTGTGGATTTTTAGTAATTTTTAGGAAATTTTAGGTTAAAATTTTATTTTTGGCACTATTTACGGTTTTACGTTTACGCCTTTTTCGTCGTAGTTTAATTCATTTTCGTAACCGTCTTTCTCTTCTTATCCCATTTCTTTCTCAATCAATATAATCACAAATAAATATCAACTCTTAACACAACGCACTTGCCTCCTCGAGAACGACCTCACTTAGGGTCATTCACACACGGTTTTCCTAAATCGTCGTGCACGCTTGCCCTACTTTGTGCATCCTTTTCCTAAAGGTGTACAAAACTTCAACATCATTTTGGCGCCGCTGCCGGGGAGGCGTGTTGTGTTTTGGTTGAACCATTGTTGTTTTTATATATAGCCATAAAAGTATTTGTATTAGTAGCACTCTACTAATACGTATTATCGTTTTTCGTTTTTTGTGAATATTATTACTATACTGTATACGTAGAACAATAAATTTACAAGTACTCCAAATACGTGAGAAGCTCGATTTTGAGAAATACAAACTATAAGGTGGGTATAAGGCGGTTGTATTTCACGACCTAAAGGAAAAAGGCTCTTAAGTGCTTCGCGCCGCCTCGTTTCCTCCGCTTGCTTGTGCGTATTTTGATTTTGAAAGCTAATCGAGGGTTTTGCCGCCCAAAGTATTACTTAAGTATCATATATATTTTCTTGGTTTCATTTGATTAAACCCTCTTGAACGATTTGGTGTTCCACCATCGTTCTAAAGTCATCGAAGGCGTTCACTTCACGTGATCGTTTTCATTCCTTGAGGCTTCTTTAATCGAGAGAATTGATTAAGGAGGAGATTTGTAGATTTGTGTCTACTAATACATTCCAAAAATCCAAAAAAGTTAAAAACAATCAAAAACCACAAAAAAATTGAAAAAGTAAAAACACCAAAAAGAATCTTCTTTGCTCGCCTTCTCGTTGTACGTGACGTTTATGAAAACTCGCTCTAAAGCAAGACGTGCTCGTAAACGAAGAAACAAATCCACCACTCCTTCTAGTGAGGAGTCTCCTATTGACGAACCCATTATAGTGAAAGAAGCACCCATGGCTAATCGAACTATGATGGAGTTGCTTCAAGCACCCACTGAGGGTTATGGAGAAGCGATTGTGATTCCCGCTATCCTTGCGGAGAATTTTGAGGTTAAGACGGGTTTGTTGTCCATGATTCAAAACAACAGTTTCGAGGTGACGAAAAGGACAACCCTCATAACCACATTCGCCAATTTAATCGTCTCACCGCCACATGCAAGTTTAAGGAGGTTTCAAACGACTCGATTAAGATGATGCTTTTTCCGTATTCCTTAGCGGGGCCGCAAAAATTTGGTTAGAGAAAGAGCCACCCAATTCTATATTGACGTGGAAGGATCTCGTTTCAAAATTCATGAACCAATTTTTTCCGCCCTCTAAGACTACGCACTTGAAAAACGAGATTTCAAAGTTTTCACAAGAGTATAATGAGAGTTTTTCAACGGCTTGGAATAGATTTAAGGAAATGTTGCACGAATGTCCTCATCATGGTTTTTCCGACTTGCATCAAATAGACACGTTTTACAATGGCTTGAACGATCATGAGCGTGATTATCTTAATGCCGCCGCGGGTGGTAATTTTTTGTGTAAGACGGTTGAGGAAGCATTGTTAATCATTGAGAATAGGTCTAAGGTGTATAGTCCTCGTAGCACGTCGAGTGTTCGTAAGGCTTCGTCTTCGTCTTCGCCTTCATTGTCACACACCGTTGATGCTTGCCAAGTCGAGGCTAACTTGGAGAACAAAATTTTTGATATAGTGAAAGGATTGTTAGTTGAGTTTAAAGTTGGTGAACAACCCGCTCCCGCTACGATTAAAGCGGTTGAGGTTTCTTGTATGTATTGTGGTGGAGCTCACGATTATTCCGAGTGCATTACCAACGGTGGTAACACTTCGAGTGCCTTTGCGGCCGCGGGAACTTATAACCAAAACGGTCAAGTTCCTCGCACTAATCAATTGACTCCACCGGGTTTTTCACCAAATCAAAATGCTAACAATTATCGAAACAATCAAGTTGGTTACCAAAGCAATCAAAGAAACAATTTTAAGGGTAATAAAAACTATGGGAATCAAGGGAGTAGTAGTAGCCAATTGCAAAATCAAAATCAAAACCGTAATTTTTAAAACACGAGTCAAGGTCTTCAAAATGCTTACACTAAAGAACTTCCAATGGACTTTGTGAATTACGCCATGGCAAATGATAAAATTTTGGAAAACATTCAAGACCAATTGGCTAATCAAGCTAGGGACACGGCTAAGAACGCAAAGGAGTTAGCTAATTTTTTTAAGGAAAACCTAGCCATGAGAAATGAATTGAAAAATGATTTTGCTAACCAAATTCGAGGTCAAAACAACAAGATAGAGCAAAGTCATGCTAGGCTTGAACAAAGAATTGACCAAAAAGCCGCTAGCCAAGATTTGAAGTTTAATAGTCAAGATGCTAAGCTTAACGCCATTTTAGAAGCCGTCATAGGGAACAAAGCCTCTACTTCGAGTAGTTTGCCTAGTAACACCATTTCAAACCCGAAGGGAGAGATGAAAGTGATTACCACACGAAGTGGTAAGACACTTAAAGAATCGACTCCTCAACCAATTACTCCAACGGTGGAGGAAATTGAGGAAGAACCCGAGGTGGTGGTCGAAAAGGAGCATATTTCAAGCCCACAAAGTACCGCTCATGCCACACCTACGGTTGACCCATCACCCATATTGGAACCCGAGATTCCAAAGGCTGTGCCTATGCCCCAACCCACACCACCCTTGCCTTACCCATCAAGACTTAGGAAGGAGAAACGACAAGAGCGCGATAATTACCAATTTGAGCTTTTTATGAAAATGTTTCGTGATTTGCACTTTAATGTGAGTTTCGCCGATGCTTTGGTCATGATGCCTCGATTTGCCGCTAACTTTAAGAGTATGTTGAACAACAAGGAGAAATTACACCAAATGTCTAGTTGTTCGTCGGTTTATCTTAATCGCATACCTCAAAAAGTCGGTGATCCCGGTAAATTTTTGATCCCTTGTGCCATTCAAGATATGGAAGAATGCTTTGCCTTGGCCGATCTTGGTGCTAGCATTAACTTGATGCCACTTGCAATCTTCAAGTCGCTCAATCTTCCTAATCTTACTCCTTCACGAATGTCTATTGAGTTGGCCGACCATTCCACGATTCTTGCATGTTGTTTGGCGGAAGACGTTTTTGTGAAAGTGGGGAAGTTCTACTATCCCGTAGACTTTATCGTTGTTGATATCCCCACGGATCCTCAAGTTCCTCTTATTTTAGGTCGTTCATTTTTAGATACGTCTATGGCTTTAATTGATGTTCATGCTAGAAAGATCACCTTACGTTTCAACGACGAGGAACTTGTTATAAACGCAACTCAAAACTCTCAACTTTCTCATGTTTATTCTGTTGCTACCATAAACCTCGTTGATATGATCGACGTGGTTTGCGAGGAATTTTCACAAGAAGTTTTAGGGTTTGGTGATGAAGAAACTAGTGGCAATCCCACTATGTTAGATCCAATTCTTGATAATTCGACACCAACCTTCACTCCTTTTGAAGGTGGTGGTTTTACGTTGGAAGAATTCGATGTTCCACGTACTTGTGATGAAGACCTCAACAACAATGAGGACTTCTCGATTATCAAGGATTTTCTCAACGATTTCCCATTTCCTCCACCCGAGGAGGTTATGAGTATCGAGCCCAAATCTTCACTTGAGGAACCACCTATTCTCGAGTTGAAAGATTTACCTCCTCACCTCGAATATGTCTATTTGGAGGAGGACGACAAGTTGCCGGTTATTATTGCGAAGGATCTTTCGAATGATGAAAAACCGCACTTGTCGATGTTCTTAAGGATCACAAAGGGGCGATTGCGTGGAAGTTATCCGACATTAAGGGAATCGATCCCAAGTTTTGTACCCACAAAATCTTAATGGAGGAGGATTTCAAGCCAACAATCCAAAGTCAAAGGAGGTTGAACCCCAAAATTCACGACGTCATCAAAAAGGAGGTCCTTAAACTCCTTGACGCGGGAATGATTTACCCTATTTCCGATAGCCCTTGGGTGAGTCCTATTCATTGTGTCCCTAAAAAGGGAGGGATGACCGTTGTGCCAAACGATGCCAACGAGTTAATTCCCACTAGACTCGTGACCGGATGGAGAGTGTGCATTGACTATCGTAAGTTGAATGAAGCCACTCGAAAAGACCATTTTCCCTTGCCCTTCATGGACAAAATGTTGGAGCGTCTTGCGGGAAACGATTTCTATTGCTTTTTAGATGGTTTTTCCGGTTACTTCCAAATTCCCATCGATCCTCGTGATCAAGAAAAAACTACGTTTACGTGTCCATATGGAACGTTTGCCTATCGTAGAATGCCATTCGGACTTTGCAATGCACCGGGAACTTTTCAACGATGCATGATGGCTATTTTTCATGATATGATCGAGAAGACGATGGAAGTCTTTATGGATGAATTTTCCGTGTTTGGTGATTCTTTCACTTCGTGTTTGTCTAATCTAGAGAGAATGTTCAAACGTTGTGAGGAAACCAACCTTGTGCTCAATTGGGAAAAGTGTCATTTTATGGTTAAGAGTGGAATCGTCTTAGGGCACAAGGTCTCGAAAGCGGGGATTGAGGTAGATCAAGCTAAGGTAGACGTCATCGCCAAATTACCTCATCCCAAAACCGTTAAGGGAGTTAGGAGTTTCCTAGGCCACGCGGGCTTTTATCGTCGATTCATCAAGGACTTTTCAAAGATTTCTCGACCCATTACACATCTTCTTGAAAAAGAGGCACGTTTTGTCTTTGACGAAGATTGTGTACGAGCCTTTGAGATCCTTAAGAGGAAACTTACCGAAGCTCCCATCCTTGTTGCTCCCAATTGGAACCTCCCCTTTGAGCTCATGTGTGATGCTAGTGACTACGCTATTGGGGCCGTTTTGGGGCAACGTCATGATAAGCACTTCTTGCCTATCCACTATGCTAGCAAGACGATGACCGAGGCTCAACTTAAATACACTACAACGGAAAAGGAGTTCCTTGCCGTGGTGTATGCATTTGAGAAATTCCTTGACAAAATGCATAGTGTATACGGACCATTCGGCTATTAAGTATCTCATGGCAAAGCAAGATGCAAAGCTGAGATTACTTCGTTGGATTCTCCTCCTTCAAGAATTTGATCACAAAATCGTTTACAAAAAAGGAGCCGAGAATCTAGCGGCCGATCATCTCTCTCGTTTGGAAGATCCTCACCAAAGTGTTTACGAGCCCAAGGAAATCACCGAAACATTTCCGCTCGAGACACTTGGTGTAGTGAATTCTAAGCTTGATTCTTCCACCCCATGGTTTGCGGACTTCGCAAATTACCATGCGGGTAACTTCATCATTAAGGGTATGACGACTCAAGAAAAACGAAAATTCTTTCGTGACGTCAAGTTCTACTTTTGGAACGACCCTTACTTGTTTCGAACGTGTGCGGATCAAATCATCCGACGTTGTGTTTTTGGCACCGAAGCTTCTAACATCCTTAGAGCTTGCCACGAGGGACCCACGGGTGGTCACCACGGTGCTAATCTCACGGCTAAAAAGGTGTTTGATGCCGGCTTCTTTTGGCCTACTATTTACCGAGATGCACAAGATCTTGTGAAGTCGTGTGATGCATGCCAACGACAAGGAAAAGCCTCACAAAAAGATGAAATGCCACAAAATATCATTCAAGTATGTGAGATCTTTGACGTTTGGGGCATAGACTTTATGGGGCCGTTCCCATCATATCGTGGTAATAAGTACATTCTCGTTGCGGTTGACTACCTTTCTAAGTGGGTGGAGGCAAATGCCTTGCCCACCAATGATGCTCGTGTGGTAGTCAAGTTTTTGAAAAGCTTGTTTGCTCGGTTTGGAACCCCTCGTGCGATCATAAGCGATCGTGGAACCCATTTTTGTAATGACCAATTCGAAAGAGTCTTAAGGAAATATGGGGTTGCACATCGTCTTTCTACGGCTTATCACCCACAAACGAGTGGGCAAGTCGAGGTTTCAAACCGAGCGTTGAAGAGGATCTTGGAGAGATCCGTTGGGGAAAACCGACAATCTTGGTCGGATAAGTTGGACGATGCTTTATGGGCCTTTAGGACCGCTCATAAGACGCCCATTGGGTGCACTCCCTATAAGCTTGTGTATGGAAAAAATTGTCATTTGCCTATCGAGTTAGAACACAAGGCTTATTGGGCCCTAAAGCATTGTAATGATGATATGGAGACCGCGGGAAGACACCGGAAAATGCAATTGAATGAATTGGATGAATTAAGGGATATTGCTTATGAAAATTCATTGATTTATAAAGAGAAAACTAAAAAGTTGCATGATTCTAAAATTAAAAACCGGGTTTTTAACATTGGGGATCAAGTTTTGCTTTTTAATTCAAGATTGAAAATCTTTTCCGGTAAATTGAAATCCCGTTGGTCCGGTCCATTCACCGTGACTCAAGTGTTTCCATATGGGACCATCGAGCTAGCTCAAGATGATGGTCCTAACTTCAAGGTGAATGGACATAGGTTGAAGCACTACTTTGGCGGGGAAGTTCCATCCTTGAACTACCTCGACCAAGTCACCTTCCCCAATGATAATTAGTATTGAGGGGATCGAGTCGAGCTCATGACTCGGTAATCAAAAACGAAGTGCCTCGTGGGGGAGTCCCATGCTTATCCTATGTACATATTATCGCTTTCTTAGTCTAATGTAGCTTACGTGTGGGGATTTGTGCCCTTCCAACCTTTGTTCCGTGGTTGTTTGTGATATGTGGTTTTTAAATCATGATCTTCACGATTGGAGCCTCTCGTGTTCGTTTTATGGGAGCACTCGATCGTTTGCTTTGGAGACATTTCTCAATATCCATGATATATCCTTTTGATGTTCTAACCTTAGGTTTTTAGCACACTTCATAAACGGCTATTAATTTATTGGTTACACCCTTTCCATGCTAGATTAGGCATTCGACTACGTCTCTAGTATGGGGGTGTTTTCACCCCTAGACTCGAAACATTGAGGACAATGTTTAACTTTAGTATGGGGGGGTGAATAGATACTTGCCTTGCCAAACCTTCACGCTTTCCAAAGTTTATCGTTTTGTTTATCGTTTTTGTTGCAAATAAGGCTAAAAATGGCCAAATTTTAAAATTATTCTCATGTTTTATAAGTGTTTGAAGACACGAATGTAGATTTTCCGATGGCGAGAATAAGAGTAATTTTTGACTCAACCGTGCGTGTTGAGCACTTAGCTTTGATTCCTTAACTACACAATAGGCTAAGTCTCTTAAATGAGGACGAGAAATGATAGAGTTAATTATAAGTTACTATGCTAAACGTAGAGTACTCGTATTCTTTCAAAAACTCATGTGTTCTCGTTGTTTGCTTATTCTCCCTTCGCATGTAAATATTTTTTTTGCTTAATAAATATTGACTTAGCGGTTTAGTTAGGATTGTTGGGTTTCTAGTCTTTTCTAGTAGCTTCCGTGTAATTAAATTGGGAAGACATTAAGGTATCGCCAGCGTCACGGTTTTGAAGTATTGGCAACCTGAATAATCGAAAGCTTCACCCAATAATAAGATTTCAAGTGCTCACCTAAATCTAGCAAACAATTTGAAGCCCCACAAGGCCTAAAATCTATGCAAAAATTGAAAGTGAATCAAGCCTTAATCTTCGAAGCTTTAAAGATCCAAAATTCGCTTTAGCGTGAGGATATACGTCTTTGGCTAATAAAACCACCGATGAGGCGGATAATAAAAGGCAAGGCAAGACCGAAGTCATAATAAAAGCTTCATGGCGAAGTTGAATAAAAGATGGAGGTAAACCAAAGATAATAAGGCCCTTCCGTTAGGGGGCATATAAAAGTCTTGGTAATAAGTCTCATGTTCAAAACCGTTATAAAACCGTGTTTATCGATTCTTCTTGTCAACTTAATTTTTTAATCGTTGTCTATTAGGAGGGGTTATTGATTTGATGGTCTTAGTTACACCGTTAGGACTCTATTTTTAGACCTAAATCTCTATTATCGCATAAGTCAACAATGTATCCTCGTGAAACATTCAAGACAAAATAAAATATAAGAGATACAACTTAGGAATAATGGGAGGATAAGTACGTGATTAGGGCATATGAGTAGTGTTAGCATTACTAACTTATAATGACAATGATCTCGTTACACGCTTGGCATGGAATTAAGGTGAAAATCGAGGATGATGAAATTATTTCTAACGAAGCATTCACGTGTTCTTATTCTATGAACCTAAACGTCCCATTTTGCGATGAAAATCATACATTATGTCCACAACACAAGTAGTAGTAATAGTAATAGAATAGCTAGTTTATTATTTCAAGAAAGTGAATAAAATTGAATTTTGGAGATGCTACGATACTTTATTCTAGCATTGCGTGAGGACACGGCAATGGTTTAGTATGGGGGAGTGATGAGACTGCTTTTATATATAGTCTCATCGTCCAAATAGGGCTTAAAATGCATTAAATATCATCAAAATACCCAAATATATGCTTGTGTTTTTTGCTTGTGTATTTTAGGTACGGATATTGAGAAAATGACAAAAGATCACAAGAATCATGCAAAAACGAACACGGGAAACGAAGCCGCACGATGAACCAAGCCCTAATGAAGAATTTTCCAAAGATAACCCTTGAAGATTTGAAGAATATTGAAGATTGGTCCTCCAAGTTTGAAGAATTGACACTTTATACCCTTGTATCTTCAGAATTACATGTTTGGTCCCTACAGTTTGTCAAAATTACAAAAAGGACCCTTAACTTTGAAGAATTGGCAAATTTAGTCCCTCATCAAATCTAAATTGTCAATAATGGTCCTTCAAGAAGTCAACAAACAAGTCAAGGCCTTGAAGTATGAAGACATGTCAAAATCAGTCCTTGGAATATAAAGGAATTGCATATTAAGTCCTTAAAACAAGTTTCAAAACTTGTTGTGCCAAAATTGCCAAAGTCCAAAAGTTGTTGTGTGTTAATTTGGCGTTGATAGCCATTTTATACAACTTAAACAAAGAATGAAAATAGAAGGGCCAAACCTGCCAGACAACCTAAGACAAATCCTCCAATCCCTGCTTGACACCTCACCCACTCACACCCTTCCACCAATCAGAAACCTCCCTTCCTCCACGTCACTCTCCACTCACCATAAAATGAATACTTAATTCAGTTTAAATCTCCCTCCAAACACTTAATTTAAAAAAAACCATTAACCCAAAACGGATTAAAACCCCTCTTAATCCTCCCTTAAACCCTAACTATCTCCAGGATGAACATCAACCAAATCAAAGGGTTTTTTGTTGATTCTTTCCAGACTCTTGATTAAACATCATATAAGCCTAAAACCATCCTTAAACACCCATCACCATCATCTCACATGTCCCTCCAAACCTCCCCTGCCCCACTATTCACTCTCAAACAAAAATGGACAGCAAGATCAACATCCCACAACATTTTCTTGTTCCCAAAGGCAAAATGGACGTCCTAGATTGCTTCTACATCACTGGCATCTCAGCTACATGCCAAGATCATCACATGGCTTTGTTTTGACTCAAAATACAAAAATCATCCAAGGGCAAGATTGGAAGTTCAAGTGTTAGGGTTTTAGCTTCTTATCACTTCTAGAATCACAATGTAAGCCTCTATATAAAGGCACTTAGGACGTAGCATAGTTCTGTTCTTGATTTTTCTCCTTTTTCACAAACTTTGTAAAGCCAGTTTATGAATTAATATAAATGGTTTAAGTATTGTTGATGAGAAATATTGAGTACCCTTTACATTTTCAGTTGATTTCAGTTCATTGTTTAAGTTTGGTTTAAGTTTCAGCAAAGGTTTTTAAATTTCCAAGTTTCTGATTAATTTTCAAGTCTTTTCTCAAATCTTAAATTTTATTCAAAACCTGTTAAAATGGTGATTAATTGTGTTGGTATGATGGTATTTGAGCTTGTGTATGTCCATAACACCATGACTTGTTCTGGTGTAGTGGGTACCCAAGTTTAAACAAGCCATTGGTTTGGTCCTTTCTTTCTTTTTTTAAGCTTATTATTATCTGACCTATAAGGTAAGGCTTTCTTCTAGCTTAATCCATAAGCTAGGAGCAAGTTTTAAGCTTTTTACACAAGCTTTGTTCACTCTTATCTTAGCAGATTCAAAGAGGAACCTTTCTTGTTCATATTTGTTAAGTAGAATTCCATCAACACCTCAACAAAGTTCAGCATAGACCCGGGTCTATTGGAGGTGGTTTTTCAACCACAAAGGGTCCTAGATGTAGGACCCTTAAGGTAGTCATTGTTCCCTTTTTCATTTTTTGAAGTTTCTGAAATTTATGTGATTTTTGTGATATTTCTTGAAAGGTGTTGATTGTTTGTTTAAGCTGTTTCATTTGAGTTATTAGGTTATTATATGCATGTTAGGAGCTTGTTTGATAATTTTGGTTGAGATTTAGAGTGATTTGACTTGTTAAAAGTTGATATTCAGATTTAAAGGGGTGTTTGGATTTGCACATTAAGTAAGATTACTTGGTTGATTATGTGTTAAAAGCTGTTGGAATACACTCATTAGTTAGTAATTAGGTGTTTAGTGTGCTTAAGTTTCAGTTTGAACAAGTTTTGAACACTTTGCATGATAAAATTTGGAAGAAATAGCTAAAAATCAGAAAGTTTGCCTTGTGTATGATTTTGTGAAAATTGGTGCTTGATTTCTTGCAAGTTTTAGATAGGAAGTTGTTCTAGGATTGTGATTCATTTACATGTTACTTGGTGGATTTGTATGCTGGTTATGAGCTTTTGAAATTCATTTGTGTGCATTGTGTATCAGCAAACATACATCAGTAACATAAGCCTTATCAGAACTTTTACTTGGTGATTTGTGTGCATTATTGTTAAGTTATTAGCCTGTTTATGTGTTTGCATTGACTCCTTATACTCCAAAGAGTATAAGGGTGCCTTCTTGTCCAAAAATCAGCACCACAAATCAAGGTTCAAGCCCTCTTGAACCTCCTTTTCACAAGTGAAGAAAACTTCATTTGTTCATCAGAAAGTCATAATACCTGGGCACGTTATTTTTATTTGTAGACCTTAATCTTGTTAAATTTTGGATTGTGTTTGAGTTTTAGTAGTTAATTAAGTACCTAGTTTGTGTTTTAAAAAGTAAAAAAAAAAAAAAAAGTTTTGCAAAAAGTTCACCCTGCCTGGACTCGAACACGCGACCTTGCGTTCCAAGGAGTAGCGTGCTTACCAGTGATCCAGATGACTTTTTATGTTTACACTTCATTTCATTAATTATTTAAGGTGCTTGGTTTTTGAGCTTATTTAAGTTAACAGCTTTTCAATAAGCAGTTTCCTGCTTATTTCTTTTAGATTTTTCAAGTTTAGCATTTTTCCTAGATTTTTATTAGGGTTGTTGATTTTTCTGAGCAAAAAGTTTATTTTTCCCATTATTATTTTATTTACTAGGATTATTTTAAGTTTAATTTTTAGAAAGTCATTAAAAAATAGTAAAAAGTGATTTAAAAATATGGAAAAATAATTTTTAGGTTTCTAATCATATTTTTGAGGTTTGCAGCTTATTAGGTTTTCAATTTAGCTTATTTTTAATTTTATAGGATTTTAGGTTTTTTAAGCAACTTTAAAATTCAATATAAAATTACTAAATAGGTTTCAGAAAACTTGGTTTGCATTTTTGTGTTAGTTACATTATTTAGGATTTTTGATAATTTTTTAGAATTTATTTACAAACTTTTAATTTTTTTGAATATTTTAATATTATTTTATTATTAAAATTTGAAGTTTCATTTTTTCTTGTTTTTACATTTTTCCTAGGTTAAGGACATTAAATTAGGAGTTTTGTCACTTTCCAAATATTGTTTAGGCTTTTCAATTAATTTCTAGAATTAATTTAAGATTTAATAGATTTTAATAGTTTTTAAGTGTTTAAAAATAGTTAAATTTGGTTTTAAAATTTTTAAAAATAGTTTTTAGCTTAATTAGGATATTTTTGAGGTTTACAAACTATAAAACCTTGTTTAGGGCTTTTTAATAATTAAAAGTGATTTTTAGGGCTTTAATTAGCATTAAAAAGTCATTTTCTATTTAATTAAAAGGTTTTAGCAAGTTTGGATTTTTTGTAAATTCTTAGAATATTATTGTGGATTTTTAGTAATTTTTAGGAAATTTTAGGTTAAAATTTTCTTTTTGGCACTATTTACGGTTTTACGTTTACGCCTTTTTCGTCGTAGTTTAATTCATTTTCGTAACCGTCTTTCTCTTCTTATCCCATTTCTTTCTCAATCAATATAATCACAAATAAATATCAACTCTTAACACAACGCACTTGCCTCCTCGAGAACGAACTCACTTAGGGTCATTCACACACGGTTTTCCTAAATCGTCGTGCACGCTTGCCCTACTTTGTGCATCCTTTTCCTAAAGGTGTACAAAACTTCAACATCACACAGCGAAACTTCTCAGCCTGCTCCGCAATAGTTCCTGCGGCTGGACCCAAAAAACCTACTAACCAGAGAAACCTTTGCATGAATTCATTGCTGTTTTCACCAGCAATCTGCCGAATGTTTTGGTAGTCCCTCTTGAGCTTCTCTTGCTCAGCATGTGGAAAGTACTGATTAAGGAAGAGCTCCAAACGAGTCCCATGTCAGCTGTGCAACCCAATTGTCACCACCGTTGGATTGCTTGACCGATTTCCACCACTGCAGCACATCACCTTTAAACTTATAGCAAGCCAGTCTTGCCTTGTAGACACCATTACAACCCATTGCATTGAAAATATTCTAGATGTGAGAAATCCAAGATTCAGCCTCGTTGGGGCTGTCAGTTTGCTCAAACGAACGGGGTCGCTGTTTGTTGAATCTCTCCAACCAAGTCATAAGAGTAACCGATGGAGGAGGAGGAGGAGGGTTGTTGTGATTACCATGAGCCTGGAATTCTGCCTGAAGTTCATCCCTGATTTCATTGCGAAGTTGGGGAAGGAGGGCTTGTAGAGCTGCATTAACAACTGCTGTCAAATCTGGAGTATTGCGATTGTTCACCATCTGACAGTTTAAATAATAAATGCAACTTAAATTATAAATCTGAAATGAGGTAACATAAGAATGCATGAACAATGTATAAATCAAAGAAGTAGTTTATAATGCATGAAACAATGTACAAAATGCATGATGCAGTTTATAAAACTTTTATATGAACGGGAGTGAACACCTATGGTCAGTTCACCCAAAACAAAAGACATTGCGCAGGGAGGCCAATGGGTCGGTCCCAAAGTTAAAAGTTTCGATAAAAGCACATGCAACTAAATAGGGTCAGTCCTGTACCAACGATTACTTAGTCATAAACCTGCTACAATGATATGAATGCATGAAATAAAATGAAAACGAATGAATGCATGAAAAACAACTGTCAGTTCTAGGAAGACACTGGTGACTACCTGTAAGTCATAGGTCATTTTTATAGAGCTACAGGTTGAAACCTTGGCTCTGATACCATAATTGTAACACCCTATTTAATAGGATAGAGTGCTATAGTAAATTATGGTGTATCATCAAAACATGCAAGGTAAATGTCTAAACATTCATGACCATAAATAGAAATACCAGAATCAAACATCGGTAGTCTAGAAACCACAAACAAGCAATATAAATACTGGAAATGGAAAGTACTAAACAATGTCTAAAAGATGTAAAGTATGATAAAGTAGGAATAAATTCATAAGGTAAAATAGGTCGGATAGCTTCCAATCCGAATGCACATACTCTGGAATTCCTACTTGCGTCCTTGGGTACCTGCCGTTTGGGAACATGGAAAAGTAGACGGCTGAGCATAACCCTCAGTGCATAGATATACAATAAAGCATGGAAAACATAGAGTATAGAAGCATATAAAGAGTATAAAGCATGAATAGCAGCGGAAATGAATAAGTCCTGGAAAACCTAGTTATTTGTCATGTTAACTGGTTTTAGTTCTGAAAACACAGCTTATGTTACTTATGAAAATACGTACTAGTTAATGTACCATAATAGCCAATATAAGTCATGAGGTCAACAACGTGCATGAATACTTGGAGGGGGACCTCATCATTCAAATAGAGGGGTTGCCTCTAATTAACTGGTCAGTGGGTAGGAGGGATCAACTCCTTGTGAAGGATGCAAGACACACACCACATTCACCATGAAATCCTGACTGAAACATGTAACTAGGATGCACCCATACGCCCCACATGATAATATAATAATATAATGGCCAGATAACTGAAAAGGGACGCCACGAGCTATCACTCCGCCGTGGTGAAGTCATAACACTAGTGCCTCTAGTGTTATGGTTATGGTACCTCCATAACTAGGTGAAACTGGTCATGCATGTATATGGCTAAGGTAACTAATAAACATAAGCATTTAATCTGTAACTACTGAGGAAAACAGTTGGCTGCATACGGGAAATCCTAATGAAAGGAAGAGATTGTCCTTACTAAAGGACGGGAAATCCGTACCTTATGTCCAGTAGAAGCTAACAAAAACGATGTAGACTAATCCGCCTTGATGGATAACACTACATAAGAAATTTGGACGTGTATGAGTTGTCTGAATTGCATGTGTTTTTACTGGTTCCGTGTGTTATTAGCTTGTTATACGTATTCTATCATGTTTTACTGTTTACTGTGTTAACTATAGTTATTCTGACGTTCTGTTGAGTATTATTCATGTATTAGTGTATTATAATACTTGTATTGTAATACTAAGTAACTTCCTAAAAATAGCAGGTTTCCATAAATAGTAATTCCAAAAATAGAAAGTTTCCAAAAATAGAAAGTTTCTAAAAATAGAATTAAGCTGAATTATAAATAATAAGTGAAGTTAAATTAGTACAATACAAGTCGTGGTTATAGTTGGTTAATAAAAAACTGGTTAATTTAATTAAGCTATACGTTAAATGATTTTAATTAAAATACATGTTTAATTAAAATAACTAAGTATAAATACCTTAGGTTATTCATGAATTAATTAAATAAATTATCTAACCTAAAGTTTAATATAACATGACTTATAAAAATAGTTTTTATAAAAACCCGAATCCCGATCCCGTGTTTTAATTAAGCCGAACTAAATAAGCTATAAACAAAGTCCCACCGAGACCTTAGAAAGGATCTGGTTGACAGTTCTTAATCAACTAAACATGTAAACATACCCCGACTCGAAGTCGGGGTCCCTTTTGTCTCGGGTCCGAACAACAAAACCAACCGAGCACCCCTTGGGGTCTTGGTGGTGTCTCGGCTCCACATAAACCGAAAACAAACACACCCCGACCCATGGTCGGGGTTCCCTTGCTGCGCCGACCCAACACCAAACCAAGCCGAGACCTATATCGTCTCGGTGGTGGTGATTAAAACAAACCAAGCACCCCCTTTGGGGGTCTCGGTGCCTCGGCCGAACCAAAAACCACAAACCAAACACCCTCTTGACTAAAATTAATTAATCCTAGTTATTCCTTTTTATGTTCATGTGATTAATTAATTTTTAAACATGAAATCATAAGAAAATAAATTAAAATAAAAGGTTTTCGAATATACCAATGCGCGTAGAATGAAAAGGTGATCACGAATAATAAAACAAACACCAAAAATTGTCCGGGTTTTCCCTTTTTGCTTGAGTGGCCGGCGGATATGGTGGAAACAAGGATGAGGAGATAAAATTTTTTGTAAACCTAAAATATGAGAAAAATAATCCTCCAGTTGTTTTTATTAAAATAGGTTTTGGGCCAAAAGGCCCACTTGGCCTCTTTCCTTTGTCTTGCCGCGGCTATGGGGCCCACATGGGGTAATCCGTAGTTTTTCGAGTGTTAAATAATTTACGCGCGTGTTCGTGATTTATTACTCGTGATTTTGGTATTCGTGCTCGTTTCACATTTATAATATTCGTGATTGTTCGTTATTTATTGTCATGACAGGTGTATTAATATTATAAATCGAAAGTTTAAATTTTACCGTGTTTTCGTATGTTACTGTTCACGTGTACTGTTCATAGGTTTTTAATGCGGGTTTTACACCGATAGTACTATCAATTGTTTAAGCGGCTATTTCCAACTCACAGAAAGGCAAGACAATAGTTAACGGTTCATGAATTTAAGGCCTTCTACAATTAGGTACTCAACACAATTCAGGCAACATTCGGGTCCAAAGGAAACATACATGTCAAAACAATTATTCATGACTTGTGTTCTATTTATTTTCAAATAGCATGTATCCCCCTCGCGGGTTTAAAAATCATTCAAAACAAGTTTAAAGCGAGGCTATAGACTCACCTTGAGTAATAGGACTAGCAAGACGATCTTCGACGATAGTTGATGCCCGTTAAACACGAAAACCGCAACCTACCAAATAAGGTGCGTTCATTAATAAATAGACTCAAGTATAATCCATACTTAATAACACAAAACTCAAAAGTTATAAAACCATGACAAAACCGAAAGAACAACAACGCAAATGATACTACTATACCCTTCTATAAGTTTACTTTACTAACCAACACCCTCGATAAAATCTGCCGGTACATACCAAATGTAAAAAGTAAATTTTTGATTAAGCTAGAAATGCAATAACAAATTAAGAGTAAATGTATCTAACAAATGTAAATTTTTAAAAAAAAAACTTGCATAAAAAAAACGAAGGATAAAAACTTGCAAATTGTATTTGCACAACTCAAATTCCAATTACTACGAACCCAAGATATAACCAGGTCCAACATGAACTAAACTGGCCCAACACACTATCTAACTGGATAAGGACTACTGATGCAATTAATTCTAACTGAAAGGATTAACGAGGCCTATTGATTCTAACGAAATTCCTAACAAACTAAATGATAAGGACTAAAAATGTAAAGAGATAATACCAAAGCAGGGACTAAACATGTACATTCACTTAACTTTAACTATTATTACTAATCTTTTAAGGACTGTAACTGCTATGACAAGTATCAAAACGAAGGACCAAACCTGTTAATCTACCAAACTTCTGAAATAATGGAAAAACAGGCAGCTTTCTACGAGACTTCTTAACTGTATGACTCTTTTTCAAGAAATCACAGACCTAATATTACTAAGTATCTGAAAAGTTAATGCTAACAAAATCCCACACATGAAACTCAGTTAAGCTACACAAATTCATCAAATCCAAACTAATCGTACAATGGACTATACTGAACTAGTGAACTATCAATCCAGTTATAGTAATCCTAAATTACACTAAAAACGAACCACTAACATAAAATCTAATCTCACAGTTCAAATTCTTAAGTAATCAAATGCTATAAAACTGATATCCAAACACCACTATAAAGAAGATAACCAGAACTCAGTAAACAAAATAACAAGAATTAACACATTATATCTATAATATGTAGCAAGCAGTAACAAGTTCAAGTAAAATATGCAGCATTTAATTTCTACACTACAAATCACTATACAAGTTTTTAACTATAAGAATGCAGAAAATTAACAAACGCTTGACCTGTTACATCCAGGCCAGTCCGTTGTGGAAGAGAAACGCGGCGCTGAGCCGGCTTAAAACCAAACACCACCAATCTGCTACCGTATCAAAAACTGAAAGTAAGATCACGCTTGACTGCTACATTCATATAGTAACCCTGCAAAACTTGAAAATCAAGACGAAAAACCAAACAGATTCTTCGAATATGAAACCTGCATAAACTCCGTTCTCCTACAAAATCAAATCAGAACAAGAATACGTCCTAACCTGCTAAAACTGTATTAACCTTTTAAACACTAGAATCGCAACTGATGAACCAATCTTGAAACTAACTCCAATGAACAAATCACTTAAGAAAAACGCGAGCAAAATAATTCGAAATCTTAATGAACAGTAAAGATTATTATATCAGCACAAATCTAACTCTGAATTTAACTATTCTCAAACACAAATTAAAAGTAAAACTTCTCTTAGACTAATTATGAATCTTAACTAATCACTAATCAACTCGTGAACAGTAATGATTGAGTAGCTATGAATTCCTACAACAACCATATATGTAATAGATCATCACAATCGATTAAAATCCTACCTGCTTAATATGAACAGTAGCGAAGAAACAGAAAAGATGAATCTAGTGCTAACGAATTCAACATTTACTATAACGAATTCAAACTTCCATAAATCTTATAAACTCATAAGCTGTAAATGAAATAAAAGATGAGTAAGATTTATAGTAAACGAATCATTGGCTATAACAGGATTATGAATTATCAGCTACATAACAGAATAAAGGAGGAGAAATCGGTTGAAATTCATTAATGGTGAAAGCTAGTTTGTTACAAAGATTAAAAAAGAAAAGTAACTGAATCTCAACAACTTTCTAACTGAAAGCTTAAACAGATTGAAAGAAAACTTATGAGAGAATTAGTCTAATTTCTATTCTACACCTACTCTAACTATGTGTGAATTACACCTAGGCTAACCATTTGCAAATGAAGATCTTCTCTTCTATTTATAGCCGCTGAAAGGAGGAGATATGACGTGTTCTATCCAATGAGGATTGGACACGTGTTTAATACGAGGATGATTCGTTCTTCATTCTTCAATCGGATATTTGGGGGTTTCTTCTCCTTTTACTTTTGATCAAATTAATCTGTATCATCTTGTAGAGGAGGAAGGGAGGAACACTTTTGTAGTTATGATCTTCACTTGAATCTTCTTGGATCATTTGTTATTTGAGTTTGCAGGTTTTGGAGATGAAAAGAGGAATAAACCGTCTCTCTCTATTGAAGGTTGAAGAAGACGCGAGTTTGGGTTTGTGTGTTTTGACCGGTTTGGTCAACTTGACCAAGATAAGTAAATAAACTTTCTTCTTATTTTGCCTTTTTAGTCCTTCCACTTTTGTTACTCTTGCAATTCCAAACTTTAATCTTTTTCTACTTGCATTTGAAAGGTTTAAACTTTGTAATTTCAGCAACTTAAGTCCTTGATCTTTAACAATATGGCATGATTGGCCCTTGAAAGCATTTTTCGTCTCTTTCTTCGTCTTTTCATCAAATAAATCCATGAAAACGCATGTTTGCTCAAAATGTATCTTCTTACCTGAAAACACATGAAACACAAATACACGCATAATTCTGATATTTTAAAGTTAAATATAAGGTATTTGACTGTGTTTTTAGTGGTATATGGATCATTATTGATGAGTGTTTTCACACTAATCAACTCCCCTCCACTTGACCATTGCCATGTCCTCATGCAATGCAGCATTTTAAAGCTCTAAAGTTACACTTTTCTCATAAATAACCAACCTTGGCCATTTTATGATTTAATAAACTATACTATGTTATATGATGAATGGTTTTGAATATTTACAATGCAATGCAAAGAAAACAATTCTATTTATATTTTTTGGATTTTTTCATAAATGGTTTTGATGGAAATAACTCATAAAGATATCAATGACTTAGATTAGGGCTTTGGTATCATGGACACTTATCACCCTCAAGTTTCACTTTCCCCATACCAAGCTTAAAAATGGGATCATTGTATTCACAAGTAAAAAGTGCATCAACTTATTCATGACAATTAAATGTGGAACCGGTTATTATTTGAGCAAATTGCTTGAATGCAAATTTGTCATTATTTCAAGTGTGAAGTATAAGAAATGTAAAATCCAAAAATAAGGAAGCACGGTTTTAATCCTAAGTAATCCTCTCATCCATTACTTGAAAAACCGCTCACAATTAATACAAGTCCGTTTCAAGAGTAATAAGTCATTCGCCTTATGTGTAAAATCCTCATGTCATGCTTTCATAAGTAGCTACACACTCGCTAAGGAAAGAAAAATAAAACTCACGCAATAATTTACATCCGCAATCTTTTTGAGACTTTGGATCTTCAATCCCGCAACCCGTCAAGGTAATATTGGATTGGAGCAATCTATTGAATCCCCGCAACTCGTCAAGGTAATATTGGAACTCAATAGTCACTATAATTAACACCACACTGCCCCTCTTGGGAGTCTTGTATAATTATATATTTTTTTTTTCTTTTTCTTTTTTTTTCTAGCCACTCATTTTTTTTCATAAGCCGCTCTTATTTTTCTTTATTCCTCACAAAGAAAGTTGAAAAGAATAAAAGGAAAAACACCCGCTAAATATTGAGCATGACATAAGTCTAGTACACATAAAACGTTCTAACTTAGAATCTTAAGACGTACTCATACCAACCATGAATGATTAGACAAAAATGCATAAGAGATTACAAATCAATTAAAACCGTTCTTGATTATTTATTAACAATTATATACATGGGAAGAAAATAGAGGTAAAGAAGAGAAGGGTTTAGCCACAAGTAATTATCATGAAGTTTATCTAGCCCTTTTATACTTGCTTCAACTCTATCATTTCCCATTCTCCACAAATTTAAAATCTCAAATAATGAGATTGGTGGATGCTTAGCCTAATAGACCAATGAAGGACTACATGGTTAAGGATACTAGCTAGAGAGTGCTTAATAAGCAAACTCGGGTTGAGTCAAAATATCTATGGTGGGCCTAATATGTCAAAGAAGTCTAAACTTGTTAAACCATGTTTTTATTATATATTTTTTCTTTTTATAACTTTTGATGAAAAATAAAAGAAGAAATATATACAATGCAAATGTGTTATGCAAATGAAAAGTGATTAATGAAAAATATGAATGCATATTTTTGGTGGCCAAAGTAGATCAAAAATTTGAAAAATGTTTGAAAATTAATTTTCCGAGTTATCATGAAGTTAAGGCAATGGTCTAGGTAAGGTCACTTCGATAGAAGTCTCCCCTACACTTAAGATAAACATTGTCCTCAATGTTTAAGAGTATTGGAGTGAACTCCCCTACACTTATGACATTGATTACTTTGCTTAACCCAAGTTAAGGAAGAGAAAACTAAAGGGTATTCATTTTAAGCACAAGTGTTGAATATCACGATAGCAAAAACTAATCAAAGTGAACCAGATACACGGGCCTCCTCCATAAGCTCCAAGCATGAAATGTGAGAGAGCAACCCTTGAAACAAACACGAAAAGACGAAGAAAGGCACCCCTCCACTTCAACTCTACTATAACATCCTTTTAATTAAACCTAACCTATTAAAAATCTACTCTACGTTTTCTAACCTAGTTATACAATGCTTGAGTTTTTTTAACCCTAAGTCGCTAGCTCGACTCGGCCCCGAATTAGGTTGTCCTTGGGGAAACCATCATGGAGAAGAAAGAATATACACTTTGAAGCACATCTCACATGATACACTCAAACTTAGCACGTTGCCATTTACTATAAGATTTGCAATATCCGCCTCGATAAATGGAACGGTCCAACGTGTCTCAAGTTTGTCCAACATACGAAAGCTCTCAAATAGAAATCACCCCAGGATCAAATACATAGTTTCCATCTCGACAAGTGAACAACTCCAAAATAGATAGCATCACCAAAGTAAGCTCATACAAGAATTCCATCTCAATAGAAATCACACACTTAAGTGGAGTAGATGAAAACCAATTTTTCCAAAACATACGTATCCCAGGATCAAAAACCTTTCCCTTCATGGGAAAATAAGAAGATGAGCTTGTGTCAACCATATAAAATTCCCCCTTAGTGATCAAAGCATCATGAGACAACGAAGGTGTAGGTATTGTTGATCCCAAACTTAGATCGATTAGCTTTGTGTATACGAGATTAGATCAAGTATAACACGTAGAGAAACCTTTGTTATATGCTTTGTGAATCTAAGTATTATGCGGAATTTAATACTTAAACAAGAACACAAGATGTAAACAAAACTTTCACTTTGATTATCAATGTCGAACTTGCTTACAATGAAAGATGTTTACGAATGAAAACTTAATGAAAACTTGATATTAAACATTAACCTAAAGGCCTTCTTTTATAGACTAAGAAGCCTTGTACAATAAGCTACGTATCAACTATTCTAGGTAAAGATAAACATAGAAAATACATTGTCGTTTCTATCCTTACTAGAAGTATTCTAGAACATAATAAACGTGTAGCTCACATCTTCCATCAGTGCTTGTCTTCAATCTGTCAACGCTTGAATATAACTTGTCAACGCTTAAGCTGTCAGCGCTCACTTTGCTCTTGTCAACGCTTGAGTTGTTCTTGTCAGCGTTCAAGTGATCTGGCCTTAATTTATTCCCAACAATCCTCCCCTAAACTTGATATCCACTCTTATGATCAAGTTTCTGAATAAACATTAAGAACTTGGAGGAGTCTGACAAACCTTATCATATTGATAATAAATAAATCTGATCAAATTCTTTGCCACGTCACTTGTGTAATCTATCTCCAACTGGGTGTCCTTCATCTTTTCCAAAACAGCCTTGGATATGAAATACTGAGCATCTACAAGTAAATACTCAGCAAACTTTGTAGAACTCAAATGGTATACACCAGCAGCTGAATATAACCTCCATTGAAGACCACTGAGATCATCTTCAAGATCCTTCCATATTTCAGGATCTTCCTCATTTGTCCCACACATTCTTTTGAATGTGGTCCAAAGTTTTATTCCATTAGCTGAAGTTGGTGTTTCAGCCTCATACTTGGTCTCTAGCAACCTCCAAAGGTCCACCAAGTCTTCTCTATCACAACTTGCAAATAAAGATATGAGAGTGGTAAAAGTGTGTACCTCCTTGCCATATCTTCCAATCTTCCAGAATCCACATTCATCTTCATCATAACTCACAATTGGATTCCTGGAATCTAGTGGTAACACATGCACCATATCTGAAGCTTCTAATGGGGAGAGCTTGAGGCTCTTTCTAATAACTTCTTCACTTGGATATAGTTGATTCATATCTTTTGGAAACTCAAGTGTAAATCCCTTCTTCACTGGTCTGGGAACTATCATAGCTTTCTTGATTTCCATCTCTTCTGCAAGTTGCTCCTTTCTTTCATCTGAAAGAAGTCTGAAAGTGTTTTCTTCCTGCACTTTCACCCAAATAGGATAAGCCCTATGTTCCAACTCATCAAATGTCAAAGCCTTCAGCTTCTGATGTGTCCATCCAACTCCATGACATTTGAGCAACATAAAGTAGAGCTTCCTTCTATCCCTTTTCAACTCATAGAGAATGTTGCTTGCCTTGTGCTTCAAAATCACCTTACAATCCTTCTGAACTCTAAGAAGAATTTCCAAACCCCATATCTGATCTGAAATGGTCAAGTCTGGATTATCCATACAACTTTCTTCCCAAGAATTGTACATCTGAACCACCTCTGGCATATCAAAATCAATCTGCAACTTTAAATCTCTCAACTTTTCCCTAGCAAGCTCATCACCATACTCAAGCCTTTCTGGTTCAACAATCATCACACTTAAGTCTGAGCTAGCTCCATCACTTTCCTCTTCAGAAGTCACAACAAATGGTGACTTTTCCTTTTCACCTTGTTCCATCATTTGCTCAGCCAATCTTCTATCAAATTCAACCTGAGCTGCATTCTTTGGAACAATTTCTTCTACCAACTTACCCTTACCCTTATCTGATGGTGCAATTGTTGGTAAGGTAGATGGTAATACCTGAGTAGGAACATCCTTGATGATAGATGATGACTGGAATACATCACCTCCATATGCAGATCTGTCAACGCCCAAATTTCCTCTATCAGCGCCCAAAATACTTCTATCAACGTCCAAATTTGTCTTGTCAACGCTCAAATATTTTCCCTCAGCGCCTTGTGTAACCTCACTCAACATATCTGTAAATGATAAATTTAAATTGGTTGGAGAGATCAAGGACGTATCAAAACCTGTTTGTTCCTTCAAAGTAGTAAGAGCTTCAGCAACATCCAATGATTGACCATCTTGACTGCTCTTATCACTCAGATTTCTTTGATCTTCCTCCCCTTTGGAAGACTCCTCCATACCTCCCTTTGCATGAGCACTCTCCAAAACAACAATCCTCTCCCTCAATTCCTTGAGTTCAAGGCCTTGGTTACTGACAATTTGTACTAAGTCTGCATTCTGCTTTTGCAAGCTAATGCAGACAGCCGTCAATTCCAAAAGAGTCATTGGTTCCAGTTTGCCCTCTTCTAAAATGGGGATTTGACCTCCCAAGTCAGATTCATTGGGCATGGATGAGGACTTAATTATGGTGGGATTGCCTTGGCCAGCTTCTAAGCCAGAACCAATAGTCCCAGCCTCATCCAGGTCACCAGACACACTTGTGGTGGTGGTTCTCTCTGCTTCATGGCTAGGACCACCAGAGGAGAACACTCCAGCAGTCCTTTGGCGTTTAATCAACCTATATTCAGGTGGTGTGGAAGAAGGTGTGGAAGAATGGGTAGATGTGGGTTAGTTAAGGGGTGTTTGAGATTGTGATGGATGGGTGTCAGCGTTGGAAATAGGCACATCAACGCCCACATTAGATGTGTCAGCGTCAAAGGGTTCTTGGTCGATTTGCATTTGGTCAGGTGAGGGTAAAGGTTCAAGGATAGGTTCAAGTTGTGGTTGTGGGTCAATATGAGGTTGGGGGTCTGGTTGGGGTTGTGCTGCTGCAATAACAGCAAGCATGGCTGGGGTTAAAGGTAAAGCCCTATGAGGTGGTGAATTCATCTTGGAAAAAATAGCTTTCTTTTGTTCAGGGATTTTATAAAAATCATTGTGATCCCTTGAACAATATCTTTGATCATCAAAAATCATTTGCAGAAAACAGGGATAAGCTAAAGTCATTTTTGTCCCCTTGTTTTTACACATTCCTTCAAAAATCATTTTAGACCAGTTATATTTTTGCCCTGTTGCAATACACACAATAGCAGTTGCAATGGATCTATTGATCTCATTGTGTGCAGTACATTTGGGACTCAGACATTGAAGGAGAATGTGAATGAGGTACTTCCAGGCTGGGGGAAATTCCTGCTTATGGTACTTATTAAGAGTACCTTCATCAGGAATAGGGTATCCCAAAGCCCTAAGCCCTTTTTCTATTTCAGTTATGGGAAGAATGGTTATACCATCAGCATCATCAAGATGCAAGGCCTGGCGTACCAAGGCCTCAGTAACCACCCAAGATCTCCCATGAACAATAGAAGTTAATGTGGTCACTCCATTAACTGTTGAGCAACTGACAGTGTTCCAAAACTGTTTAATGTGTGTGACTGGAATGAGTGGTGCATGAGAAAGAGCATACCTTAATGGGGATGCGTTTAAATACGCCACCATTTGTGTGTATTGAGGGAACAAAGTATTAGCAGCAACAAGATAAGCAATCATGTTGTGTTGAGACTTGAACCCCAAATCCAATTCTACTGAGTTAAATCTTGGTGCCATTGATGAAAGCTGTTAATTTGAAGTATAAAAGATGAAGGTTGATAAGAGAAAAGTGTTAGACAAGAATTATAGATACCCTGTTTAAAAATAGGAGCCAAATTTATAGGAGTGGATGAATGCATGTGATTGGCCCAAAAATAGGCAAAGATTTTCAAAAACTAATCATGAAAATATTGAAAAAGTTATAAGTTATCTCATGCATTTAATGAAAGTAACAACTCCTAAAATTACGTCTTGAAAATATGTCAAAAAGTAACAACTGGGTAGGTCCCATTGAGTGTCAACGGTCAAATATAACCCATCAACGCCCAACGGCTATAATCCTGTCAACGTTCGCCTAAAGCCATGTCAGCGTCCAATTTGGTCACAACAACGCTTGGAAAAATCTTGTCAGCGTCCAAAAATAAAACTATTTTAAAAAGTGAAAAATGACCTTAACAAGTAATTTATCCTAGAGAAGATAACCAAAAGCTGATAATTATCATAGGGCGGCAAGCACTGTCCAGTTATGCACACTTGCATAAGCAAGATAGACATAACAGTCCTCTAGTGTCCCTTGCTAACCAAAATTCTTAACAACCAAGTTACCTCATAAAATCCTTGGTACTCCCAGGTAAATCCCATATGAAAACCATTCCCAAGTCTCCCAACAGACCACAACCAATTCTAGGCCAAAAATGTCTTGGCAGCATGCAAAGTTGATATACTATGCACGCTACAGTGCCTCATGGTTTAGTAAAACTAACCCATACTCACCTGTGGACACAATCTAGAATTGTGATAAGAGTATCATATGGATACCCAAAAATCCTAAAGGTTCCTAAAACCTCCCCTTAAACAAAGATACAAAGAGTTTGCTAAAAATATGCATGAACATAAAAAATTTATGTCAAGATAGGAATGAAACATTCCAACCATCATCCATAAACAAAAACATGTCCAAATGCTTCTCCTTTGATCCATAAGCAACTCTGTATCCAATGGTATACTGCTAACACCATCTGCACATTTAGATTGAAAACCACAAAACTAACATTGTTGCTGACAACGCCCCGATAACACATAACAGCGTTGAAGGAAGCTTTGTCAGCGTTAGACAATTATATTGCTGACAACGTTGTAAAAACACTTATCAGTGTTCAAACAACCTTTGTCAGTGTTAGAAAAATATAGTAGAAAATCTAAATTACCAATAAGACTAATAATAGTAATGCATCATCCTGTACAAACTTTTACAAAAAAAAAAATCCAAAACACATATTAAGTGAGATTAACCATTCCAATACTTGTTACCAAGTACTGAAATCTTCCAGCATCAAAAGGTTTAGTTAATAAATCTGACACATTTTCCTCAATGTCAACCCTATCTGGTTGGATTAAACCTTTCTCAAAGCAATCTCTTATAAAATGGTGTATAATTTCTATGTGTTTAGTTTTAGAATGATGCACAGGATTCTTAATGATGCATAAAGTACTATTATTGTCAACAAATATCTTAGTATGCATAAAGTTATACCCATAATCCAACAGCTGGTTCTGAATCCACAACACTTGACCACAACATGCTGCTGCAGCCACATATTCTGCTTCAGTTGTAGAGTTAGCCACCACTGTTTGTTTCTTGCATTGCCAAGATATTAATCTGCTCCCAAGAAATTGACATCCACCAGTTGTGGATTTCCTATCAAACTTGTCACCACCATAATCACTATCTGAATATGCAATCAGCTCCAATGGTGAATCCTTTGGGTACCACAAACCAAGAGTAGGGAAACATCTTAGGTACCTAAAGATTCTCTTCACAGCATAAAGGTGACATTCTTTGGGAGTCACTTGATGGCGTGCACATGCACACACAGCAAACATGATATCAGGTCTGGAAGCAGTAAGATACATCAAGGATCCAATCATGGATCTATAATGCCTGACATCAACATCTTTCCCATCTCCAATCTTTCCCCAAGGGTGTTCTCTATCCATAGGAGTAGAAGCCCTCTTTTCATGTGGAGAAAAGCCAAACTTCTTCAAGATTTCAGCAACATATTTGTCTTGAGAGATGAAGATACCATCTTCTTTCTGCTGAACTTGTAAACCAAGAAAGAAGTTCATCTCCCCCATAGCACTCATCTTGAATTTGTCTGTCATAAGCTTGGATAAATCCTCACTCATCTTTGGATCAGTAGACCCAAAAATGATATCATCAACATAGACCTGCACAAGCAACACATCTTTGCCTTTCTTCTTTGTAAATAGTGTCTGATCTATGGTGCCCCTCTTGAATCCATTGTCCACTAAATATGTAGACAAAGTACCATACCATGCTCTAGGGGCTTGATGAAGGCCATACATAGCCTTTTTGACTCTATACACTTTATCTGGATGCTCAGGATCCTCAAAACCAGGAGGTTGCATGACATAAACTTCCTCAACTATGGTGCCATACAAGAATGCACTCTTTACATCCATTTGATAGACTGTAAAGCCCATGCAAGATGCATAGGCTAGAAAAATCCTAATAGCTTCAATCCTTGCAACTGGTGCAAAGACTTCTTCATAGTCTATCCCCTCCTCTTGTGTATAACCTTGAGCCACTAACCTTGCCTTGTTTCTGACCACAATACCTCTTTCATCTCTTTTGTTCCTGAGAACCCATCTTGTCCCAATTGGTCTGACATATCTAGGACAATCAACCAGCTCCCAAACATCCTGAATAGCAAATTGGTGAAGCTCATCCTGCATTTCTTCCACCCAACTTGGTTCTTTGAGAGAATCAAATATCTTCTTGGGTTCTTCTTGTGACAGAAAACATGCAAACAAACATGCTTGCACAAGAGGGGTATCAACCTTCTTGTGTATATTGGCAATAAATCCACCAAGACTTTGATGGGATCTTCTTGTCTGAACTGGAGTCATAACATCACCAATGATCTGAGATGGGGGGTGATTCTTCATTGTGGAAGTGAGAACTCCTCCTTCAAAAAGTCTGGTGTCCTCAACTTCACGCTCCATGTTGCCAATATCTTCTTCATCAGACTCTCTTTGATCAACAGGGATCTCTTCATAAACTCTGGAAGGTCCTCCTTGTTCAAAAGTGGAAGAGAAAAGATGTGCAAAGGTGTTGTCAACGCCTGAACCTTGTTTGTCAGCGCTTGGGCTAACAACGCTTGAACTGTTGTTGTCAACGTCTGAGCCATCAACGTCTGAATTGGTCTTGTCAGCGCTTGATTTGCCTTTGTCAGCGCCTGAAGAACCATGCATGTTTGTATCTGGTGGTATTTGGAAACCACCATTATCTTGTCCAGCAGCAGCAGCAGCAGCAAAAGCATCAGTCCAAATGGGAATTGTGACATATTCAAATATAGGAGATGCCTTTTCTGCTTGTGATCCAACCCTTTCATCAACCTATGTACCTGAAACATGAACAACTTGTTCCTCCACAACATTTGAAGTTACCTTCACAATGTTTGGATTAGTGACAAGCATATAATTTAAAGTTCTAGATAAGGGTTCCAAATCAAACAACCAATTAGGACCACTTTCAGGATCACTAGGTTTATTCTCTAAGAACCTAACATGTACTCTTTCAACAATACGTTTGTCCTCCTTAAGATAAACCCTATAACCCTTGCTCTGCACTGAATACCCCATGAAGTAACCTTCATCACCTTTTGCACTAAATTTCCCTAAGGCATCACTAGTGTCTAATACTACTACATGACATCCAAAAGGTCTGAGAAAACCAATATTAGGTTTTCTTCCCCAAAGTAACTCATAAGGTGTCTTGTTCTGAATTTTGTTTAACCAATGCTCTATTTTGCACATAACATGCTGTATTCACAGCCTCAGCCCAAAAGGCTATGGGAAAGTGAGCATCAGCCAACATTGTTCTGGCTGCTTCAATTAGGGTTCTATTCTTCCTTTCAGCAACCCCATTTTGTTGTGGGGTTCTAGCAATACTAAACTGCCTAATAATTCCCTTCCTGGCACAAAAATCATCTAGCTTCTTGTTCCTAAATTCTCCACCATTATCACTCCTAAGCATCTTAACCTCATTTCCAGACCTTTTCTCAATTTGAGTGATAAATTCAATAAGAACATCAGCTGTGTCACTCTTCATAGCTAGAAAGAATGTCCAAGTAAACCTAGAAAAGTCATCAGTGACAACAAAACAATATGACTTTCCATTCAAACTTTCTATATTAGTTGGACCAAAGAGGTCCATGTGAAGCATATGAAGAGGTCTGGAACTAGTATGCACCTGCTTGGACTTGAATGAGACCTTGTGCTTCTTGCCTTTAAGACATGCAACATAAGAGTGGTCATTGTGGAAGGCCTTCTCAGGCAAACCATCAACTAAACCAAGCCTCACAAGTCTATTTATATTTTTAAAATTTATGTGCCCTAGTCTCCTGTGCCACAAATTACTTTCATCTACTGAGGCCTTAGCATAGAAACAAGACATATTTGTATTCACTTTAATCCCATTTAAATTCACATTATATATGTCCTTATGCCTAGGTGTTCTATACTCAATGTACTTCTCATCAGGGATCTTAAAATCCTTGCTTAACACCAAACACTCAGTATCAGTGAAAAGAACCTTATTTTTGTTATCACACACTTGTGATACACTAAACAGATTATAGTCCAGTTCTTTTACCAGGAAGACATTCTCAAAACGTAGGTTATTGGTGAGAAGGGTTCCTTTGCCTGTGATGGTGCCGTAGCCCCCTCCAAAGTATACCTTATCACCATCTTTAATAGGAGAGAAGTTCGTCAGATAGTCTTCCTTTCCTGTCATGTGCCTTGAGCATCCACTATCCCAATATCCATAATCATTTATCTGCTTTTGAATGCCCTGCACATAAAGAAAACAAATTAGTTTTCTTTGGGAACCCAAGTCTTAGAAGACTTGGATTCATCTGGTTGTTCAATAAGAACAGACTTAGTTCTCACAACAACCCCATTCTCATCCCTTTTAGGATGAAATACCCAGTTAACCCCAATTGGTTTTGTAATGACTTTTGAAATGTAATTAAACCTGTTGCAAGTCATTGAAATTCCATTATTATTAGGGTTTTGATCTGTCTTGGGTCTCCAAGTTAAGCTTGAAGAAGCTTTAGACCCCTTACCTTGTGGCTGCAAATACTTAGGTCTGGACACGTTTCTGTCAGCGTTGGATTTTGTCCTGTCAACGCTGAAATTACCCTTGTCAGCGTTGAACCTAGGGTTTGCTACAGGAACCCATTACCTATTTGACCAGGTATTTGTCTTTTGAAAAGGTCTTTGTCCATAAGTGTTAGACCTTCTAGTGAAGAATGGGGCTGGTCTAATCACTTGTGGACTTTGCTGCACACAAGGTCTGGGTCTGACAACGTTTGACTTTCTAACAACGTTGACTTTCTTCCTATCAGCGCTGAAATTGTTCCTATCAGCGCTGGCTTTGGGAGCGTTGACACACTTGTATGCCAAGTGTGAAAAGCTACCACAAGTATAACAGGCTTTCTTAGACACATTCTTAGGTCTAGAAGCAAAGAAACCTGTTCCATGATTGTTAACTTGGCTCTTGGGTGACCTATTATTCCTATACATCTCTGCATATTTAATGGTAGGTCTTCTAACAGTGTTGGAGCCTAGGTCAACAGCTTCACCAGTAGCTGGATGAGTAACCTTAATGGGTGGAGATTCATTGGGACTTTCACATAGCAAACCTCCCTTAACAAATAAAGTAGGGTTAGCTTTCTTCCACTCATTTAGGTCAGTCAGTTTTTGTTGATACTCTTCTACTGGGGTGACAACTCTTGGTGGAGGAATGAATTCCTCTTCTTGGCATTTTGGTATACCAGTCCAAGATAAATCCTTTCTAAGGACACCATAGAAGTCACCAGCTGGTGGTGGAACTAGAGAGTAATCATTCTCATTCATCCCAAGCCCAGTCATATCCTTAGGATCCCTTTGTTTAGCTACACAGTCTCCTAGGGCTTGGGTGGCTCTATCAAATCTTTGAATCTTGAGGTCAACATTATCTTTATTCTTAATGGCCTCATCTAACTTAGTCTGTAGGTCTTTATTGACCTTTGACATGATATTTCTAATATCCATACTACCCTCTAGCTCATGTTTTAAGATATTTATCTTATCTTTTAAATCAAATTCCATTTTCTTGTATTCAGAAACGGTTTTCTCAGTTTCAGTAAGAGCTAGTTGGTAATTGGATAATTTACACCTTTCAGTGCTCATATCCTCTTTTAGTTTTAACACTTCTTTGTTAAGTCTGTCAGTGTTTAACCTACAACCTTTGCTACAAAAAGCATCATCATATACCTCATTATCAGATGAAGAGGAGGAGTGTGCCATGAGAGCATATTCAACATGCTCTTCTTCTTCAATATCAGCAATCAAAGCTTTGTCCTCTTCAACATCCTTAGCCAGATAGCTCCAATCCCATCCAGTACCATCAATTCCTTGAACTGCAACCATCGCTTTGGAGTCTTGAGCTTTAACAACCTGACTTGAGGGTTTACCAGCATCAGATCTTCTAGGAGATCTGCATTCCCTCATGAAGTGCCCCATGCGATGACAGTTGTAGCACTCAACTTTGGATTTATCAAATCCAGCAGTGTCTTTAGCATTGAAGGTCATCTTCTTCTTGAACCTTCTATTCCATCTATTTGCTCTTATACTAGCAAGAGCCATATTCCACTTGATGTCCATCTCTTCCAAGTGTTCATCACTTATCTGCTCAAGGTCCTCATATGTAATCACTGAACCATTGGGCAAAGAAGCAATGTAAGCACAAACAGTATCCAAATCCAAACCAGCAGGTTTAACTCTTGGGGAGTCATTCATGAATGCGTCAGCGTCTGAAAAGGAGACGTTGACAGGACTTGTTCCAGCGCTGACAAATGATGATCCAGTAACTGGATGCATAAAAGAGTCCTTCTGATTGAATTGACCTTCACTATGAGAGAAGAAGGCCATGTTGCTGGTGCTAGCTTTGCTTGAAAGAGTTTCATCTTCCAACAGTCTTAGTTTGTTGTAGATGTCATCAAACAAAGAGCTCTTGTGAGTATTATTGGCAAGAATAGATCTTGCCTCAATCTTCCATGTCTCACCAAGACTTTTCAGAAAAGTAGCATTGGTGTCAATATCACCAACTTGTGTCCCCATGAAGGACAATTTGCTTGTGATGTCAAGCAATCTGCTTCTCACACTGCTCAGTTTCTCATTGGGTTGAGCTTTGAAGACAACATAATCATGCAGAAGTTGCTTTTTCTTTTCTTCCTTAGTTTCTGCATTACCACCATATGCAACTTCAATTGCTTCCCAAAGATCCTTAGCAGATTCATAGCTTCTATATTTGTGCTGATTTTCTTGTCCCAAAGACACTTTCAGAATATTTAGGGCTTTCATGTCAGCCCTTTTCTTTGCAATATCTTCAGCACTTACAGCTCTACCATCTCTAGGTTTTTCTTTCTTATCTTCATCAGGACATCCTTCAACAGCTGTTCTTGTTGCAATGGCATTCAGAATCTTTTGAGCTTTATTGAATGAGTTTCCATATTCAATGATGTCCCAGAGTGTGTAGTCAAAGATCCCCAGATACTGTTCAAAGTTGAACCTCCATAAGTCAAAGTTGGTTGCATCAAGCATAGGAATCTTGATGTTTGGTAAGGATGAGGAGGAGGTTATTGCTTCAGACATGATGTTTTTAGGGTTTTGAGAAAATTAGGGTTTTGGTGTTCGTATATCTTTCTGGTGTTCTTCAAAGATCAAAAGTTCCTCAACAAGCTCTGATACCACTTGTTGATCCCAAACTTAGATCGATTAGCTTTGTGTATACGAGATTAGATCAAGTATAACACGTAGAGAAACCTTTGTTATATGCTTTGTGAATCTAAGTATTATGCGGAATTTAATACTTAAACAAGAACACAAGATGTAAACAAAACTTTCACTTTGATTATCAATGTCGAACTTGCTTACAATGAAAGATGTTTACGAATGAAAACTTAATGAAAACTTGATATTAAACATTAACCTAAAGGCCTTCTTTTATAGACTAAGAAGCCTTGTACAATAAGATACGTATCAACTATTCTAGGTAAAGATAAACATAGAAAATACATTGTCGTTTCTATCCTTACTAGAAGTATTCTAGAACATAATAAACGTGTAGCTCACATCTTCCATCAGTGCTTGTCTTCAATCTGTCAACGCTTGAATATAACTTGTCAACGCTTAAGCTGTCAGCGCTCACTTTGCTCTTGTCAACGCTTGAGTTGTTCTTGTCAGCGTTCAAGTGATCTGGCCTTAATTTATTCCCAACAGGTATCAAAACATTAATAACTATTATGTCCATGTTAGGCTCATCATCATCATCAAAAGGTGGGTAATCTTCCATAGAAGGCATAATGAAAAGAGGATCAATAGTAATAGTATCTTGTGAAGGAGGTGTAGTCTCTATGTTCCCAAAAAGCAATGTAGTAATAAGACGAACCTCCTCTTCCAAATTAGAAACACTATCGTTGACCCCTATATCAAATTGTGCAAGAGTATCCTCTATGGTGGTATCAATCTCCATAAGAGAGTCCATATCAAAGGTTTTGAGTTCGAAAGGTGCCTTAGGTGAAAAAGTATCAATCTCTAAGAGGAAAGGATCTTCATCAATAACGAACTTCAAGGGTGGGAGGGTGGGAACATAAAGCTCAAAAGAAGGTGTATTAATGAGAGAATCACTCAAAGGGATGATATGATCATGAAAATCAATAGGTGTATCCTCAAAAACCAGTGAAGGAATACCAATCAAGGGTTCTTCTTCTATAGACTCATTATTAGGTTCTCCACACTCCTCAAAAAGTGGGTTATCAAAACATGACTCAAAAAGAGGATTTGAATGTATCACAAAATCACTTAGAGGAATAGGTGAAGGAGTCATAGAAGAAATAGAGTCATCATCATTAAAAGTAAAGGATTCATCACTATCAGAAAGATCATCAAAGGTGTCATCACAAGAATCATAAGGTGGTAGAGGAGAAGGATCCACTTTTCCTATAGGAGCAAACTCTTCATCCAAATTAGGAATGTTATCTTGACAAGACAAATCATTGTATGATATAGCATAAGACGCGTCACTAGAATCACAATTTGCATCCTCTATTTATGGCAAGTCTTGCACAAACTCTTCCTTAATCTCATTATCCCTTTCTTTAAACAATTCATCAAGATCAAAGTCACCAAAATCACTAGTAGTAGCATGAAGGTCAATATGTGATAAAATCTCAATGTGATCATGAGGAGAAGAGGTATCAACACAAAGCTCATCACATGGTTCATTGGAAACCCTCTCAGGCTCTCTTTGGATTGGGATAAGGTTCTCAACACTAGAAGAGGTTAATTCATCCGAATTGGTGTTTGTATTAGTGCTAAGAGGCTCGTCCCCCATGGTTAAAGAGTCGGTGGGTCCCATGTGAGGTAAAGGTGATGAAGGTGTGTATGGCTCAAGTATAGTCGGTGGAGAGATGGAAGGGTCTATAATAGGAACATCACTAAGTGTATCATCCTCAACATATACTCTCAAAGAAGGCTCATCATCAAGTAAAGCATCGTTCGGTCTCATGTGTTGCAAGACGTATGTGCTCAAGCCTAAGATTCTCGGATCAGTTGCCTCTTGCATTGTCTCAAGTGCTTGCATTACCATATTAAAAGCGTCTTTACTCAAGAAATGATAAATGCCTTGATTGTTAACGGTTTTTTTATTAGGACTTTGAAAATTTTCTTCATTTTGAAAATCGTCTTGATTTAAAAATTCTTGATTTTGAAAATCCTCATCAAACCCTTGATCATAATTACTCGCATATAGATGACAATTATTTTCACTAGGCGATCCTCTACAAGTCGCACAAGGCCCATACATAGCTCGATATTTCTCGTCGTGTAATCTCTCCAAAATAGGACGATTATCCCTGTGTGGCAAAATGGTCGAATGGGAAAATCCTTGATTTTGAAAGGTGTCTTGATTATGGCATGAAAAATTCTCATCATTTTGAAAGCCTTCATTGTTTGAAAATCCTTGATTATGAAAGGTTTCTTGATTATAGCCTTGAAAATTATCATTGTTTTGAAAACCTTCATAATTGGAAAATCCTTGGTTCTGGTATGGCACATTAAAGGTTTGATCATGAAATGATGGTGGAGGTTGTGATGAAAAACCAGAGTAGCCCATATAGTCATTACAAGTGTAGTACATTTGAGTGTTAGGTCGAAAATTAGGGTTCTCGGTTCCATTGTAAGCATATCCCTCCCCATAATAACCATTATTTTGATCACATAAATACGTATCGTGTGGACCACCACAATTCGAACAAGACGAATAATTAGCGTTGGCGGATCGTTGTTGCAAAATCTCCAACATGGAACGAGTATCCATGTTTAGTAAGGTGGCCGAATGTATATACAAGTAAAATGACGTTTAAAAGCTTCCTCGGGGAAGGAAGTAATACACCAAAGGTGGTATGGTTACACGCGTGCGAGTACACGTGTAAATAAACACGAGGAATGAGGGAGTAGCCCTCGGTCGACTTTTGAAAGAGAAGAGATTATCTCCCTCGAGGCTCGATATGAAATATCCACAAGAAAGTATATATATAATTACAACTTGGCTGCAAGACCCCCCAATAAAGCCTTCCTTCTTAGAATACGCACTAGTGAACGGGGGGTTAGGTGGCGCGAAGCACTTAAGTACCTATTAACCCTTAGATGGCATTTTATAGCACATCGCCTTTCTATTCACTTTCTAGTTTGTATTCTTCGAATTATTGCCAATTGGAAGTATTTATCTATTTTTGCTTAATTAAATTGGATCGATACGCGTGTCAAGGACCGGAACGCCCCTCAACACGGTGTATTGCCTCGGCAATACTTATGGAGATAGGTAACTTGGTTGTTCGTATATGTATTTGTATTTACATATAATAATATATAAAAAATATTTTTGTATTTATTTGGTTTTTAAAAAAAAATACTATATGTACTTAAAAACGATGAAAACGATATAATATATATTTTGGGTGTAATCTTTTAGGAAAAAGATTACTTTTTGGATTTTTTATTTTTTTGGTTCAATTCTTTAGGAAAAGAATTGATTTGTTGATTTTTTATTTTTTTGTATTTTTATCTTTTTGATTTTTTTTATGTTTTTGATTTATACGTAAAAATAACGTTCACAAAGTGAACGGATCCCAAAATCCAATCGTCTCACTCGAAATCGTTAATCTTCACAAAAAGAACCGGCAGCGGCGCCATTTAATATCTCTCTTTTTAGTTCGTTTTTCTCGGTATCGATTCGAATTGATATAACTTTCCAAGTTTGACTTAATTGTTTTTGGTGGTAAAATATTGAATGGTATCTATTTCTAATTCGCAATTAACAAGCAAAAATGTAAAAATAGCTATATACGTATCCGTACTACACTAAAACACATTGCAATTACGAGATTTAAATGCACAAAATTTAAAAACGTAAAACACAAATTCAAACTACTAAAAAGTAAATTTTTGATTAAGCTAGAAATGCAATAACAGATTAAGAGTAAATGTATCTAACAAATGTAAATTTTTTTTAAAAAAACTTGCATAAAAAAAACGAAGGATAAAAACTTGCAAATTGTATTTGCACAACTCAAATTCCAATTACTACGAGCCCAAGATATAACCAGGTCCAACATGAACTAAACTGGCCCAACACACTATCTAACTGGATAAGGACTACTGATGCAATTAATTCTAACTGAAAGGATTAACGAGGCCTATTGATTCTAACGAAATTCCTAACAAACTAAATGATAAGGACTAAAAATGTCAAGAGATAATACCAAAGCAGGGACTAAACATGTACATTCACTTAACTTTAACTATTATTACTAATCTTTTAAGGACTGTAACTGCTATGACAAGTATCAAAACGAAGGACCAAACCTGTCAATCTACCAAACTTCTGAAATAATGGAAAAACAGGCAGCTTTCTACGAGACTTCTTAACTGTATGACTCTTTTTCAAGAAATCACAGACCTAATATTACTAAGTATCTGAAAAGTTAATGGTAACAAAATCCCACACATGAAACTCAGTTAAGCTACACAAATTCATCAAATCTAAACTAATCGTACAATGGACTATACTGAACTAGTGAACTATCAATCCAGTTATAGTAATCCTAAATTACACTAAAAACGAACCACTAACATAAAATCTAATCTCACAGTTCAAATTCTTAAGTAATCAAATGCTATAAAACTGATATCCAAACACCACTATAAAGAAGATAACCAGAACTCAGTAAACAAAATAACAAGAATTAACGCATTCTATCTATAATATGTAGCAAGCAGTAACAAGTTCAAGTAAAATATGCAGCAACTAATTTCTACACTACAAATCACTATACACGTTTTTAACTACAGGAATGCAGAAAATTAACAAACGCTTGACCTGTTACATCCAGGCCAGTCCGTTGTGGAAGAGAAACGCGGCGCTGAGCCGGCTTAAAACCAAACACCACCAATCTGCTACCGTATCAAAAACTGAAAGTAAGATCACGCTTGACTGCTACATTCATATAGTAACCCTGCAAAACTTGAAAATCAAGACGAAAAACCAAACAGATTCTTCGAATATGAAACCTGCATAAACTCCGTTCTCCTACAAAATCAAATCAGAACAAGAATACGTCCTAACCTGCTAAAACTGTATTAACCTTTTAAACACTAGGATCGCAACTGATGAACCAATCTTGAAACTAACTCCAATGAACGAATCACTTAAGAAAAACGCGAGCAAAATAATTCGAAATCTTAATGAACAGTAAAGATTATTATATCAGCACAAATTTAACTCTGAATTTAACTATTCTCAAACACAAATTAAAAGTAAAACTTCTCTTAGACTAATTATGAATCTTAACTAATCACTAATCAACTCGTGAACAGTAATGATTGAGTAGCTATGAATTCCTACAACAACCATATATGTAACAGATCATCACAATCGATCAAAATCCTACCTGCTTAATATGAACAGTAGCAAAGAAACAGAAAAGATGAATCTAGTGCTAACGAATTCAACATTTACTATAACGAATTCAAACTTCCATAAATCCTATAAACTCATAACCTGTAAATGAAATAAAAGATGAGTAAGATTTATAGTAAACGAATCATTGGCTATTACAGGATTATGAATTATCAGCTACATAACAGAATAAAGGAGGAGAAATCGGTTGAAATTCATTAATGGTGAAAGCTAGTTTGTTACAAAGATTAAAAAAGAAAAGTAACTGAATCTCAACAACTTTCTAACTGAAAGCTTAAACAGATTGAAAGAAAACTTATGAGAGAATTAGTCTAATTTCTATTCTACACCTACTCTAACTATGTGTGAATTACACCTAGGCTAACCACTTGCAAATGAAGCTCTTCTCTTCTATTTATAGCCGCTGAAAGGAGGAGATATGACGTGTTCTATCCAATGAGGATTGGACACGTGTTTAATACGAGGATGATTCGTTCTTCATTCTTCAATCGGATATTTGGGGGTTTCTTCTCCTTTTACTTTTGATCAAATTAATCTGTATCATCTTGTAGAGGAGGAAGGGAGGAACACTTTTGTAGTTATGATCTTCACTTGAATCTTCTTGGATCATTTGTTATTTGAGTTTGTAGGTTTTGGAGATGAAAAGAGGAATAAACCGTCTCTCTCTCTTGAAGGTTGAAGAAGACGCGAGTTTGGGTTTGTGTGTTTTGACCGGTTTGGTCAACTTGACCAAGATAAGTAAATAAACTTTCTTCTTATTTTGCCTTTTTAGTCCTTCCACTTTTGTTACTCTTGCAATTCCAAACTTTAATCTTTTTCTACTTGCATTTGAAAGGTTTAAACTTTGTAATTTCAGCAACTTAAGTCCTTGATCTTTAACAATATGGCATGATTGGCCCTTGAAAGCATTTTTCGTCTCTTTCTTCGTCTTTTCATCAAATAAATCCATGAAAACGCATGTTTGCTCGAAAATGTATCTTCTTACCTGAAAACACATGAAACACAAATACACGCATAATTCTGATATTTTAAAGTTAAATATAAGGTATTTGACTGTGTTTTTAGTGGTATATGGATCATTATTGATGAGTGTTTTCACACTTATCACCAATTTACCCTACCTAGACATCTTCAATCCATATGAAACTTATTGTATAAGTCACTCACATCATATAGAAAACCCTCAAAAATTTCATCAAAACATTTAACCTCTAAGACCTTCTGCCCTACACATCTTCGAATTTACAAAAACCGGACAGTTTTATACCCTCGACTCATAAAACCATTTTGACCTCTCTAAACAACTTCGTTTACAAAACCGACACTTGAGTTTGAAAATAGTCTCACATAGGTTTTGAGCTAAAGAACAGCCCTTGAACATTTTTATAACTCATTTTATAGTCCCCGAGATTTGATCCAAATATCGACAACAACTTCGGACTGTGTCGATACTCGTCTCTCGGTACACGAATAATCAAACTAGCATAACTTCTTCCTCGTTTTGAGTTAGAAGCTCTAATTTATTTCAAAACAAAGCTTATGAGAATATCTACAACATAACCCTATCATATCAACCTTAACTTAGACTTAATATTTCCAAAAGGAATACTGATGATGATGCAGTTTTCGTATCGATAAAGGAATTTCAAGACCAAGCTCATCGTTTGGTGGTGGTCATAGTTTGGAGAATGAAATTCTGAGTGCTTATGATGAATATGAAGATCAAATTGAAGGATATCCAGGCTTATATCAAAAATTTTATGATCATTTTGATTTTAATTTGAATAATCGAGGTAGGAAGTAGCTATGTTTCTGGTTTCATAGGATCGGCTTGTCGGTCTTATGTTACGGAAAGGGACGTAGCAATTTATATTGCTGTTTTATCGTTTTTCCCACGTAACGGGCTGAGATGAGGGACTTCACCCTCATCCGTTGTACTTAAATGTTTTTTTGGAGTAATGCATTTTACCGGGGTTTAATTCCCTTTTACCCCAAAGAAAAAAAAAGATTTCCAAAATTGCCTTCAAACCTACTGCCCAAAAATACATGTTTAAAAATCATATCAAATCAAATTTTTGACCCATTTTACCGAATCTCATACCTCTAATATTACCCTAATATCATCACAACCAATTTATCTAATCCTTAACACACTTTCATGATCATTCTTCAAATGATCTATTCAACATTTTAAACATGCAATCATTTTAAATCAAATATAATACTACTAACAGCATGTATACTCCATAAAAATAGATCAAAATATCATGGATCATATGAAAAAAAATAAAAGTTGGTGCATGTGTATAAAATTTATACCAAAAGAAACACATCAAATATCCAAGATGGGATATTGATTAGTTTTTCATGAATCAAAGTAAAAATTCAAATCCATGGTGTTTTTGGTTGATGGTGTGGACCACAAGACTAAGAACAAAGAGAGAGATTTGTTTTTCTTGTGAAAATGAATTTAATAATAAAAATAAATAGTGGAAAAAATATATATAGTGGGGTTGGAGGGTAATTTTTGCCAACTTTGCAATCTTTTGGATCAAAATGCGATTAAATAGTTTAAAGGATAAAAAATGTATATTAGTCAATTTTGAAAATATTTACGAGACTCGGGTTTCGTAAAAATACTTTTCAAAAGTTAAAACGCGCACAAATATGATATTAATATGATCCCGGCACGACTTAATACGTAACTAAAAATAAAAACGTAAAAAATATAAACATCGAAACAACAAATAATAAAACGTAAAATTCCGGGCATCCGTCAATATCGCAATCACTAGTAGTCCTCGCAACTAGTAAAAAGGTAAAAATAAGACTTCCAACATCGGTTTTAAATTAAACCACCAAATGTCATAGCATTCAAGCTCATCAAAAATTTCAAAAATATTCGTAATATAGGAATAAATAATGACCTCGGGTTCGGGTTATCACAATTGATAAACCATAACTAGTTTCTAGAGAGAGAGAGTAGAGAGAGGTTGGAACAGACACAATTATAGTGAGAGAAACTAGAGAGAGAAAGTGTTAAAATGTATGTGTACATTATGAGAACCAACACCCTCTCCATCCAAGGAGAGGGTTTATATACCTATGACAAAGTTTCATGGGCTTTACACGAAATGGGCCTAGTCATTTGACTAAGGACCGGTTTGTTTACTACTAATATTCTAATAACGAGCCCTATTACATTAACGTTATCATTAGAGCGAGCGATCATTCTAAATACGTAAAACGTATTTTCAACAATCTCTCCTATGGGAGGTCACTCCAAGTTACAATGATTTAAACCTAGCATACTATGCTTGTCTTGAGCTAGTAGTCCTTTTCTTTTCTGTTTCTTTTTCTTTGTGAGTATGTTGATGTGATCATTGACTTTAGGCTTGAGCAAGTTCTTTTGCCGTGAGCTTGTGTCTTCATCACTTATGACTTTTACCTCCTTGTGAAGTTGTGACTTTTGAACCGACATACTCATACTTTGTTGAATTCTTGAAAGCTTCAGAGTTCGATACAGCGGAACACTTGACTTTAAGCTTTCTTGAATTTGTTGAAGTCTTTAGCATTGAGTATGAGCATGTGGAGACGACTTCTTCTGGTACACCGCAAAACCACCGATCTTCATATGCAACAACTTATATAGATACAGACGAAATGGATTTGAACATTTCGCCCTAATTCGGTAGCAATTTTACCACCGGTCGGTGAAGACCATTAGACGGTATTAGATACCGTACCTGTGATGGGTAGTTTCAATTAAGAATCTCCTTGACTGGATTTCGCCGGTGTTCCCGTTCTCTTTACTCGACCGTCTCAAAGAAGACTGCGAACGTAAAGAGTGAATCATTTGGATAAATGTATGCGTATGATTAAAGTCGTCAATTTATATTCCTAGAAACAAGTTTGATTTAATTAAAAATCACAACATCATTTCTTTCTAGTTTTCACGAGCTTGATTCATGTAGAAACTTGAAAGTTACCTACCGTAGTTCTATTTGATGTTAACACTGGAAGGATTTCCATTCGTTCCTATGAACACTGAAGAGTGTCACTCTGAATGTTGGCAAGATCAGAAGGATATAACATAGAGACCTGGAACAAGTTTGAATTCAATTAAGAATTAAACCACCGTTGTTTTCCAGTTATCACAAGTTTGATTCATAAAGAATTTCACAAGTCACCTACCATGAGCTTGTTGATGTTCACTCAAGCAGGATTTCGATCATGAAGATTTTGCGTAGGACTTTCAATATCTTTCTTACTTTTCACAGTGTGTGAAGAAGCAAGGAAATATGCAATAGTGTCCTAAAGACATTAATGATGTGATCTCAAATGGCTCTAGACTCGATCGTGCATTTTGGATTTTAGTGATCTGAGGCTGTAGAGGAGTGCCACCTTTTCAATACCAACTTATTTAGAGTGAATAAATCGATAGATAACGTGTTTATATCTGTGTGATTAAAACAAATATCTTTTGAGAGATATATAAGTTAGCTGGGATGGGTGTGCATTGCATCACTGGGTCCATGATATCTTTCTTCAATATCAAGCATCATTAAAATGATCCCGATAGCATATGTGTTGACCCAGTTTCTGCTTAAGTTGTAAGGAGGGCTTCTTTCTTTAGACTCTTTATCTTTACAATTCTTTTTCATTCTTCAACCCCTTTAATGCTTACCAATACATCATAACTAGCACCTTGTTGTGATTCTTCCAGTGCTAGCTTAAGTACTTGGTCGGCAATCTGCTACCTTCACAATCTTTCTCCATCTTTTCTAAGGACTACTATTTCTAGCTATGGATTTGTGCTTGGGAAGATTCCTCCGGTTCTGGAAGAATCATTAGACTTAAACCTATCCTACCATCCTTATGTCACCACAACCGTCGTGAGTTAAATGGGTTATAGGTAAGTGTTTGTTACCATGAAAAACTTCCTTTGATATATAAACTTTATTTTCTCCCCTTTAACATATGCCTCGATATTTGAAAACATTTCGCATATGTTGGGATGAGCCAACACGTTAAGTCAAACCATCATTTTGATTAATCTCATATTAAATCACATTTTCTCTCCCTATCAAAAATATTAACCCAGTCAATATTTTTGATATCAATTGATTTAATGAAATTTTAACGAAGTTTGGGAAAAACAATGCAAATTTGATTATCTTTAAGATTATCATAAGCTCCCCTCAAATTAAGGAGGATATATATGTAGTGTTGAGTATGTGATTTTGAAAGATTTTGAATTTAATGAAAAATTCTAGAAAAATTCATACTCAAACACTTCATACGCCATATCACAAGTAAAGATCATATATGATAACATATTCACATTTGTAGAGTTTACGAGGTTGCACCTGAATGATGAGAACATCATATGAAAAATCATGTGGTTCTTTTTCAGAAAATGTTGGTCACCTCCGTAACGTCATGCTTGAAGTTGTGTTAGCGTCCCGAAAATCAAAAATCCTCTCTTGAATAAATGTAGACCAAGCCGCATCTAATAGTCTTAATTCTTGACAATTGCTCCCTGATAAGATGTAATATAGGGGGTTAATTTAAATTACGATTAATGAAAAATGTAAACGAATTAAAACCACATGTTCGTTGTAGATGAGGAGATTGTATGGGCCAATTAAACACGTTCTTCGGATTAGTTATGAATTTATACAGAAAGAATTTGAAAATAAAAGTCGATTCTACACTACGATGATTAAAAACTAAGACGCATTACTCTTTCACACAAATCGAGAAAAACAATATTAAAATAATCAAAAAATTCTAAAATTCTAAAATTGCAAAACTAACTATTTTAACTAAATAAAAACAAAAATGAAAATTAAATTTGCTAAAAAGGCTTAATGGGCCTCCACATGGGCCAAAACAAAAAACTGCCTAAAGCTTATTGGGCTTTTTGACTTAATAAGAAATTTTTGCTAAAACAAAAAAGGAAAAGCACTACTTGACTCAAATTTGATTCTAAGTAATTTTTCCAATTGCTAAAAAGGCAGATTTAACTTCAATAAGATTCAAATAAGCTAAAAGCTATCTTATTGAGCCTAACAAGCCCAATAAGCCAAAAATTGAGCTTATTATGAAACTTTTGATGCCTAAGGTCCTTATTTGACAAGTAAAAGCCAAAACATGAAAGAAAATTGGAAAAAACCAACTGAGCTTATAAAAAATAAGCTATAAGCTCATGTAATAAGCCCAAAAGCTTATTACACAACCTTATAGGCTAAAATATTACAAGGATTACTTTTTAACAAGAAAAAGACAATGCAATTTAAAAAAAAAACTTAAATAAATAAGTAGGATTAAAGAAGTTATGAATTTCACTAAACGGAAAAAAAAACCCTAAAAACATCAATGGCTGCCAAAAAAATCCCTTCTTCTCATAACCTAATTTTCTTTTTCCTTTAATCCGAATACCTTATAATGATGCTGTTTTCTCGAATAATCACTGATTATTCTTGAGTTAACAAAGTTTTTATTTGGTTGATTGATTTTAGGGTAAATTAAATTGGTTTTTATTTTATTTTTTGTGCCGTCATTGTGTTTTGCGATTGTTTGTTTATTCGTCGGTGGTTAATTGTCACATTGGTCGGTGCTTATTAGTTTAACTAACAGATCCATATGATGGGCTGCGCAATTAATTGGTTCGCAATTAATTGTCATCTTGGTCGGTGGAATTGTTATTTAATGATTTGTTCACGTGTCTACTGGGAAATTACTTTCGTTACACACACGATTGGTTCTTTTTTTGTTTTTTGTGTCATCGCAATTTAGGGTTAGGTTTTGTGAGTTATTGTGGTAGGGTCCGCTTGGTTTGGTTGGCTGTTGTGATTAGTGATCACAATTTAATTCGTTACTTGGTCGGCTGACATATTAAGGTGTGGTCGGCTGACTATAAAGTGTGTTTCTCACTTTTAAGTGTTCGGCTGACATATTAAGTGGTCGACAGACTTTAGTTTTAAATCCATTGGTATAGCCATATTCAAGGCCAAGCTTGCGATCTAATATAGCACTTTGTCAAGGGTTCCGTATTGATTGTTTATTGGTAAGTATGAACATGGATTCGAGCAATGAAAGTGATAAGCCATTGTTTACAGGTTGGAATGATGTGATTAAGGTGTCTAATCTTAAGGTTTTAGTAACGTTAGAGGAGATATCTAATTTGTTTTCTGTCCTTTGAATACTGTGCGTGAAATTGAAGTGTTTGCAAATGGTGTTAAGGCAAAAAAATTTCCTAAATGGTCTACTTTACCTAAGGAGACCACTATGCTTTATTATGAAGTTTTTTGTGAACGCCATAAGAATCTAACTAGTAGAACTTCTTCACTAAGTTCAGGTGGTTCGAGTGTGCACTCTGCACAAATGGCTAAGGAAATAAATGATACTAATGTTTACTCTTCTTGTGATGTAGTTTTGGACTTTGCAGCTAAGGCTGCAACCATTAATGGTATGCAACCGTGTAATCTACATGAGGTTTTGAAATTATTTGGTGTAACGATTCGCACGGTTGGTGATGCGGGTGAATTTATGCATGAATTAATAATAAAGAAACATCCTTTGTGGGAATTGATCTCACTTGACCGTGCTAAAGAAATTCTGGAGTTACTTTGCAAATTAGAAGCTGATATGGTTACGTCTACTAATGGAGGTATTAATGCAATTTCTTCTTCGTTTAATTCTGAAAATGTATGTGATGGGGTTAATATCTCTATTCCTAGGAACTTCGTTGAAAAAGTAAATACTCTCTACCACAACACTTTATATGGTTACTTTCTTGGTAAAAGGATTGCATTTCCTGTGGTTGAGTATTTTGCTAAGAACAACTGGGCTAAACATGGTCTTAAGCGTATCATGATGAATGAGAAAGGTTTTTTCTTTTTTCAATTTGGGTCTAGTGAGGGTCTTAATGCGGTTCTGGAAGGTGGTCCGTGGATGGTTCGTAATTCACCAATTTTTCTTAAGAAATGGACTATGAAAACGAATCTTCTAAAGGAGGAACTAACTCGTATTCCGGTATGGGTCAAGTTTCATGATGTCCCGCTACAGGTATTTGAGGAGGAAGGTATTAGTTTAATTGCTTCGTTTCTTGGTAAGCTCATTATGATGGATAATTATACTGATAATATGTGCAAAGAGTCTTGGGGTCGTTGTAGTTTTGCTCGTTGTCTTATTGAGATGAACGCTGATTCGGAGTTTGTAGATAACGTTACTATTGGTGTCCCTGATCTTGAAGGCTCTGGTTGTACTAAGGAACTAATTCGTGTTGAATACGAATGGAAACCGCCTAGATGTCATACTTGTAATATTTTTGGTCATTCCTTTGATTCTTGTCCGAAAAATGTTAAACATAAAACGGTTGAAAATGTGACAACTCATGTTGATAATGATGGATTCCAACAAGTGCAAAGCAAGAGAAGAAGTACAAAGGTAATTTAGGCAATCAAATTCAGAGAAGTGGTCCATTGAGCAAGGATTTCCAAACAGGTAAGATGGTTGTTTTTCGTACTTGGATACTACAAGTATGAGTGGTGATAATAGTAGAAAGTTGAACACTAAATCTGGTCAGTCGCAGCAGTCTAGCAATCCAAATGGTCCGAACAAGGGTAAAGCTCAAATGAGCAGTGTTTCTACATCTAATAAATTTTCATCTTTGTCCATGCCTGGTATTGATGAAGGGGTTCAAGTAAGCGAGGAGGATAATGAGGATGAGGAGGGAGTCGAGGTCGTCTTTGATGAATCGGTGAATCTTTTCAACACTAATATTGGGGCAAGCACTCCAACTGGCTGATCCCATGTTGATATTATATTATTTTCCTCGTAACTTTATGTTATCGTCTTGGTTTTTGTCTAGTTTATATATTTCCAGTATTCTAGACTAGTTAATGTTTATGGCATGTCATCAACATTTTGTTTAACAAGCTGCCTGTAGCTTGCGGTTAATGTGATATTTCAGCCACATTCCTTGTACTTCAATGCTTTTTTGGTTCTATTTACCGGGGTCATTGTTACCCTTTTACCAAAAAAAAAGAATTTCCCTAAACGACAAAATAGTCGATTTAGCTCAAAGCTCAACTAGATGACTTGTAATTGAACACAAAGCTTGAAAATAGTTAAATAAAGACTCATGAATAAAGAAAATCCCAATACGCCATCTCTAATAAGATAATTGTGCAATAAGCATTATACTAAAAAGCAAATAGGTTGAAAAGCTAACAAACCTAACTGAAAATCGTTAAACACCTAGTTATAATTAAAAAGGTAAGAAAAATGATTCTGATCTACAAATAAAAGTTGTTGCTTATACCAATAAGCTGAAATGACGAATTAAGCTATAAACCTCTTATTTAAACTAAGGAAATGAAAAAGCATATGGAACCTTTGCGAAAAAGTCCCAAGGGCAGAGTGGTAGTGTGTGATGTTTGTGAGGGTGAGGTCTTGGGTTCGAGTCCCAGGCTTCACTTTCTGCTCTTTTTTATTTTTGTTAGATTTTAGAAAACCCCTAATAAGCAGTTCACTTATGGGGGTGATAGTACAATATCATAAACCAACTAGTAAGCACAAACAATCATACAAAAATCACTTAGACATAATTCAAGAGAAAAAATGAAACTATGAGTATGCTATAGTGCAAATAAGTAAAACCAACTTGTTTTAGTTATCTAAGCTAATTTGGCTTAACAGATAAGTTGTTAAAAAATAAGCTCTAAAATCCTAGAACACAAAAACAGATAAAAAGAACCACCTAAGCTATTAGTATTCGAAATCCAAAGCTTAATGCTTAGAATCAAAGTTGTTAAACCCTCTGATGCATATGACCTATTCTTAAGACAAGTAATGAACTAAAAGTTGCTCAAATGGTAACCCAAACTATTTCTACCTTATGTGAACTATCAGAGGTAAATATACCTCTGATAATAAACACAAAATAAGTCTAACATACTATGACACCCCTAAATTTGACTTGTAGCAGAATGAACTTGGATGTCACTTAGTGGATCATAAAACAAATGGCATATAATATAAAAAATGGCAGAAAACCCTAGTTCTAGCCTCCACCTTTTTGAAGCTTTATTATCTCGTTTCAATCCTAATTTCTGTCTCTATAATCCTATAAACGTTGTTTATTGTATTTGAATCTTTGACTTATATACAATCGCATGTTTTTTGGGATTATTAAAGGGTTTTAGGGTTTGACGTGGGCTAGGGTATTGTTTGGTTCGGCTGTTGGTTTTTTGATTTTTGGTTTTTAGGGTTTAAGTTTTTTCCATCTTGATTGCTGCTGTTTGGGTAGGTTCTTAACGTCAATTACAACTGCTCTAAGGTATGGATCTTGAGCATAATAATGTGAATGATGAAGGAAGGAAAAGTGATGGGAATGTAGTACCACCTATTGTCCTCAAGATTCTTAAATCCATTCTTAAGAAACTTGGATCTTCGCACGTAGGAGATCCGGATAGGGTTCGTTTGCCTCATCGTACAAGTGATGCAAATTCGAATGTGACTCCATTGGTGGATGGGAGTAAGGAGAATGTAACAATAGCTTCTAGGGTTTTGAAAAGCTCTAATTTGAATGCCTTAGGTGCGGTTGATCAACAGACTACAAATGTGTGGGGTTCCGCTAGGTCTGCTGCTATTTTGTTGAATGCTGATCAGGTTGAATCAGCAACTTGTGTTAGTGTTCAATATGCTTCACCTAATTCTGCTAAGAAAATTGTTGTTTCGTTCAATGATACTGTGAATGTGGGTTATACGAATGTTGCTGCTGAAGCTATGCAATTTGAGCATAAGCCTAGTGAACAGGTTATGGGTTCGAATGTTAAGAATAAGGCTGCATCTACAGGTCTTATGGGCTCAGCGCAGAGTGCCGAGTCTGAGATTATCTCAAAAGGTGTCGAGTCGGGTCTAAATGTAGGTTTGGGTACGGTGAATGTGAAGAAAGCCAACTTTCGGTTTGTGGAAGTAGTTAAACCGATGGAGGAAGAGGGGATTGATTTTACCATGCCGGCTAAGATAGTAACTGAAGTGGGTACTCGGTTTGACAATACTCTTTATGGGTACTTTCTTGGCAAAACACCTTTCCTTCCCGGTTGTAGAGTATTTTGTTCGACAAAATTGGGCCAAATATGGGATTACTCGGATTATGTTGAATGCAAAAGGTTTGTTCTTTTTCAAGTTCAGCACTAAGAAGGGTATGGAGGACGTGCTCGAAAATGGGTCGTGGATGATACGTAAGGTTCCTATTGTACTTAAGCAATGGCATCTTGATATGAGATTACAAAAGGAAGAACTCACTCGCATTCCTGTGTGGGTTAAGATACATGCAATTCCTAGGTCTTCTCGGAGGATGGTTTGAGTATTATTGCATCTCAAATAGGTAAGCCTCTTATGTTAGATTCTTACACGAGTGTTATGTGCATTGAATCTTGGGGTCGGAGCAGCTTTGCTCGATGTTTGATTGAGGCTAATGTGGAAGATGCTCTAAAAAAGAAGATAACCTTCGGTGTCCCTCTTTCTAATGGTTCCGGGTACACTACGAAAATGGTTACTATTGAGTATGAGTGGACACCCCCACGATGTGAGCATTGCAAAACTTTTGATCATGATCATGCGATCTGCCCCAAGTTGATTCAGGTTAGCCCTGCTACTGTTAATATTGTTGGTGCGTCTATGGTTGGTGCGCAAGCTAATGATGGTTTTAAAACGGTCTCACGTAAGAGTAAACGAGGTAAGAAGAAGAATGGAGGTATTCATGTGGGAACGGATACTTTATATGTCCCTAAAGTTAATATGCCACCTAAAGTGGTTAAAACAAAGCCTTCTAAGGCTACTTATTTTCCTTCATCGTCTACGTCGGCTCCAAACTCAACTCTTTGGAATACTAGTGGTTTTGTTACTGCTAATGGTTTTGATGTGTTGAATCAATCAGATGAGGAAGAAGTGGAGAATATTTATGATGAAGCTGCTAATCGATTTTATGATAACAGGGACAAGGCTAAAGTTAAATCATAAATTTTATGTTTGCTAGTTTAGTGTTTTGTCTCTAGTTTGGTAAGTGTGTATGGCATGTCATATACACTAGTGTTAGGAGTTTATCAAGCGATTTGTGCTTGAGGTTAATGTGGTATGTTAGCCACATTCCAGCTGTACTTCATTGTTTTTTGGTGTAATATATTTTACCGGGGAGATTTGTCCCTTTACCCAAAAAAACAAATGGCATATAAAGTATGGATCATAATTATATGATTGAAATAAAAGGTTACAAATATTGTCTTAATACAGATTGTAGCAAAGGTGAATATCAGTGTTTTATAGTCATCCCAAAGATAAATAAATTCCCCAGTCATGATTATGCTCCTATATGATGCTCAGTCCATGCACACATATACCTGCTTAGTTATCTGAGAAAACATACTTAAAACGGTCAACATAAAGTTGGTGAATTCATAGGTTTGATAAAATCAAGTTCAAGACAGCAAAATGTCTCATACAGTAATGCACAAAGCAAATTTTATAAATCAATTACATTCCCTATTGCCTAAACAGACGCTAGACCGTAGGGGTCCACAAAAAATAGGGACCACCCAATGTACACCATAAGATATCCGACATGGTATACGTCTCTTTTCGTGGCCTAGGCATAATGAGCGCTACTCACCCAGATGAGGATTGTCAATCCAAATAGATATATTAATAACATTCGCACTATCACACAATTAATAGTTTACAATCCATGGGTCATGGTGCATCTAACAATAGGCAAATGTAATCAAAATGTACTCATATTCTGTTTGCGTCCTTTAAAAATGTACTGCATGTTTTCTCCCTCAATATTACATAAAAACATTTGATATTGTAACACCCCATTTTGGGAAATGGAATATCACGCGTAATTATGGCGTGTCATCAAAACATGCAAGGCAAATGTCTAAAAAAATTAAATGACCATCAATGGAAATATCGGAAATAATTCGGTAGTCCAAGTATAAGCTCATCACACATGAATATAAGTACTGAAATGGAAAAGGACTAAACAATGTCCAAAGAAATAAACTAGCATAATGTATGGAAAATGCATAAAGTGATGAAGGCTAGATAGCTTCCAATCCGTATGCACCTACTCTTAACGTCTACGAGAGCCCTTTAGTACCTGCCGTTTGGGAGCATGAAAGGAAAATAGCTGAACATAATTCCCAGTGAACAGATATACAGGTATAACATGAAATGACATAAGCATAAAAGACTAATAGCAGCGAAAACGTATGAGTCCTCGATAACCTTGAACATGTTCATAAAACTGGTTTTATAGTTTGAAAAGACTTATGTTTTTATATGAAATATGTATTAATTAGCTGATAGCCCATATAGGTCATGAGATTCCACCGTGCATGAATACTTGTAGGGGAGACCTCATCATGCAATTAGAGGGGTTGCCTCTAATTAGTTAGTCTGGGTAGGAGGGATCAACTCCTCGTAAAGGATGCAAGGCACACATCGCATTCACCATGAAAATCCTGTAAAACATGTAACTAGGATGCACCCATACGCCCCACATGATAATATAAATATATGGCCAAAACTGAAAAGGGACACCACGAGCAATCACTCCACCGTGGGGAAGTCATAACACTGGTGCCTCTAGTGTTATGGTTATGGTACCTCCATAAATAGGTGACACTGGTCATGAATGTATATGGCTTAGGCATTTAAACTAACATAAGTAATCAAACATATGAAAAAATACTTGGGAAAACAGTTGGCTGCAAACGGGAAATCCTAATAAGGAAAGAATGTCCATACTGAAGGACATAAAATTTGTACCTTGTGTCCAGTGAACGAGGAAAGACGAAAGGATGAAGAGTCCTACTCCGACCTCACTAATGCTACAGAAATAAGGGACATGTATAAGTCTTCTAATTAGTGAGTACGTAACTGGTTATAGCATGTTCTTAGCTTGTTTTATATGTTCTTGTCTTGTTTACTGTTTTAAATGTTATATTGTGTTAATCATGTATTTCATGTATTTTGATTAAGTATTATCTTGTATTCTTGTATTATTATACTTGTGTAATAATAAGTAACTTTCTAAAAATGACCGGTTTCCTAAAATATAAAGTTTCCAAAAATAGAAAGTTTCCAAAAATAGATCAGTTTCTAAAAATAGATCAGTTTCTAAAAATAGAAAGTTTTCAAAAATAGTAAGTTTCCTGAAATAGAAATTTTCTATATTTAGAAATAAGCTGGATTAATAAGCTAATAATATAAGGTTAAGTTTACTGGTTAAAAATCATAAGTCATGTAATTAATAGTATAGTTTATTAATAATGTCATGATAATTTAAAAAACTATAGGTTATATGATTTAATTAAATAAAGACATGATTTAATTAAATTAAGACATATAAAACACTTAGGTTAATCATGTACTAATAATTTATTTATTATAACCTAAGTCATGATTTATTAATTAGTTATAGTCCATGTTTTAATAATTAATTAATAACCATAGTCTAAATTAAATGGTAATATACTTAGGTTAAAACATGTATTATTTATTAAAATAATATAACCTAAGTCTTGATTAAATTAATTATAGTCATGTTTAATTAATTTAATTAGCCTTGTTAAAATATACTTGTAATTAAAATAATCCCGTGCCCGTGTTTAATATGAACCGCAACATGAACCGGACCAAACCGCCCCTTGGTAGTGGCTACCCGGCCTAACCGGTTGCCATTGCTCGAACGAGATCACCACCGGCTGAAGCCGGTGGTTCCCCTCGTTTGGCCTGCGTTCCCCCTGCTCGACCCAAAAAGAGCCACCGACTGTTGCCTGTGGTGTTATTGCTGTTGCGCCGAGACCCACAACAAACCAAACGCTGCCGAACCACCGAACCACACCGAGACCATGAGGTCTCTGCTGTTGGTGTAAATTGAACCCAAGCCGAGAGCTTGGAGCTCTCAGTTCGTGTGTCGTCCGAACAAACCCCACCTATACCAAACCCATTCATGTTTTCTTGATTTGATCTACATGTTTATTAGGTTTTTAATTTTCTTACACATGAACATAATAAAAGAAAATAAATTAAATAAGAGATCAAGGTTTTGATGATACCAAACACTTTATTTGAAAAGGAACTATGAACACGAACACGATCCACTCGAATTCCAAGATCAAAATTCAAACAACACCCTCCTTGGTGTGGTGTATAGGCGGCGGCAACAAGGAGAGCAAAGAGCTTGGGTTTTTATTTTTTTTGTAAAAATCCTGTGAATGAAAAACTCTGTATTTCCCCTTTTTCCTTTTTAGTTAAAATTAAGTTAGGCTGGCCCCCTCTTGCTCCTTGTCCGCGGCTACATAAGGACCATAGCACAAACCCGTACATTTTTCATGTTTAACTACTTTATGTGTTCGTTCGTGTTTATTAAATGCTCGTATTGGTTCGTGTTTTAATATTCATGATATATATATTATACGTAATACTTGATTATCGTGTAATAATATATAATACGTAGTTCACATGTTCGTGTTTTAATGTTCGTGATTGTATGCCCGTGATTATAATTATTATGATTAATAATTATTGTGTATTACCACGTACTTAATAATTATCGTGCACTAACACGTACGTAGTTTCTGAATTTAATATTCGTGACATGTGTTCATGACACAAAAGGAAAGTTTTAATTGGTTCCTATGTTTAAGTAGTGTACTGTTCATGGCATTTAGATGCGGGTTTTAAAACTCTTCCCCCTAAAAAGAATAATTCATCCCCGAATTATAGATAAAATAATCTGAAAGAGGAAAATACCCGAATCAAAACTTGAAATGAGGGTAAGAAGTCCGGATAGACTCCTCTGTTTCCCAAGTGGCTTCCCGCTCAGTATGATCCCTCCAAAGGGTTTTGACGAATGGAATCGTCTTATTCCTCATAAATCGATCCTGTCTATCAAGAACTCGTTTAGGTTCCTCGATGAAGGTAAGATCTTCACGAATTTGTTCAAGTGGATACTGAACCATGTGAAGGGGATGATACATGTATCCTCTGAGTAAGGACACACGGAAAACGTCATGAACGTGAGAAAGCTGCGGAGGTAACGCTAAACGATACGATACTTCACCGACTCGCTCGATGATATCAAACGGTCTGATGAATCGAGGACTGTGTTTTCCTTTGATTCCAAAACGTCTAACACCACGTGCCGGTGATACCTTAAGAAAGACATGATCTCCCACGTTGAAATGCAAATCCCTACGATGCTTGTCGGCATAACTCTTTTGACGTGCACTAGCTTCCTGCAGTTTCGCCTTAGCTACAACGACTTTTCCGTTTGTCAACTCTATCATCTCCGGTCCTTCAAGTGTTCGCTCACCAACCTGATCCCAGCAGATTGGGGCGCGACACTTCCTGCCATACAACATCTCAAACGGTGCACACTTGATGCTGGCGTGCCAACTGTTATTGTATGCAAACTCTACCAAGCAGATATAATCGTCCCAATATCCTGTCCATTCTAAAGCACATGCTCGAAGCATGTCTTCTAATGTCTGAATGGTTCGCTCAGATTGTCCGTCTGTTTGAGGATGAAAAGTCGTGCTAAGCTCAAGTTTGGTACCCTAAGCTTTCTGCAGACTCCTCCAAAATCGCGAAGTTAACCGAGGATCTCTGTCCGAGATGATACTGGATGGAGCACCATGAAGTCTCATGATCTCCTTCTTATAAGTGTTAGCCAGTTTGCTAACGGGATCATCCTTCCGGATCGGTAAGAAATGAGCTGACTTGGTAAGTCGATCAACGATAACCCAAATTGCATCATGCTTCCTCTTGGTCCGCGAAAGTCCGGTAACAAATTCCATGGTGATCTTGTCCCACTTCCACTCTGGAATGTCTAATGGTTGTAGTAGACCACTAGATCGTTGATGCTCGATCTTAACTTGCTGGCAGGTAAGACATTTGGAGACATAAGTAGCAACATCATGTTTCATACCACTCCACTAAAAGTACTGCTTGATGCCGTGGTACATCTTGGTTGAACCAGGATGAATGGAGAATGGGGAGCTATGAGCTTCAGCTAATAACGCTTCCTTGAGTGTAAGATCATCAGGAACACAAAGTCTAGTGCCCTGCCATAAGATGTCGTCGTCATCAAACCGAAACTCCGTCTGCTGCTCTAAGTTCTGTATGATTGCCCAAATATCACCATCATCCTTCTGAGCTTCCTTGATCCTAAAGAGTAATTCATGCTCCACTCTAATATTAGCCCAGTAGCCATGCTGTCGACGTACAATGATCTCAATATCTAGTCGCTCCAAGTCTCGTCTAATTTCTTCCTCTATCTTAGTGACGTTGATCATACCCGACTTTCTACTAAGAGCATCTGCCACTACATTCGCCTTGCCGAGATGATACTGCAGATTAATGTCATAATCCTTCAACAGCTCTAACCACCTTCTCTGCCTCATATTCAGTTCACGCTGAGTGAAAATGTGTTTCAGGCTCTTGTAATCTGTGAAGATATCACATGATTCGCTATACAAGTAGTGCCTCCATATCTTCAGTGCAAACACGACTGCTGCAAGTTCCAAGTCATTCGTAGGGTACTTCTCCTCATAAGGCTTAAGTTGTCATGATGCGTAAGCAATCACTTTCCCATGTTGCATGAGAACACATCCAAGTCCCTTCCCTAAAGAATCGCTGTAGATTTGAAATCCACCTGTACCAGATGGGAGAGTAAGAATCGGTGAAGATACTAGCCTCTGCTTTAGGTGTTCAAAGCTCTTCTCTCTTTCTTCAGTGCAGACGAATTTCTCCCCTTTCCGCATCAGTTTGGTCAATGCCAGTACTAAATAGGAAAAGTTCTCTACGAACCTACAGTAGTAACCAGCTAAGCCTAGAAAGATGCGAACTTCAGTCGCTGATGTCGGTCTTGGCCACTTGGTAATAGCCTCAACCTTTGCAGGATCCATGGTTATTCCTTCTACGGATACTATGTGGCCTAGGAACGCCACTTTACTTAACCAGAATTCACATTTGGAGAACTTGGCATAGAGCTGCTTTTGGCGAAGTATCTGTAATATTGTACGAAGATGGACTTCGTGTTCCTCCTTTGACTTAGAGAAAATCAGAATATCGTCAATGAAGACAATGACGAACTTGTCCAGAAACTCATGGAAGATACGGTTCATCAAGTCCATGAAAACTGCTGGAGCATTGGTAAGTCCAAATTGCATGACTACAAATTTGTAGTGTCCATAAGGTGTGCGGAAAGCAGTCTTGGCGATGTCATGCTCTTTAACCCGTAACTGATGATAGCCCGTCCTCAGATCTATCTTGGAGAAATTTTTGGCCCCTTGGAGTTGGTCAAACAGATCATCAATGCGTCGCAAAGGATATCTATTCATGATGGTGCCCTTGTTTCCAAGAAAAACCCAATCAAAAGCTTTCCTAAGCTTAATCATCCACCAGACCTGATTTTTACACTAGCAGTGGGAAAAAAGTTACCCCTGCTAGTGTATGGGTTAGTACTGCTATACAAAAGGACAAAACCTGCTAAGTATCACTATCAGAAACATTGTTATTTTGTCTTTAGTGCTTGAAAATTAGAGTTAGGACTTAAAATTAGTTTCATTATTTTTCTAATTTTATTTTTGATTTTTCTGTTTAATTAGATTTTTTATTACTATTCATTTAGTATTTTTTACATTATATAGCTATTTTAATTACTTTTTAATTTCTGATTTTTGGCATTTAATGGCAAAAATTATTATTTTTCAGATTTAAAAATTTTATTATAATAAGAAAAATAATTTAAGATTTTTAGTTCAAAAAGTTTTTACTGTTCACTTTTAAATTATTTTTTTAGAATTAATTTAGTTTAATTAGGGTTTTAATTCAAACTAATTTTGTCTTTTAGTGAAAAATTTTATATTTTTCAAACTTTTACATTTTTCTTCTGTTCATTAGAGTAATTTAGGATTTTTAAAATTGTCCATTTATTTTTGGCATTATTTTATTTTTTTTTATAATTATTTTAGTTTAAAAATAGTTTTTAGTGATTTAAAAATAGAAAAATAGTTTTTAAAAATTAGGAAAAATACTTTTTAGACTTTAGATAATATAAGTAAGTTATTTGTTCAATAAAATAATATTTTGGACATTTTGATTAATTATATTTAATTTTAGGGCTTTAATTAGCATTTAAAATTGAATATTTAATTAACAAAAGGTTTTAAAATATTTTTATTGGATTTTTATTCTTATTTATATTAGTTTAGACTTACTTTTAGCTTTTAATTAATTTTTAGGTTAAACTTTTTAATTTTGTAGTTTTTTACGGTTTTACGTGAACGCCTTTTCGTGTTAGCTCGATCCGTCTTCGTAACCGTCATTCTCTTTTATTCTCATTTCTATTTTCTTTCTCTCAAATATAATCACAAATCAAAATCAATTCATTACACAACGCACTAGTCTCCTCGAGAACGAACTCACTTCACTTTAGGGTCATTTACACATGGTTTTCCTAAATCGTCGTGCTTACCCTATATTTTAGGTGCTTGTTTTTCCTAAAGCAAGTTACCTAATTTTACAACTATCATTTTGGCGCCGCTGCCGGGGAGGCGTGTTGTGTTTTGATTGAACACTTGTTGTTATATACTAACCATAATTAGTATTTGTATTAGTAGCACTCTAATAATACGTATTATCGGTTTTCGGTTTTTGTGTGAATACTATTACTATATTGTATACGTAGAACAATAAATTCACAAGTACTCCAAATACGTGAGCAATCACAACCTTGACTTGGGATGTCATTACCCAATCATTGTATTCGAATCTCAAACCAAAGAAAAAAGGCAAAAATAGATAAATACTTTCGTGAAGCTCGATTTTGAAAAATACAAACTATAAGGTGGGTATAAGGCGGTTGTATTTCACAACCTAAAGGAAAAAGGCTCTTAAGTGCTTCGCGCCGCCTCGTTTCCTCCGCTTGCTTGTGAGTATTTGATTTTGAAAGCTAATCAAGGGTTTTGCCGCCCAATGTTATATGAAAGCAACAAGAGGTTGTTGCCCGCGTACCGTGGCGAATGATGAACTGGGCTTGATCTATTGTTTCCTTTCAAGTCTTTTACACTCTACGAAACCGTAGTAAAATATCCACTAGAAGTCTAAACATGATTTCCCTTTGAATTTCAAACGGTATGTGGCTTTACATTTTGTGCAAATATTGGTTTCAAGATCTAATGGTTTGGTATGTGTTGTCATCGTGATGGTTGTATTTAATAGAGTTGCAGGACCATGTACCGACGGGTTCTCTACAATTTGATGCTCTATCCAACAATGCTCTACAAATGTCTCATTAAATGACCTACTACCTATGATACTTTTGTTTACATAGGTTGGATGCTCCTTTTGATCATACAAAACGAAATACATCTTACAATAAAAAAACAAACATACCTATTTGGCACATCCTAACAGTTACAACATTATTAAATTTCATTTAGGTGAAAAACATTTCTCACAAACATAATCAGTTGGCATAATACTCGTCGAAGTATCATGATTTTCGGTGGACACTGATTCAAAGTCATCAAATAGATTATTCCCTTTGAATCTTCTTGCATACTCTCTAAAGTCCTTATCCGGTGTACTTAGAATCATTGGTGATTATCTTTCTTGTTCATTCCATGCATCGATCTGTTTAAATGACATTGACTCCAACGCTTTGTTTATTTTTTCATGTTTGTCACACATTGTTTCTACGTCCTTGTCAGAATCATTAAAAGTCAAGTTTTAAAAATAACAAGCAAGAAGTTCAACTTGTTTTTTTGGTAAAGGGAGTTACCCCGGTAAATATATTAACCAAAAAACCAATGTTAATACAAATGGAATACGACTGAGATACCGTATTAACCTCAAGCCAAAAGCTCGATCAACTAGTGCTTATGACAGGCCATAAACACAACAACACTAAGCTAACATTACAATTCGAAAACTAGTGTAAAAAACAGCATTAGCAAACTCCAATAAGAAGAAATCTTGGAACCAGGCGACCACCCCACAACACCAGCAACAACATAATGAAAGTAAAGGATCCAGATAAGGCTGCCTCCTTAAAAACCTTTTTGAGAAAAACCCTGTGGGAAAAACCCCAAAAAGGAAAAAAGAGTACAACCCTTACCCGGTACACCCATCATGAGAAACACTTAAAGACGGAAGTCTCCACCGATCCAGAACAGCCAAAGACCGTGTAGGCATCTTCTTGAATCTGAAAGTAATAAGCTTGAGGTGAACAGTAGAAGTAATGATACTAACAAGTTTATCCACAGAAAGCTATTTCCCTTTGAACAATCTAGCATTTCGTTCCATCCAAACAAAGTATACTGTAGCCGCAACAACCAGGCGAGCAATAATACTAGTAGTAGATATTCCTTCGGATATTGGTATAAGAAATGCCAAAACATCATCCAAACGAGGAGGAATAGAATCCATACCACAAAGCACCCTAATTTGCGTCCACACTTGTGAAGAATAAGAGCACTCTAAAAACAAATAAGAATGAGAATCGGGAGTGACTTTGCACAAAGGACAACAAAGTAGGCTTAAATCCACATCAGGCCCAACATCCGATTGCCGCAAACGATCCCGAGTCTTCAGTTTCTACTTGACAACCAGCCACATATGCACCGAGTGTCGAGGAATACAATGGGAGAACCAAACAACATGGTACCACACCACAGCCTGGCGTCTGGTTCTCAGCGTATCCCAAGCTAGAGCCACAGAAAATGACTACAAAGAACCATCACCATCACGCCATACTAGAGAATCTGGCCGCCCCTCCTCCAGAGCGGGAACAGGGATAGAGACGGTAGCAGGAAATATGTCCACCCAATCAGTCATCCATTTCCAGGCGTTGTTCTCAATCAAATTAGCAACAGTATCATGAAGGGTAAAACCGGACCTAACAATATTGCGTACAGTAAGAGTATCCCATAACGGACACTCAGCAGCCCACCTATCTAACCACATAGACGTATTTTTACCATCATGAAGCCTATACCAAATAAACGGCCGCACACATGTCCTAAGCTGAAGAAGCTTACGCCAAACCCAACTTACATCACCAATACAAGGAACATCCCAAAAGATCCTACCCCTTAACTTATACGAATGTATCCATTGAACCTATAAGGATTCCTTACGCGTGAGAAGAGACCAAATATGAGAGGTAATAAGAGCAGCATTAAAATCATCAAGCCTCCTAATACCAAGACCGCCCTTACTTTATGGAATGCAAACATCCTCCCACGCCACCTTTGCTCTCCCCTTTTTCATCTCACCTTGACACCATAAAAAGTTCCTCAAAATCTTCTCAAGATCATGAATAATCCGAACAAGCAGGATAAAAACTGAAGCCCAATACAAGTGCATAGATGATAACATAGATTTAACAAGTTGAAGTCTCCCTGCAGTAGATAGAAATTTGTTACGCCAATCCTGGACCCGACTCTCCAACTTTTCCACAAGGACTTTGCAATACCTATAAAGCAGCCTGGACGAGATACGAGGAACCCCAAGATAACGCACTGGCAATGTGCCTTCCGCAAACGACATAAGATCCAGAATACTAGCTTTCACATCAGGTGGAACATTACAAAAGAAAGCTGTACTCTTAGGAATACATGGAACCAAACCTGAAACATTTTTAAATTCCTCCATAGCATCCATAATGGTGCGAACCGAATTCAGATGCCCTCTAGCGAAAGTAAATAAATCATCTGCAAAACATAGATTAATAATACGCTGGTGCTCACAATGATTATGATATAAAAACTCCTCCGCCAAATGAACACGCCTCTGCATCAAGAGAGTCAAAACTTCCATAACCAACGTAAATAAATAAGGAGATAAGGGATCACCCTATCTTAGCCCACGTTTACCCTTACACCAGCCATGGAGATTCCCATTAATACAAACAGAGTATGATGCCGTAGTCACGCACTCCATAATCCATTCAACCATCGTAGTGTGAAAGCCAAAACCCAGTAGAATCACCCTAAGAAAACCCCAATCAACAGTACCATAAGCCTTTTGAATATCCACTTTGAAAGCACAATGAGGCGGCCCAATATTCCTATGATAACTTCGCATTAATTCCTGTGTAAGTAATATATTATCCGAAATCCTTCGCCCCGGAACAAACGCAGATTGATTGATATTAACCAAGTCCCCCAATACCACTTTAACACGGTTAGCAATAATCTTCGTGATGCATTTAAAAATCATATTACAGCAAGAAATAGGTCTATAATCCGTGATCTTATTAGGAACAGTCACCTTTGGAATAAGCACAATAATAGTATGATTTATTTCCTTAAGCAACTTATCATTAGTGAAAAAATCCCGAATAACACATGTAACATCACCACCCACAATATACCAGGCATTCTTAAAAAACTCAGCTGTAAAACCATCCAGACCAGGAGCTTTATCATCACCCATCGAGAACATAGCATTCTTAATCTCAGCATCCGACACCACCTGAACCATATCCAAAGCACGCTGCGCATAAAAACATTAGAGAACAAATCCTGTGATTAAGGGATAGAAGAACCCTCCAAACCAATAAACTGCTCATAATGTGCCACAAACGCATTCGCAATATCATTCCCTTCACACAACACATTAGACATGTCCCGCACCATATCAATCTTGTTGCTGGCATTCGAAAACTTAACAGTTTTATGAAAATAAGATGTATTAGAATCACATGCATCAAGCCACTCAATCTTAGCTTTCTGTTTTAAAAACCTTTCCTCATCAAGAGACGCTTCTCTAAACGCCAAAAGACATCGATCATGAACTTCACGGACATCTTTATTTGATAAATTTAAGTCAAGAGCCCTTTGAGCCGCGTCAAGCTCATCCCTAGTCCGAATCACACGCGCGTGCAGATTACCATTCTCATGAAGAAGCTTGCGAAATGGCGCTTTAAGAGATTTCAGACGTTTAACCACACGATACATAGCACAACCCGAAACACTAGCATTCCACCCATTCAGAACAGCAGAACGAAACCCTTCCTTATGAACAAGAAAATTAGAAAATTTGAAAGCTTTGGCTTCAGTCGACTAACCTTAGGAATACGAAGAACACATGGAGAATGATTCGAAATACGATAAGGCTGAAACACCCCAAGAGAACCCGGAAATGCATCAATAAAAACCATATTAGACATAATCCTGTCAATCTTCTTAAGAACACCACAGTCACCCTGAGGTTTTTGATTCCAGGTGAAGTGAAGTCTAGTAGCATTAACATCCATAACCTCCATGAGTTGAACACATTCTTTAAATTCACGCATAGCAATATTCGACTCATACCCACCATAGGAGTGATCTTCAAGATTAAGAGCAGCATTGAAATCACCCATCAAAACCCATGGCTTATCACGCATAAGATAAGCATGAGCAGCAAGATCATCCCATAACACACGAGGATCCACATAGTAGTTGGCAGCATACACAAAAGAACAAAAAATGGTTTCCCGGTCAGCCTGAGTATTAATTTGACAATGAATAACCTGTTCTGTTTGAGCCATAATAATACTTGCTTTTTACACCACGTATCAAAATTCGTAGTCCCAAGTCTTTTCGAATTGACTAATGGTTAAGAGTGCGACTCAATCGTCTTTTGGTGAGCAGAATGATTTGGTTTGGTTTGGTTACCTAATTTTAAGAGCAAGTATGAAAATGTCGATGAGTAAAGTAGAAGCTTTGACAAAATTAAACTAAAAGTTAATTAGGAAAATACTTAAAACTTAAAACTTTGTGAAACTTTAAAACTTAAGAACTTAGTCAATCGGAATAAAGCAATTCATGTCCATCGGAATACACCAAAATCAAAACCATCGGAATATCACTAAAATAAGCCATCGGAATAATCAATACAAAGGTCCATCAGAATACCAATCTTAATGTTCATCGGAATGCAACAACAAAATACCCATCGGAATGTTTTCAGATCGCAAAGATCCAGATCGGAATGTTGTAAAAACTACTATCGCAATGTCGCTGTCGAAAAATGGGCAGCACTTCGTCTTAGCAAAGACCTTGATCCCGTCGGAATGTGCGATCGCAATGAGCGATCACAATCCAGATCGGAATAAAGGGGAATTACCTAACGATCGCAAAGTAAAACCCTAATGGGTTATTGCGATCAAAAAGCTGAGGTCTATCGGAATGTGTAGAAACCCGTCGGAATGTGTGAAGCCCCAAGATTACGATGGGAGGCACTCTTAATCCGAAATTCGTGGCAAGTGTAAAACTCAATAAGCACAATCAATAATCTATTTTATCCAAAACTTACCCAACTCGAAAAGCTTAAATTTGACAACTTGTAAATCATAAAAGATTATCAACTTAATGAAATGAACTTTAAAATGACTAAAACCTTTGTGAAATCCGAAAATCAATAAGCTAATTCTTGTAATAAGCCAATAAGCATTACGAGCTTATAACTCATATGTGTAAGAGCCTAAGTATAACCAAAGAAAGATTACTCCTTCAATCACGAAATCATTAAATCATACCCATGAAGTATGCAAATCGGATCAAAGGTAAAGTAAATCAAGAAATGTAGAATGAGATTAAGGATTAAAAGCTTAAATAGAACTTGATTATTAAAATAAGCAATACAAAAATGTTTAATCTTGAAAGATCAAAAGAAAAGATGAAACTTAGTGAGAGAAAGTTTAAGACTTTCTCTCTCTAAAACTAGAAAGAAAAGTGAAAAATGAAAAACAAAAAATTAAAGACTAACTCCCTCCTAATGACTATTAGGAGGGTATTTATAGGGAAGGTGGAAGGAGTGCATGTGTTGCATCTTCTTTCTTTCTTTCTTCACGTCTTCTCGACTCGACTTTAATTCTTTGTCTTTTGTCAATGTCTCCTCGGGATTTTGAACTTGTCTTTTAATTTTTCTTCTTCTATTAGACTTAAGTTCTTCGTCTTCATTAAACTTCCGTCTTTGGACTTTTTCTTCGATAAATCTTCAGAATCGGTCTTGGACTTCCGTTCTTTTTGCATTCATGATCTTTTGACTTCGTCTTTTCCCGTTTTCTTCGATAAAAGCCCGTGAAAACCCGTGTTTTCTTCCTTTTTCATATTTTGGTCCTAAAACACAATAAAAACACAAACCATGCATAATTCCGACTTTTACGACATAAATCACACGTTTTGGTCTTGTTATTATTGGAAATAAGTGGTAAAAGGATAAGTGTTTTCACACTAATTAAATCCCCCACACTTGACCATTGCAATGCCCTCATGCAATGCATTAATTTAAAGCACGGTTTACATTTTCCATCATAAATAACCCACCTTGGCCTTTATTAAATACTAAACATAAAAAGATAGAAAAAAGTAAAGAAATTAAAAACTTACATTGGGTTTTGGCAGCCATGAACGTTTATCATCCTCAAGTTTCACGTTCCCCATACCAAGCTTAAAAACGAGATCATTGTTATTATAAGTTAGCAAACTATCACGAACTCATGTGGGCCAATTATTCACTTAGACTCCCTTATTCCTAGGTGTATCTCTTATATTTTATTTTTGTCTTGAATGATCACGAGGATGCATTGTTTGACTTATTTTGATAGTTATTTAGGCCGAAAATAAAGTGCACGATTTAATCAATAGTTAGCTAAAGGACCAAATCTTTTAAAACTGCTTCTCGGGACCTCATAAAGTTCATATCTTGGCATAACTCGCTTCACGATTTGAGACCTTTCTCGGACCGGTATTTGGCAGCGACTTCATACTTCGAATCTTTGAGAGACGTTCATGAAATAATGGCCTTCTATTCATAATAGGAATTTCTTCACTTGAAGTTTTGAGAGATTCTTCATATTTGGACCACGACTTCTTCATTTTTCTCCAATCTTTCTTTTGGACTTCGATATACAACGATCCGCCTCCTTTTAGGATTTGGATCTATTTATCCTCATACCTTGTTAGGGTCTTTTTGTATAGACTTCTCCATGATCTTTAGGGGAGTATTTTCTTTTCGTCGTGTGTCTCGATCCTTCATATTGATTTTTGATAAATGATTCTTCACATCACTTTTGGATCTTTAGCAACAAACTGTAGCCTTCATGCCTTGTTAGGGCCTTTTCGGAGTCGCCAATCTTCGCATCCCGCTTCAATGAGTTATGCCTTGGCTATGAACTCTAATCCGTACCGAGCAACTTTTAAACGATCTGGGGCTAGAAGCTAAGTAACCTTTTAAATCGTACAACCTTATTTATTGCAGATATATTTATTAACAAGCGAAGGGAGAATAGGCTTATAATTAACTCACATAAATTCACGAAAGAATACCGAACTTATAATTGACTCTATCATCTCTCGTTCTCCACAGTTTAAAATCTCAAGGAATGAGACTCGTGGATGCTTAGCCTATTAAATCAAAGTTTTGGGTTTTCGAGTCGCCTATAGGATCTTGCAAATTCTTAGACTTTTTCAAGTTTTAGGAATTGCATTTTAAAGTTCCCTTGATAAACGACTCTCTAGGATCAATTATAGGAACTTGCGAAAAGTTCTTGTTCTTAACCCGTGAGAGTTAAGACTTTCGCGTTTTATAGCTCCCTATATAAAAGCCTAGCAAAACTTGACTTAAACGCGTTAAGGATACTAGCTAGAGTAAACTTAGATAAGTAAACTCGGGTTGAGTCAAAATGTTCACGACTAAGAAAAATTTAAAACCACTTTATTTAAGCAAGGAAAGAAAATAACCATAATGAAGAGAAATACCACTATACAACTAGGCCAAAATAGATTAAAAATTTTGAAAAATGTCGAAAAATCAAATTTTCCGGTTAAAGTGAGGGCAAATTAATGGAAAAGACCACTTACTTCGATAGAAGTCCCCCCTACACTTGAGAGAAACATTGTCCTCAATGTTTAAGCATGTGGGAGTAAACTCCCCTACACTTATGACATTGTGCACGTTGTTTAAATCTTGCTAAGGAAAGGACAACTAAAGTGAATTCATGTGAACATATATAAAATATGAAATATTGAATCACAAGAGTTTAGGATAGAACCGGGAAGATGGGAACACGGTATCACGGTTCGTCAAAAGTCATCAAGGTGGATCTTTGAAGCTTTAATCCCTGCACAGCACAAGAAACAAGACAACAAACACATACGGGGCTCCCCCTAGACTTATTATGAAAGCAGTAAATGATAGATCATGGGTTGCCTCCCGAGAAGCGCTTGTTTTTGTTCACCGAGTCACGAGCCTGACTCGACCCAAATTTAGTTCATGGGAAACGTGGTGAGGGATGGAATCATCTCATGAGAGATGTCCTCACCTAAGTACAGCTTCAAACGCTGGCCATTCACCTTGAAATTGGGCCCATTCGGCTGAGAAAGCTCAATGGTCCCATATGGAAAGACTTTGGCGACGGTGAATGGACCAGACCAGCGACTCTTCAACTTGCCAGAGAAGATCTTCAACCGAGAGTTAAAAAGTAAGACTTGATCACCAACGTGCAACTCTCGGTTCTTGATTTTTGCGTCATGAATGATCTTGGTCTTCTCCTTGTAGATCAGCGAGTTCTCATAAGCTTCATTCCTCAGTTCATTTAGCTCGTTGAGTTGAATCTTGCGATAATCACCGGCTTTGTTGATGTCGAAGTTAGCCCACTTCAAGTCCCAGTGCGCCTTATGTTCCAGCTCGATGGGGAGGTGGCATGCTTTCCCGTACACAAGACGATACGGTGTACAACCGATCGGGGTCTTATAAGCAATACGGAAATCCCACAGAGCATCATCTAACTTATCGGCCCACGCGACGCGATGTTCTCCCACAGTACGCTCCAAAATTTGCTTCAATCCACGGTTGGATATCTTGGCTTGCCCATTGGTTTGGGGATGATAGGCGGTGGAAAGACGGTGATTGACACCATACTTAGCCATGACTCTTGCAAATTGATCGTTGCAAAAATGAGTCCCACGGTCACTGATAATAGCACGAGGAACGCCTAATCGAGCAAAAAGCTGCTTCAAAAAGTTCACAACCACCCTCGCATCGTTCGTAGGGAGAGCCTTGGCTTCAACCCATTTAGAAACATAGTCCACAGCGACGAGGATGTACTTGTTCCCTTTGGAGGATGGAAATGGCCGCATAAAGTCGATGCCCCATACGTCAAAGATTTCACATTCCTGTATGAAATTTTGAGGCATCTCGTCTTTATGTGTGATCTTGCCTTGGCGTTGGCAAGAATCACAATGCTTAACCATTTCATGAGCGTCACGATAAATGGTGGGCCAATAGAATCCAGAATCAAACACTTTCTTAGCTGTGTAGTTGGGACCAAAGTGACCACCGGTGGGTCCTTTGTGGCAAGCCTGGAGAATGTCAAAAGCTGCCGGTCCGTCAACACATCGACGAATGATCAGATCAGCATATTGTTTGAATAGATAAGGGTCATCCCAAAAGTAAGTCTTAACATCATTCAAGAACTTCTTCTTTTGTTAGGATGTTAACCCTTTGATGAGAATACCACCCGCTAAGTAGTTTGCAATGTCCGCAAACCACGGGGTGTCATCAAGATTGAGATTTATAGACAATAAGGTCTCAAGGGGGAAAGAGTCATTGATCTCTTTGTTCGGATGATCCCCTTGATATGGATCCTCAAGTCTGCTCAGATGATCCACGACCAGGTTTTTGGCTCCCTTTTTGTCACGAATTTCAATGTTGAATTCTTGAATGAGTAAAACCCAGCGAAGAAGTCTTGGCTTAGAATCATGCTTAGTCATCAAGTACTTCAACGCGGAATTGTCCGTGTGTACGATGGTGGGGAATAAAACAAGATAGGGGCGGAATTTCTCAAAAGCATAGACAACAGCTAAAAGCTCTTTTTCGGTTGTCGTATAATGCAATTGAGCCCCCGTCATTGTTTTGCTAGCATAGTGGATTGGTTGGAAGTGTTTATTCACTCTTTAGCCCAACACCGCACCAATAGCAAAGTCGCTAGCATCGCACATCAATTCAAAAGGCAGCTCCCATTTAGGGGTAACCAAGAGCGGTGCCTTAGTTAGCTTATCCTTGAGAAGATTGAAGGCTTCGAGACACTCTTTAGAAAAGATAAAAGGAGTATCTTTTTCCAAGAGGTGGGTCATCGGGCGAGCGATTTTAGAGAAATCCTGAATGAATCGACGATAGAAGCCCGCATGACCCAGAAAACTTCTCACACCCTTCACGGTTGAAGGTGGAGGTAATTTGGCTATGACATCTACTTTAGCACGATCGACTTCAAGACCGGCTTTAGAGATTTTGTGTCCTAGCCCAATGCCTTCTTTTACCATAAAATGGCATTTTTCCCAATTCAGAACGAGGCGAGTGTCTTCGCACCGTTTAAGCATACATTCCAAATTGGCAAGGCAAGAAGAGAAGGAATCCCCAAAGACCGAGAAATCATCCATGAAGACTTCCATGGTTTGTTCAACCATGTCATGGAAGATAGCCAACATGCACCTTTAGAAAGTCCCGGGGGCATTGCATAAGCCAAAAGGCATTCTTTTGTAAGCAAATGTGCCATAGGGACAAGTGAATGTTGTCTTCTCTTGATCTTGGGGATCGATGGGTATTTGGAAATAACCCGAGAAACCATCAAGAAAGCAGTAATATTCATTACCCGCTAAACGTTCAAGCATTTGGTCCATAAAAGGTAGAGGGAAATGATCCTTTCTCGTGGCATCATTGAGTTTGCGGTAGTCTATACAAACTCTCCACCCAGTAACGAGACGGATAGGAATTAACTCGTTGTTTGCATTGGGTACAACGGTGATTCCGCCTTTCTTAGGCACACAATGGACTGGACTAACCCATGGTGAATCCAAAATAGGGTAAATCATACCCGCATCAAGAAGTTTGATAACCTCTTTTTTGATGACTTCATGGATTTTAGGATTCACCCTTCGTTGGCTTTGAATTGTGGGCTTAAAGTCGTCCTCCATGAGAATTTTATGTGTGCAAAAGTGAGGATCAATTCCGCGGATGTCGGAGATTTTCCAAGCGATAGCTCGTTTATGCTTCTTCAACACGGCGATAAGTCGGGCTTTTTCTTCTTCTTTCAGGTCCTTCGCGATGATGACTGGTAACTTCTCGTTGTCTTCAAGGAAAACGTACTCAAGATGAGGAGGTAGGTCCTTAAGCTCAAGAGTGGGAGGATCCTCAATAGATGGGGAAACTAACGATGGATCATCATTAGTCACCTCTTTAGGAGCAGGAGGAGAAAACGGGTCTTCATTGAGAAGTCTCTCAATAGTACAAATGTCTTCATCCCAATCTGTGGACGAATTATCATACTTAATTTCGTGAGGACCCAAGCTAGCTACGAAATCATCCAAGTCACTTTCTCCAAAAGGAGTCAATGCTGGAGCAATTGAGGCAACGGTCTCAACATTGGGTAGAGAAGAAAGATTACTTTTACAAGCATCATGAAAGTGTTCTTCACAAGCCTCATCGAGAACATCAATAGCATTAACACTCTCATATGAATAAGGTTGCTTAGAAATCTTACCCATGTTGAAGAAATTTTATCGTCACCAACTCTCATGATTATTTCGCCCGCGGCTACATCAATGAGAGTGCGACCGGTCCTCAGGAATGGACGTCCAACGATTAATGGAACACGAGGATCCATCTCGTAGTCAACGACAACAAAATCCGCCGGGAAGGTGAATTTGTCAACGCCAAAAAGACATCTTCGGCTATCCCCACTGGATAAGCAACCGTACGGTTGGCTAATTCCAAAGTCATTTTGGTGGGGATTAGCTCGGGGAGAGATAATTGCTTCCAAACACTTAAAGGCATTAAGTTTATACTGGCACCTAGATCGGCTAGGGCCATGCAATTCTCTACTCTCGGGAAATTGCAAGGAATCAAGAAGCGACCCGGATCACCAAGTTTGGTGGGCAATTTCCTTAAGAGCACTGCAGAGCAATTCTCATTAAGTTGGGTCTGAGCAATATCAAGAAGCTTTTCCTTATCACTTAGAAGATATTTAAACATCTTAGCGTATTTGGGCATGTGAGCGAGAGCCTCAGCAAAGGAGATGTTAAAATTCAATTGTTTAAACATTTTTAGAAAGTTTGAAACCTGAATATCATCCTTGCTCTTTTGCTTTTCTTTCCTCAACCTTGAAGGATAAGGTATATTGGATGAAGAAGAAGGTTTTAGGAGAGTAGGATCACTCACAGCCACGGGTGGTGGGGAAATGGGGGTAGAAGGCAAAGGAGGTGGGGAAAGTTGCTCTTTTTCCTTGTTCACAATCACGGGTGGAGGTGTAGGAAGCTCGAGTTCCGTATAACCTTTTCCACTACGAGTAGTGATTGCTTTCATCTCCCCTCTTGGATTCGCAACGGTGTTACTCAGAAGAGTACCCGAAGAAGAGGGTTGATTACCTTGGATAAGCGAACCAATCATATCACGAATGTTAAGCGCTTGAGTGCTGAAAGAATCTCTGATGTCTGCACGAATTTCATTGCTTTGTTTTGCCATGTCATTCCTTAGCTCGGCTCGAATATCGCTCCCTTGTTTGGCCATTTCGCCCTTTAAGTTGATGACTTGACTCTGAAGATTCATCACCAGCTCCCGATTAGTCTCATGAACGTCTCGACGTCTTGATTTACTGCCATCGGTTGATTGAGAGGTGGAGCTTGGTAAGCTTGAGAATTTCCTTGAGTTGGGTATGGGTTTCTCTGGGATTGATATTGATTTTGAGCACGAGGTTGGGATTGGTTGTTTCGATTATAGCTTTGTTGTTGGGTTTGGTTTGGAGGAGGGAAACCGGGTGGAGCAAGATAATTGTTGGAACGATAACTGAGCAAGCTACGGTCCCCTTGAGGGCGAGCTTGATAGCCTCCCGTGGGATAAGTACCATAAGCTGCGTTAACGTTTTCAGAAAAATTGCCTTGGGTAGAAGGACAATCATTATAAGAATGAGGACCACCACATGTGTCACAAGAAATAGCAACGGCTTTAGCTTGTTGAAAGTGGTTTGTGGCCATGGTCATGAAAATCTTGTTCATCTCAGCGAGTTGTCGATAAATTTCAGTCATCTCAGGATTGGAAGTAGTAGAAGAAACATTGACTCTCGAGTTAGATCTTGAGGATGCAGATGAATCCCAATTCTTGTGGTGAGTAGTCATGTTTTCAATCAACTCTCTACATTCATTCGGTCTCCTTTTCATAAAAGTACCACCGGCGGCGGCGTTGATCGTGTCACGATCACGAAAAGTGAGACCATTGTAGAAGGTATCAATGAGAGTGACGCGGAGCATATTGTGATTAGGACAACGGTCGATCAAATCATTGTATCGTTCCCAAGCATCTAAGAGCGATTCATCATTGTCTTGCATGAATCCACTGATTTGGTTACGAAGGCTTGTGACCATGGATGGTGGGAAGTAGCGCGACAAAAAGCGTTGAGTCATGTCATTCCACGTATGAATAGAATTCTTAGGAAGACGGTCAAACCATTTTTCGGCATGGTGAGAAAGCGAATGGGGAAAGAGATGAAGGCGAAGGTCATCCATAGAAACACCGGGGCACTTCATGCTTTGGGTTATGGTAATGAATTTGTCGAGGTGTTTGTTGGCATCATCATCCGGAATTCCGTGAAATGGGTTAGTTTGCACTTGTTGGATCATGTGATGCTTCAACAAAAACTCCTGAGCCGTGACGTGCATCGGCGCAATCGGGCCTCCGCGTCCGTTCATGGTGGGTTGACACAATTCCTCCATGGTTCGTAAATCAGGTAGGAGGACATTGTTGTTGTTGTTATTATTATTCAAATTGGGTATAGGTGGGTTGTTATTGTTGTTATTAACACCAGCCATAGCTAAATCTTCACGAGTCTCGGGCTCAAAATAATTCGAAGATCTAGTACGCATACACCTGCAGAAGAAAAATATACACAGAGAGAATATCTATATAATCTTTTTGGTGTAAACTTTTTGGAAAAGAATTGCTTTTAATGATTTTTAAATGTTTTTGTATTTTTGAAGAGTTTTATATTTTTTAGGTTTTTGAAAATTTTTAAAGCAAGGAAAATAACGTTCAAAGAACGGATCCCAAAATTCAATGTGTCTCTCACTAAAAACCTTTAATCTTAACGAAAAGAGCCGGCAGCGGCGCCATTTAATACTTGCTTTTTACACCACGTATCAAAATTCGTAGTCCCAAGTCTTTTCGAATTGACTAATGGTTAAGAGTGCGACTCAATCGTCTTTTGGTGAGCAGAATGATTTGGTTTGGTTTGGTTACCTAATTTTAAGAGCAAGTATGAAAATGTCGATGAGTAAAGTAGAAGCTTTGACAAAATTAAATTAAAAGTTAATTAGGAAAATACTTAAAACTTAAAACTTTGTGAAACTTTAAAACTTAAGAACTTAGTCAATCGGAATAAAGCAATTCATGTCCATCGGAATACACCAAAATCACAACCATCGAACTATCACTAAAACAAGCCATCGGAATAATCAATACAAAGGTCCATCGGAATACCAATCTTAATGTTCATCGGAATGCAACAACAAAATACCCATCGGAATGTTTTCAGATCGCAAAGATCCAGATCGGAATGTTGTAAAAACTACTATCGCAATGTCGCTGTCGAAAAATGGGCAGCACTTCGTCTTAGCAAAGACCTTGATCCCGTCAGAATGTGCGATCGCAATGAGCGATCGCAATCCAGATCGGAATAAAGGGGAATTACCAAATGATCGCAAAGTAAAACCCTAATGGGTTATTGCGATCAAAAAGCTGAGGTCTATCGGAATGTGTAGAAATCCGTCAGAATGTGTGAAGCCCCAAGATTACGATGGGAGGCACTCTTAATCCGAAATTCGTGGCAAGTGTAAAACTCAATAAGCACAATCAATAATCTATTTTATCCAAAACTTACCCAACTCAAAAAGCTTAGATTTGACAACTTGTAAAACATAAAAGATTATCAACTTAATGAAATGAACTTTAAAATGACTAAAACCTTTGTGAAATCCGAAAATCAATAAGCTAATTCTTGTAATAAGCCAATAAGCATTACGAGCTTATAACTCATATGTGTAAGAGCCTAAGTATAACCAAAGAAAGATTACTCCTTCAATCACAAAATCATTAAATCATACCCATGAAGTATGCAAATCGGATCAAAGGTAAAGTAAATCAAGAAATGCAGAATAAGATTAAGGATTAAAAGCTTAAATAGAACTTGATTATTAAAATAAGCAATACACAAATGTTTAATCTTGAAAGATCAAAAGAAAAGATGAAACTTAGTGAGAGAAAGTTTAAGACTTTCTCTCTCTAAAACTAGAAAGAAAAGTGAAAAATGAAAAACTAAAAATTAAAGACTAACTCCCTCCTAATGACTATTAGGAGGGTATTTATAGGGAAGGTGGAAGGAGTGCATGTGTTGCATCTTCTTTCTTTCTTTCTTCACGTCTTCTCGACTCGACTTTAATTCTTTGTCTTTTGTCAATGTCGCCTCGGGATTTGAACTTGTCTTTTAATTTTTCTTCTTCTATTAGACTTAAGTTCTTCGTCTTCATTAAACTTCCTTCTTTAGACTTTTTCTTCGATAAATCTTCAGAATAGGTCTTGGACTTCCGTTCTTTTTGCACTCATGATCTTTTGACTTCGTCTTTTCCTGTTTTCTTCGATAAAATCCCGTGAAAACCCGTGTTTTCTTCCTTTTTCATATTTTGGTCCTAAAACACAATAAAAACACAAACCACGCATAATTCCGACTTTTACGACATAAATCACACGTTTTGGTCTTGTTATTATTGGAAATAAGTGGTAAAAGGATAAGTGTTTTCACACTTATTACATAACACCAACATCAACCATATCATCATTCCAACCAACAATAATACGAGAACCTTTAGTACACAAGCTACCATTCGAAAGCCACTTCCATCTCCTACACACCTTACGACATGTATCATACACAATAGATACGTCAACATAAGACTCCAAAATAGCACAGACACTTAAATTATTCTCAGTAACCACCTGTCGAACCTCTCTCTGCTTAGGGGACTGGTTCAAGCCCCGTATATTCCGAGAAGCAATACTAAACATTAAAAACATTTACAGCAGGAGTGCTTGCCCCTGATTGAGAATTATTCATAAGATTAGCCGTCTCATCATAAACATTTTCCACATCATCGGAAACAGTAACCTTAGATGGACCACTATCCTCCTTATTAAGAGTAGATAAAGCATCATAGGGATTAGAAATAACAATAGGGGTAGCCTGCGATAAAGAAGCATCCTTAGACACCAATGGCCTATTCAAATTAGAAGTCGACCCATGCAAACCCTCACTATTCCTCCCTGAACCACCAGTTGACATATTAGGTCTATCAACAGGATATTTGCCCTTACCATTCTTACCATCCGCCTTTGGAGCATACACAAACTTCTTTCCTGGTTGAACACCCCCTGTATTACTAACATTAGTTTTCTTCTTCCTATTAACCACTTGCTGAAAACCATCATTAACAGTTGCATCATCTTTAGTAACCACCACCCTATCCGGACACGACTCAATGGAATGCCCAAAAATCTTACACTTATCACACCTAGGGGGTTTCCATTCATACTCCACCTTAATAGTAGCCCTCGTAAAAGCCGTACCATATAATAATGGAATACCAAAGCTAATTGATTCACGTAAAGGAGCCTCAGAACTAACCTCAATAAGACATCTTGCAAAACTGCTACGGCCCCATGACTCCTTACACATAGCACTACTATAGGTATCCAGCATTATCGGCTTCCCCAAATAAGATCCAAGAATACTAATACCTTCCTCATCAAACATTTCTAAAGGAACATCATGCAATTTAATCCAAGCCGGGACACGGCTTAATTCCTCCTTTAGTAGACTAGTATTCATCGTCCATCTCTTAAGAATAATCAGATATTCCTAATCATCCAAGGACCACCTTCAAGGACACTCTCCAATCCAGTACTGGAATCAAATTTAAAAAAGAAGAAACCTTTTGCATTAAGCATAATTCTCTTAAGCCCGTACTTCGCCCAATTATTCTTCACATAGTATTCAACCACAGGGAAAGCTTCACGTTTCCCAATAAAATATCCATAAAGAGTGTTTTTAAACCTATTCCCCACATTATGAATAATCCTACGTGGAATAGATATATCCACCCCTTCAAATACATTTTCCACTTGTGTAAACGTTAAACCATTTGTACCTTTCGTAGTATCACGTTGCGAAGCAACTCCAACAGAAGAGACAGAAGCAACCTGCACAAACGGAGCACCAACAACATTCATATTCGGAGAACCAGTTACATTCGACCCATATACTTGTGGAGACACATGTATATTGGTACTTGGACATGAAATAGACGGACCAGAAGACCAAACAGTCTCATTACCAACTGTATGCTACGACCCAATCCCTTCTAACTCCTTTCTTAGCCTAAAATCGTCACAAGTAAACGAAACACCCTTATTATTATGGTTTCCATCCACCTGCGACAAGGTCACATCCCCGTCCAGAAATTTAGAGACCACTGGAGACGTCATGCTAAGAAAATCATGTTTCTCCTGCACACCGAAAGACGGATAAGAGCCCCTAACAGGTTGACGTACAATAACATTTCCCAATATAGACGCGTTAGGGTTTGAAGAAACCCTAATCGGATCATTCCCCCCTTGGCAAGCAATGAAGCTTCATAATCACACATCATATTCACTATCTCTTGTGATCGACCACCAGACACCAAAGACCAGATTTCATACTTTCATCTTTAAATCGTGCATAAAATCACGAACCTCATTCACAGTGCCAAGTTTCACCCCGAAAACCTTCACAATTGCATCCAGCTTACAAGGATGCATACTGTTAAGAATCACAGCATTCTCTCTCACGTCCATCATTTCATATTCGTTATGTTTCATCTAAAACCCAACCAGCGATAACGACTAATCAAACCCTAAACAAGAAACCAACCAGCGAAACCGAAACCCTAAAATTGCGATGACAAGATACTGAAACAGAAGCAAATCGTGTAGGAAACAAGTGGAAGCACACTAAACCAAGATATAATGACGAAAAAACACAAGACGATACCGACCTATAATTAAAAACAAAACGGAAGAACAACGCAGCCAAAAAATAAAAAGATCGATTATATAAAAAACCCTAAAACCTTGCAATCAAATAAAAACTTTGTTAACTCAAGATTAATCACTGATTAACTGAGAAAACAGCATTGTTATATGATATTCAGATTAAAGAATTAAAGAAAAATCGAATCAAAGAGCTGTTTTTTTTTGTTGGGCCGCCATTGTTGTTTTTGCAAGAAGTTCAACTTGAGGATCATGAGCAATATATATCTCCACGGAGTTTTCATTCACAGGAGTGAACTCGTACATCTTCTTAACATCATTATCATTTTCAACAATAGTCAAACCTTTTTCGAGATCTTTATACTCAATTTTAGAGTTGTAAAACCAAGCCCATATGTCTTGTTTTCTTGCATTCACCAACAACTCACACCATTCTTTATATGAAAACCTTTCTTCTTTAGGGCGCACTTTGTAGATAACATATTCTTCATTGTCGACAAGATAGGTTAGACGAGGATAAAAATGGAATACCTCGCTATGGAAAATTTGAAACTAAAAAAACTTCAAATAATGGCTGCAAAAAATATTGAATACTTTTTATTAAAAAAGCCGATTACACATAAACCAAATGTTTAAACATATATAAGATTTAGGTTATAAACTTACAATCCTATTTGATCTTCCTTGGCACATCTTGAAGGAGAAACACCATGTTCTGTTATCATTTTTAATTTTTAGGTAAACCCTAGTGTTTTTATTTCATTTACAACATTTGGTTTCCAATGATCCTTTACATAGAATTATTGAAACACATTTATTTTGTTGCCAATAAACATTATTTCATTCAAATTTGAAAACTTTCACGTCTTTTTACAATAACTTGCTCTATCCAGACGAATGCTCTAACAGATCTTGCTCTACTTATGTAAACTTAATTGACCTAGTATGTTGACCTAGTATCCGATTGTACTATGTATCAAGTTTAAGGATTGTTTAAGGAAGTATTTATTACAAGTCAAGTCTATGTAAAGAGTTCCACGCCTTTTTTTTTAAAACATGCTCTATCCAAACGAATGCTCTAACACATTTTGCTCTACCCGTGTAAACATAAATGAGATAGTATGATGACCTAGTATCCGATTGTACTATGATGCAGGCCTAAGGATTTCTTTTGGTGAAGTATTATTACAAGTCATGTCGATGTAAAGAATTTCACGCCTTTTTACAAACGCATGCTCTATCCAGACGCATGCTCTAACACATTTTGCTCTACCTACGTAAACTTAAATGAGATGGTATGATGACCTAGTATCCGATTGTACTATGATGCAGGTTTAAGGATTGTTTTTGGTGAAGTATTTATTACAAGTCATGTCGATGTAAAGAGTTTTAACCCTTTGTGATGAACACTTGATTTATCCAGACGAATGCTCTAACAGAGCTGGCTCTACCTATGTAAACTTAAGTGAGATGGTATGATGACCTAGTATACTATTGTACTATGTTGCAGGTATAAGGATTGTTTAAGGAAGTATTTATTACAAGTCATGTCGATGTCAAGAGTTTCACGTCTTTTTACAAACACATGCTCTAACACATTTTGCTCTACCTTTGTAAACTTAAATGAGATTGTATGATGACCTAGTATCCGATTGTACTATGATGCAGGTTTAAGGATTTTTTTTGGTGAAGTATTTATTACAAGTCATGTCGATGTAAAGAGTTTCACGCTTTTTACAAACACTTGCTCTATCCAAACGAATGCTCTAACGAAGCTTGCTCTACCTATGTAAACTTGTCTCAAACACAAACTCTAACACAAACGAATGCTCTATCAAGAAATAAATTATATCTAAATAAAACAATTAAGTTAACAACATTACCTAGAAAAAATTACACAATCTTTTATTGCTAACACTTACGCCTTCTTCATAAGCCGCTAAAAGCTAATTTGGAAATACACAAACCAAATTTCGAATTGTAATGTTGAGATCCATACTTGATGAATTAGAGCATAACACGGATATATTTTTTAGTATTAAAGCAGATCCTACTTTAATAGACTTTTCATAAAGATTATCGTTTAAAACTTTGTAGTGACTTGTCCCATGAAGTGTGCCTGAAGGATCTTTCAGTGTAACATTCATATCACCAATCACATTTGACTTACAAGATGTTATAATAGCAACAACGAACTTCATTTTACCATTTTCAATGTAGTTTTTGATATCCCCAAAAATTCCACCGCCAATCTCCCCTATTTCTTTCATAAACTCAAAGCTTTGACCCAATGAACGGTTTTGAAATCATCATCATCACTAACATCGTCGTTTATTTTCCTAATATACTCTTGTGTAGGAGCATCGCTAACATTTGTAATATTAAGTAAGTTACCTTGTTGAAATTTTCCAGCAGGACTTGGAATTATCCTAACCGGATTTATGTTGCCATAATGTGAGTCTATAGTGTCTGATGAACATATGGTTAGGTTTATAGTTTGGTTATTGAAAGTTGCGAGGGGTGTAGAGAGTTGTAGATCTGAGTGATCTATATCGAGCATGAATTCCCATCCTTCGTTTGATAGTGAATCCATATCTTAGATGTGTATACTATGATGAGAATTTTAAGGGATGAAATGTAGATATGACTTTATCATGAGTTGAAAAATGAAATTAATATATAGGACTGATATGAGTGAAATCTAGGGATGAGCATTTCGACTCGAATCCTAAAACCGAACTGGAACCGTCCCAGAACCATACCGATTCCCGGTACCCAAATCCCGTTCGGGACGGTACCGGGACTACAAAATAAGGTGAAAAAAATTTGAGATCACTAATTCGGAATAGGACCGGTACCAAATAGGGAAATTCCCGAAAAAAACGGGAAAAACCCGATTTCCCGGTACCGGTACCGATACCCGCCCCGGTACCGATACCCGAATCCCGTTCGGTACGGTACCGGTACCACTAATTGATGCTCGAGAAATATTCGGTACCACTAATTCGGGACGGGTTCGGGATGGGACCGGTACCGTGCTCATCCCTAGTGAAATCTCATATCAATTATAACATATAAAACCCCCAAAAAACGAAGAAAATACCAAGGTTTATTGTGTAAAAATGGAATTACGTGGTATTCTTTGTTGTTTGTGAGTGTGTAGGTAAAAAGATACGATTTGGTGCAAACACATATTTCAAGGCTTAATTATAGAGAAAAAGAAAAAAGAAGGACCATTCATGACAAGTCTCCAAAGTTCTAGGGCATTATTTGTTGATTTTAGGAGTTGAAGGGCTGAAGATGTCAAGTCTACAAAGTCCTTATGCCTAAACCAGAATCTGCCAAAGTTTGATGGCTAATTTTGTCATTTTGAAAAGTCATTTGGAGTTTGATCCGTGTGAAAGAGTCCTGGCCAATCAGAATGCAAGAAAGCCTACACATGGATTGCCACATACTCTCATTAAATGAAGAGAGAAGAAGATCTCAACAGTGTTGCAAACTAACCCTTCTAGCCAAACATATTTCATTAAACGGATAATGATCCGTGTGACCTTGTGACAACGAATCCAAGCTTGCCACGTGTCTTCTTTAACAAGTCCAGATTTTGAAGACGATTTAGGCCGTTTCATGAGAAGCTTTGAACATGAAAAGTGATCACGAAGGCAAGACGAACTCAACCCCACTTTTCAATTACATTGAAATCAACTTATACAAATTCCCCCAATTCGGCCAAGAACACATGAAGAACTATTGACAGATTTTTGCCACGTGGAGCTTCATGATTGTAGTAAACACGTCACCAACCTCACTCACACTCCACTCTCAGTCTATAAATACCTCTCATTTTTCTCATTTGTGTATGTAGTAGTTAATGTGTGAAATTTTCACACAGGGTTAGTAAATCACTCTCAATTGTTCTTTCCTTTCCCTATATAACTGCTTAAGTGTGATTGACAACCACACTTGAGTTAGTTGTTAGTTAGTTATAACAAATGTAACAGAATTATTCCATTAATAAACCTTAATTTCACATTTCAATGCATTCTCAACTCTCCTAGTTTTATAATCTACTATTCATAGTAAGAATCATGGTTTCTATTATTCACATTTGAATAACGGATTCTTGTTAGTCTTTTTGAAGCTTTGTTTGATCAGAAGTTGCAGATTAGCTCACATCCAGTATCTAGCCTAAATTTTCAAGCCAGACAGTAGATAGCAGATATGGTGATGATTTATGGAGTTCATGGTGATTTGATAGTGTAATTGGTGTTGATTTGTAGATAAGAGAGTTCTGCACTCTCTTCTCCATCAATGGTGGCTTCAAGCTAAAAGGAACTCATTTCTGTTTTAAATTCCTCTAAATAAAGTTTGCATTCTCAATTGTGTATCTTAGCTTAATTCTGCATGATATTGCTTGCTTCCTGCTCAATTTGGTCTATTTAACTTGTTTGCATAGTTTGTACATCTAATCCTTTAGTATAATTCAGATTTGCTTTGATAAATTTCTGAATTTTTAGCTAAAAGACTGTTTGGATTAGCCATGTTTATATGATTTTCTTGGAAGTTTGTGTTAGCATTTGTTAGACATTCATTCAGTATCTGTTAGAAGTCAGTCTTGCCAAGTTTCATAGTCAATTTCCAAGTCAAACAGGCAAATGACCTCTAAAAGGTTTGGGTAAGAGTATTACTAATCAGATAGCCAACTTAGAAGCACCATAACTAGCTCATTTCTGAGAGTTAAGCCTTGTTCTTTAGTGTTCTAAATAGCTTAAGTCCTGTACTTTTAGAATTAGTAAAGCTTAAGCTCCATAGTTTACTATAGAATAAGCTACATAAGGCCACAACTCTCTGTGATAAATAGCTTAAACTGCTTGGTCAGATTTTCATATCCCATTGATTCTCTTCATAAATCTTAGCATTTTATTTCATATAACTGTCAAAAAATGATAAAAATGAGGTTTGGACTAGGTCAACTTTTGATCAACGAAAGTCAAACCTTGGTCAACATAAGCCAGTTCTAGCTTAAAATCATTTTCCAACTTATTCAGTGGAGGTTTTTGGAAATTTCTATTTCAGGTGTTCTTTATTTGAGCTTATTAATCATTTCTAGAGTTTATAGGTTTATTGCCTGTCTAGATTAGCTTACTGGATAAAAGTAGCTTATTGGAAAAAGCTAAAAAGAGTTCTAACTTATTTCAAGACTATTTCTTTGAGCTGTCTAGCTAATTTATCGTTTAGAACTTATTGCAAAAAACTAGAAGTCTTGAGATGGCCTATAGCTTATTTGCCAGCTTATTTTAGGAGTGTAGCCCGTTTTTGTATCAAACTTCATTTTGACACTTTTGGTCCCTGGAAATTAGGAGTAGTTACATTTCATCAGCTTCGTTCTCTCGGCTGCTATTTCGGCTCTAAACGTAGCCAATGATTCACTGCTCGAGGAAATCTCCTTTCCGTCCAGAATGTAGTGTAGAAAAGCAAAGAATCTTTCCTGCTTCAGAGCTATTCAGAACTAATAGGATAGGTATTCTATTTGAAATAAGGGGGCTACCTAAGGCCTTCAGATCGCACTTCCTGCTTAAAGAGGATCGGAATAAGTTGAAGGTTACTTAATAAGGATTTGTTACGCGCGATATGCCGACGACTTACTACTGGGAATCGTGGGTGCCGTAGAGCTTCTCATAGAAATCAAAAAACTTCTCGCCCACTTCCTACAATCCGTTAGGGTTAGTTTAAGTTTGTTGATTGGAAGTTTTGGTACCAGAAGTTTGTTAGGTTGTTAGAATTTGGTTTGTAGTTTGTTAATTAGTTAGATTTGGTACTTTCACTTTTCATTCTTTACATTTCCAAGTTTGATACCTGTAGTGCATTATAGACTTGTACATCGTGCTTAAATGTTTGTATGTGCAATGTGTTTTTAGATAAATACGTATCATTTACATAGATATTATTTGTATCTTTCTACATGCTTGATAAATAGACCTAGTCTACCATAATTCCACTATTAATACCAAAAACAATTACTTGACTTGTTTGATATCGATTAATCAATCCGTAAAGACACCGAGAGAAAAACGAACTTAAAAACGACTTTTGAATGGCGCCGCAGCCGGTTCTTTGCATGGAGATTGACGTTTGATTGTGAGTTTCATATTGGATTTTGGGATCCGTTCACTTGTCAACATTCCTTTTACGTATTATAAAAAAAAAATCTCAAAGATAAGAATATTAAAAAATGAAAAAAAGTCACAAAAATCAATTCATTCCTAAGAATTGAACCAAAAAAATAATAAAAAATACAAAAGTAATCTTTTTTCGTAAAAGATTACACCAAAAATATATTTTATATATTATTTTCCATCGTTTTTATGTACATATTATATTTTCTTAAGAAAATAATAAAAATACAAAAATATTTTCCTTTATAGTATTATATGTAAATAAGTATACGTAGATACGAATCTTAACACACCTACTTCCATAAGTATTTCCTTGGTAATACACCGTATTTGGAGGCGTTCCGGTTCCAAATACGTGTATCGATCAAAGAAATAAAGGCAAAAATAGATAAATACTTTCAATAAGCAAGAATTTGATAAATACGAACTATACAGTGAATAGAAAGGTGACGTGCTATAAAATGACGTCTAAGGGATATAGGTACTTAAGTGCTTAGCCACCTCATTCCCCTCGTTTACTTGTGAGTATTTTGAGAAGGAAGGCTTATTTAGGGTTTTGCCACCTAAGTAGTACTACGTAAATATTATATTTTCTTGTGATTTTTACTATTAAACCTCAAAGGAGATAAGCCCTTCTCCTTCAAAGTTGACCGAGAGCTCTTCTCATTCCTCGTGTTTAGTTGCATGCGTAAATGATCGTGTGCACACATACCGAGTGGTGTACCTCATCCTCCCAAAAGGAAGAATAAGAACAAAGCCATCCATCAAGCCGATCACGAGCATCGCGCTTTTGACAACGTAAACAAAGCCATGGATCAACGTCCATTGTTCGAGATTCTCCAATCCAACGTGGATGGGAATGCGGATGCCATAGTCATTCCCGAGATTGTCACTAATAACTTTGAACTTAAAACATGTGTGGTACAAATGGTTTCATCAATACCCTTCCTAGGTAGACCTATGGATGATCCCTATGATCATATCAAGAGATTCTTATCCATTCGTAATACTATCAAGTATAATGGGGTGCCCCAAGAAGTAGTTAAATTGATGCTATTCCCTTTCTCTTTGGAGGGGAATGCTAGGATTTGGCTTGATAAGCAACCCTCTAGTAGCATTCTCACTTGGGAGGACTTAAAGAAGAAATTTGTGAACAAGTTCTTTCCACCTTCACAAACCACCGCATTGAGGAATCAAATCATAGGCTTCTAACAAAAGAAAGATCAAACCTTTATTGAGGCTTGGGATGAATTCAAAGAGTTATTAAGAAAATGCCCTAACCACGGTTTTGACCAAGTCCACCAAATCAATACTTTCTACAATAGTTTGAGACCACGCCATCAAGATTCCCTTAACTCGGCCGCAGGTGGAAACATTCTTGCTAAGTCACCTAAGAGGCATGGGATATCATTGAGACAAAATCCATTGTCCAAAGTAATAGGGATATAGATGAGGTGGTACATGTGGTGCAAGAGTGTGCTACTCAATCAATTGACAAGACTTTATATCAAAAAGTTGACAAACATAGTGATATGATGCAACTACTTTTGGAAAATCAATTGAGCAACTATTCCACCAACAATGTTAATGCCATCACTCTTCAATGTGAGACATGTGGAGGCCCTCATTCATACGTGAATTGTGATAAAGTGAAAAACTATCAAGGAGAATGCTATGCCTACAATGATGATGGAAGGGCACACTTCAAACCAAATATCAATCCTAATCACCTTTCTTACAAATCCAATAACTACCTTGCTTCATCGGGTTTCCCTCCCCATCAACCCACCCAAACCCAAGGAAACAATCCTCCAATGCTTAATAGAAACCAAAGATGTAAAACCCGCATGCTTTTACCATGAACAGTACACTAATAATCGTACGTACATGATTAAAACTTTCCTTTTATAGCACACTATGTTTCACGAATATGAATTACAAGAATTACGTACGTGTTATTACACGATAATTATTATGTACGTATTAAAACACGATAATTATTATCAACAATAATTATAATCACGAACATGAAATCATGAACGTAAGAATCACGAACATATAATTATGTATTTACGTATATTATTAATACGATTATTGTCGTTACGTACAAGTATATATTATAACACGAATATTTAGTAATATCGAAACACGTAAACACGAACACACGAACATGTAATAAAATAGACACGAGAAATGCTTCGGGTTCCCTTGGTGGGCCCTACTAGCCGCGGCATCAAAAGAGAAACGGGCCAAGCCCATTTGATTTTTATGAAATAAACAAAAAAGGAAAGAAATATTCATTCACAAGTTTTTCCAAGAAAATTAAGAAAAAAAGGCAAAAACCCTAGCAAACCAATGGTGGCCGCCGGTTCTGGTTATGCCGCCAGCAGCACCCAAAAGGAGAACGTGATGTTCTGGTTATGCTGCCAGCAACACCCGAAAGGAGAACGTGACGTTCTGGTTAAGCCGCCAGCAGCAGCCAAAACGAGAACGGGATGTTCTTGTTTAGCCGCCGCCAGCAAGCCAAAAGGAGGACGGGGCTTCGATTTTTAATTATTAATTAGGAGTGTGTTTGTGAGATCAAGATTTATTCATTCCACGTGTTTTGGTAAATCCATAAACCCTTTTGTTTTCTTCTTTTATTGAATTAAGCATAAACATGAACAAGTGATTAAATAAACATGATAAAAACATGTCATGGGATCATGGGTAAATTAATAAGGGTTTGTTTGGTTTTGTTGTTTCGGCCGCCACACAAACCGAGAGTCCCAAGACTCTCGGCGGTGTTTGGTTCACACCACCACACGAGACATAAATCTCGGTGTGGTTTAGGTCCGGTCGTCAGCAGGTACAAGGCACCCCGACACACGTCGGGGGTGTCCTTGTGGTTCGTTTAAGTCGCGGCGACCACAGCCCCAACCACCGGCTAAGCCGGTGGCTATTTTAGGAAAGCAGGGGAACCACCGGCTACTGCCGGTGGGAACCTGGTGGTCAGCGGCTTGCCGAGAGAAAGGAACCACTGGCTTCAGCCGGTGGCATCTTTACACAAACAGGGGCAACCGGTTCACGCCGGTTTGCCACTGTTTTTAGGGGTGTTTGGTTCACGGTTTTCACGGGTTCGGTTCACGACACGTTTTAATAAATTAATAACACACGTTTCGATCCATGATTATTTTTACAAGTTTATTTAATTTTACAAGTATATAATTTTACAAGTTAATTAAATTAATTTGGCATGATATATAATTAATTTAATTAAAACATAGACTTTGGTTTATTATTATTATTAATAATACATGATTTATCCTAAGTATTTAATTATTTATTTTACACTATAGTATTAATTAATTATTAAACATGAAATATAATTAATTAATAACCACGACTTAGGTTATATTAATACAATATTAATACATGTTTTAACCTAAGTATTTTATACACTTTAATTTAATTAAATCATGCTTATATTTAATTAAATCATATAACATATAGTTTATTTAACTTACATGAAATAATTAATAAACTATACTATTTAATTACATGACTTAGAATATTAATCAGTAAACACTTAAGCTTATATAATTAGCTTAATAATCCAGGTTATTTCTATTTATGGAAACTTTCTATTTTTAGAAACTTATTTAGTTAAGGCAGCTAATCTATTTATGGAAACTTTCTATTTTTAGAAACTTATATATTTTAAGCAGTAAATCTAATTTTGGAAACTTTCTAGTTTTGGAAACTTTCTATTTTTGGAAACTTTCTATTTTAGGAAACCTGCTATTTTTAGAAAGTTACTTATTATTACACAACAAGTATAATAATACAAGAAATACTTAATCAGAATAGACAGAATACATGATAAACATAATATAAAGCTTAAATCAGTAAAACATGACATGAACATATAAAACAAGCTAAGACATGTTATAAAACCAGTTACGTACTCAGTAATAAGATACTTATACACGTATGTATTTATGTAGCATTAGTGATACTGAAGTAGGAATATCTTCGGTTCGTCTTCTTCGTTCACTAAACACAAGGTACAGATTCTCCGTCCTTTCAGTATGGACATTCTTCCTTATTAGGATTTCCCCGTATGCAGCCAACTGTTTTCCCCAGTATATGTTTTATATGTTTTTGAATTGCTTATGTTTAATTAGAATACCTAAAGCCATATACATGCATGACCAGTTTCACCTAGTTATGGAGGTAGCATAACCATAGCACTAGAGGCACCAGTGTTATGACTCCACCACGACGGAGTGATGGCTCGTGGCGTCCCTTCAGCTTTTGGCCATACTATTATTATCAGGTGGGGCGTATGGGTGCATCCTAGTTTCCATGTTTTCAGCAGTTTATTCAGGTGAATGTGGTGTGTGCCTTGCATCCTTCACAAGGAGATGATCCCTCCTACCCAAACCAGTATATTAAATTAGAGGCAGCCCCTCTAATTTGCATGACGAGGTCACTCCTCCAAGTATTCATGCACGTTGATAATTCATGACCTATATTGGCTAATGGTAAACATGTTAAACAGTTTTTACAAGATAAACGTAAGGCTTTTCAAACTATAAAACCAGTTTTATGAACATGTTCCATGTTTTCCAGGACTTATACATTTCCGACTGCTATTAAGTCTTTATTACGTTTCAGTCATTCATACTATGTCTATATCCGTGCACTGAGCGTTTTGCTCAGCCGTTACTTTCCTTTCCATGTCTCAAAACGGCAGGTACCCAAGGACAGACTCGAGCATTTGGAGGATGTGCATAGGATGGAAGCTGCCATAGACTTCTTTTCCTTTTGCCTTCATATATTTATGCTTGTGTAGTATTTGTTCATTTCATTTACTTTATTTATGTTTTGGGCTTATGTTTGGGAACCGATGTTTGATTCCGGTTTTCCCTATGGTCATGTATGTTTTACTACATATTACCTTGCATGCTTTGATGACACGCCATAATTACGCGTAACGGTCCACTTATCAAAGTGGGGTGTTACAATTATGGTATCAGAGCCAAGGATTCGACCCGTAGGCTCTAAAACTTGACCTGTGACTAGTGGGTAGTCACCAGGAGCTTCTAAGCCAACGCTTATTATTCCACGAATTGACGTTTTCAGCATATTGTTGTTTTAACCATGATGTTTTCAGCACCTTGATGTTTTAACCTCGATGTTTTCATCGATATTGTTTTACTAATATGGATGGACAACCGTCATTCATATTTAGTTATGTGTCATTGTTTCATGCATGACGTTCCTCGTGAACTGTGACTATGTGGACTGAACCCCAGTAGTTCATAATTGGTCACATAAAATTTTCCTGATAAGTTTTGACAGATGATTTTCACTTATTTATGTTTCATGTATCATTGTTGCAGGAATTATGACTAAGTAATGGTTGGTAAAGGACTGGCCCTATTTAGTCGCATGTGCTTTTATCGAAACTTTTAACTTTGGGACCGACCCATAGGCGTCCCATCTCAATATCTTTTGTTTTGGGACCGACCCATAGGCGTCCCCTCGCGCATATAAAGGTTTTTATAAACTGCATCATGTATTTATGCACTGTTTTCATGCATAAAATTTTTCCCATGATTTATAAGCATAATATTTTTTTCATGTCCCCTCATAAGTTAATATGTTTTATGTCAAGTATGTTTTCATACTGTCAGGGTTAACTTCAGTTTCATGCTGATTATGTTGTATAACTTCAGTTTCATCCTTCATGTTAAGTTGTTTCATGTTTCTTCATGATGATTTCGTCTTTATGATTGATTACGTCTTACGTCTCTTTTGTTGTTTATGATTTCATGAAAGACACTGTTGGAATTCATTTAAATCCTGCTTTCATGATAGTCATGGTTGGTTTTCACTAATCATGCTTTCAGGAAAATCATCGTTGGAATTCGTTTAACCACACGTTAGCATTTCTCCATGCAACCGGAATGAGGTATATACTGGCATTGCCAACTTATCATGATGGTCTTTCTAACCGTTTAACCAATTATTTTCCTTTAAAATCATGTCAGATGATTGACCCCGTACCGATCATTTCATGTGCATTCCAGGAGTACTCCAGGTACCATATTCCATGTGCGTATTCAACTTCCTGATACTATACAAATTGCTGATGCCGCTCATAGCTTGGAGATGTTACTAAGGGTTGATGCTTCAGATTTTAGAGACGCTACGAGATGCTGATGCTGTTCGCAACCTGGAGATCTTACATGACGAAGACAAAGGCATTAGATCAAAGCGATCGGACGAGAAGATGCTTCATCACCAGGCGATTTCCATCAATCATTTTCTCTAGTTCTTAGTTACATGTCACACGTCATTCAGTTGTTGTTTCAGTCATATGAGTGCGAACCGGTATCAGCCAGCCACTCAACTGAATAGTTACATGAATCACAGTCATGAGAATGACCGTCATGGAACTGACAGACAAGACGATAGTAACCACTACTACGACAACAACTATCCTAGCAATCGCAACCGAAGCTCCAGCCGCGTATGTGATCAGAAATACAAAGGATCAGTAGTCCAACCGATTCGCCAATTCTGGCATAATAACCTAATATTTGTAGTTCTATTTGTTTCACATCTCGAGACACATGTCAAGACATCAGTCAAGACACATGTCTCATGTATACTTTCTAAAGACACATGTCAAGACACTAGTCGAGACACATGTCATGCTTACATTTCCCAAGACACGAGTCAAGACACATGACTCACGTCCAATTATGGAACATCTCTAAGAAATTCAGGGTAACCTCCAAAGGGTATATCCATTTTGTTGTGCCATGTATTAATCAGGCCACAAGAATTTCAGTACCATCACCGGTGTATCAATAAGGTCAGTCACGTTCTCTCGATGACACTTTCATTTCTCTCACCATGTTTCATATATTCATGACCATGAAGGACGCCATTCGTATTCCCCAAGTATATAAAGGTTTTCCTTCAGCCTAATGATAAGATCCAAGCTGCTACGCATTACCTGGACATATGCGAGTTGAATTGTATCCTAATTATGGACTACGAACAACACACCATGCTATGACTCACGATTTTGTACAGTAATGTTCAGGCTCCTGAATATATTCAGCATGATTTTCCATCAGTAAAATCTGTACAAATTATTTATGCTTTACAAGCACGTGTGTTGTTAGCAATTACTGCTAAAATATTCTAGTTGTCAGTTAAGACATGACCACTTATGTCCTTTTACGCATAACCAGCGGATTATTCCAAAATCGTCCCATATACTCCAGAAGAACCTTCAGGGAGAAGGACGGTAATATGAGATTATGTGTCGACTACCGTAAATTTTAAACAAATCACCATTCTTAACCGTTATTCTCCTCCACGTATTGACGACATGTCCAATCAACCGTATGGTGTTAAGCATTTTTCCAAGATCGGATTCATGATCATGCTACCAATAGTGACGAGTGAAAGAGCAGGACATTTCCATGACTGCTATTCGTACACAACTTAGTCATGCTAGATTCATGATTTTGTATTAGTCTCACCAATGCCAGAACATCATTATGGACTTAATAAATGGAGTTTCCATGAACTCATAAACAAATTCATCAGTGTTTTCATCAAGGACAACCTGATTATCTTTAAGTCTAGAGAAGAGTAGGAAGCTCATTTTGCACTATGTTGCAAATTCTACAACGAGAAAAATTTCACCCTGAAATTCTTCAATATAGATTCTGGTTGATTACAGTGACGCGCTGAATTCCATGGATTCACACGGTTAATCTTACCATGACTCAGCTTATGCGTAAAGGAGATAACCCTACACTATATTAGGTGTTCTAGAAAATCCTACGTTAAGAAAAGTATAATTTCGGAGACTTAAAGTTCCGCAAATTCCTATGTATCAAGTTTCTACAAAACAAGATATAGCTACGTTCATATCTAAGTACCTGACATACCAACGGGCTAAGATAGAACACCAATAGACTTGTATGTTTTTTCCATCATCAGAAATTGTGAACAGAAACGGGACAAGATCTCCATGGATTTTGGTTACCGGACTAACGCAAACTCAGAAGAAGCATGATGCTATCTGAGTTATTGTCAACAGCTTGATCAAGTCGGCAGAATCCCTACATCCGCGAGGATTTCAAGAACCAACAGATAGATCAAACATGTTCCAGCCAAGGCTCATCCAATCACTTGGTAATCCCTTAACTAACGGACCAGACAAAGGTTCGCAATTGTGCTCCTTATTTACATTCACGTCCTTGCTCTAATTTCACGACTTGCTTTTGCGCTCACGTTCATGACACTATTCACGTTCATGATCGTATCCTGGCTTACGATTTTACGATCATTTTCGTTTTGGGAAGTTTTGCAAGAACTTGAGAGACCAGACCCAAGTTTAGTATAAATCTCTATTCTCAGACAGACGTATCACATCACATTCCACGTCTCACCTTATACCGTTTGGCGTTACCACCGCCGTATTCCATGTTCACGATATATTTCAAATGTCATGTTCATTCCACGTTCCTCATATCACGTTCACGATATGTTACACGTATCATTGATCACGATATGTTTGCTCATACTACACTCACCATGTCTCTACGTATCACGTTCAAAATTTTTCACGTATCACGTTCAAAAATTTTCACGTACTACGTTTCAATATGTCTCGCGCATCGTTGCTAATTATCAGTTAGGTTAGATTATTTTCTCTTTATAACGTTTTAGTTACCCTTGCACGTTAATTCTTATTCCCTCGATTAAATTCAGGGGATCTATCTTACGTTGATAACCATGAACATTTAAGTATGTTCAAGTCAAGGTCAGGAGGACCAAGATTTATTATTTGTGTCAAGATCTTGTGAAGGAACCATTCTAAGCGGGAGGACCAAGATTTCTCTTATCGATTAGATATGTCCTTTCAGTCACGTCACGTTCTATGTCCTTTAAAGACATGTCACGTTTCACGTTCCTTCTACCATGTCACCTTCATGTCCCTTTTATCTTACATACCCTCTCAGTTGGATTCGGTTATGTTCCTCTTTCAGCTTACTTTATCTATAATTCGGGGACGAATTATTCTTTTTAGGGGGGGAAGAGTTGTAAAACCCGCATGCTTTTACCATGAACAGTACACTAATAATCGTACGTACATGATTAAAACTTTCCTTTTATAGCACGCTATGTTTCACGAATATGAATTACAAGAATTACGTACGTGTTATTACACGATAATTATTATGTATGTATTAAAACACGATAATTATTATCAACAATAATTATAATCACGAACATGAAATTATGAACGTAAGAATCACGAACATATAATTATGCATTTACGTATATTATTAATACGATTATTGTAGTTACGTACAAGTATTTTTTATAACACGAATATTTAGTAATACCGAAACACGTAAACACGAACACACGAACATGTAATAAGATAGACACGAGAAATGCTTCAGGTTCCCTTGGTGGGCCCTACTAGCCGCATCATCAAAAGAGAAACGGGCTAAGCCCATTTGATTTTTATGAAATAAACAAAAAAGGAAAGAAATATTCATTCACAAGTTTTTCCAAGAAAATTAAGAAAAAAAGGCAAAAACCCTAGCAAACCAAAGGTGGCCGCCGGTTCTGGTTATGCCGCCAGCATCACCCATAAGGAGAACGTGATGTTCTGGTTATGCTGCCAGCAACACCCAAAAGGAGAACGTGACGTTCTGGTTAAGCCACCAGCAACAGCTAAAAAGAGAACGGGATGTTCTTGTTTAGCCGCCGCCAGCAAGCCAAAAGGAGGACGGGGCTTTGTGTTTTAATTATTGATTGGGAGTGTGTTCGTGAGATCATGATTTATTCATTCCACGTGTTTTGGTAAATCCATAAACCCTTTTGTTTTCTTCTTTTATTGAATTAAGCATAAACATGAACAAGTGATTAAATAAACATGATAAAAACATGTCATGGGATCATGGGTAAATTAATAAGGGTTTGTTTGGTTTTGTTGTTTCGGCCGCCACACAAACCGAGAGTCCCAAGACTCTCGGCGGCGTTTGGTTCGCACCACCACACGAGACATAAGTTTTGTGATGAACACTTTCATGATGCTTGCAAAAGTAATACTGAGGACATTCCACATGTTGAGAACGTAGCCTCAATTGCTCCCTCCTTAACTCCATTTGGAGAGAGTGATTTTCTCTTAGAGGAATTTGAGTCTAACTTTCTTAGAAATGAAGGTTCTCCCATCAATTGGGAAGAAGACATTCTTACTATCCAAAAGTTACTCAATGAGGACCCTATTCCTTCACCTACTCTACAAGAAGTTACTAATGATGATCCATCATTAGTTAAACCTTATATTGAGAGTCCACCTTCCTTAGAGCTTAAGGACTTACCATCACACCTTGAGTATGCTTTCCTAGAGGGAGAAGATAAGCTACGCGTTATCATTGCTAAGGATTTGAAAGAGCATGAAAAGAAGAAGCTTATTGAAGTACTTCAAAAGTACAAAAAGGATATTGCTTGGAAAATATCCGACATAAGGGGGACTGATCCGCACATTTGTACTAATAAAATCCTTATGGAAGATGATTATAAACCCGCCATTCAAAATAAAAGAAGGGTTAACCCAAAAATCCATAAAGTCATCAAAAAGGAAGTTATCAAACTCCTTGATGCGGGTATGATTTACCCAATATCCGACTCACCATGGGTTAGCCCGGTGCATTGTGTGCCTAAAAAGGGTGGAATCATCATTGTTCCCAACAAAAACAATAAGTTGATTCCCACTAGACTTGTCGTGGGTTGGAGAGTTTGTACTGACTATAGAAAGCTAAATGATTCCACAAGAAAGGATCATTTCCCTTACCTTTCATCGACCAAATGTTAGAGAGTTTAGCAGGAAATGAATACTATTTCTTTCTTGATGGATTCTTGGGTTATTTTCAAATCCCAATTGATCCAAATGATCAAGAAAAAACCTCATTCACTTGCCCCTATGGAACATTTGCTTACAAACGAATGCCTTTTGGCTTGTGCAATGCTCATGGGACATTTCAAAGGTGTATGATGGCAATCTTTCATGATATGGTCGATCACACCATGGAAGTGTTTATGGATGATTTTTTAGTGTTTGGATATTCATTCACTTCTTGCCTTTCCCATTTAGAACGTATGCTTAAAAGGTGTGAGGAAACCGCCTTGTTCTAAATTGGGAAAAGTGCCATTTCATAATTAAAGAAGGGATACTTTTGGGCCATAAGATTTCTAAGAAAGGATTAGAAGTGGATCGTGCTAAATTCGATGTTATTGCTAAACTTCCCCCACCTACTATTGTGAAAGGAGTTAGGAGCTTTTTGAGACATGCGGGTTTTTATAGACGTTTCATACAAGACTTTTCTAAGATAGCTAGAGCCATGACCCACCTCTTGGAAAAAGAGGCTCATTTCATATTCACACAAAGTGTTTAGAATCTTTTGAGATCCATAAGGAAAAATTGACTAAGGCTCCATGTTGGGTCAAAAAGTTGATGTGGCAGATTCTCAAAATCAATAAAAACATGAAGACATTTGTTCAAGCGTTGATAAGAGCAATTCAGGCGTTGACAAGAACAAATTCAGCATTCTCAGAAGTCAATAGAAGCCAAACGCAGTCAACAAAAGTCAACGATGATGATGTCTATAGATTGATGGAGAATTCTATTTGGGGAATATATTGAGTATATTATTTATGATATACACAATATATAGTTTATCTAAATAGAATATTTAGATGTTTATTTGATATTATCTCTTGTAGATTCTGTTCCTTACACTATAAAAGGAACAAGGGTCTTAGGTTTTACTCAATCATTCATATTCACAATGTAAACCTAAAGCGTGTGTCGACTAGACGTGGGATTCAATGTATACACGTCTAGTGATTGTTTGTTATTAATATAATGAACAATCCAATTGTGTTTTAATTCATGTTCTTGTGCCCTAAACACCTTGTTAATGTATCATGTTCTAATTCCGCTTTGATTATCTAATCATATGAGCATGATGCATTCCTAGTAGCTTCAAAGATCCGGAAACCAAGGTTTTCACAATTGGTATTAGAGCCTCGTTGCTCGTGATGCTAGGACCAACAAGGTGTTCGTGTATGGTGAAAAGAAGAAAAATCCGTCTAGGGTTTTTCTGGGCGATTTTGTGTGCGCAGCAGTATTCAGAAGGTCATAACTTTTGATCGAACCGTTGGATCGTCACGAAATTTTATATGTGTGTTCTACATACACATATCTAAACATCCACCAGAGGGATTGTTCTGATTAGCCCTCATTCAAAAGTTATTAGGCGTCAAAATAGGCAACATAGATGATTTTCAGATTTTCAGCTTTTACATAAAATCATGATTAGGGTTTTTACAAACCCTCAATCAACTTAAGGTTGAAAAACTGAAGGATTGTGGCAGCTATGATTCAAGATTTAAGGTTTATTTACAAACCCTAATTAGGGTTTCGGTGCTTAACCTTTGAAACCCTAGATCTACGACAAGAACAAGAACAGTAGCTTGTTTTTTAAAGTGATCCGTGGTCCCAGGCAGAGAATAAAGAAACATGTGCTTATTTGGAATTAGTATGTTGTTGCTGGTTCTATATGCGGATGTGATCTCAGCAAAATATTGGATTGCAAAGCAGTAACGTGTGATCATATTCACAGATATAAAGAATGAGTGCTATGATGATGTTTTTGTTTGGGTAACAAGAAAAGGATCTGTTGTTGACATAAAGCTATGTCACGTGGGAGTTAATATCACTTTCTTGGTTCGATAGTTGCTGATCCCCAAAGATTTTTGCAGTTTTGGTCTTCACGAGTATTCAACAAGTATTAAATTGTAAGGACGCAAGATGTGATCCCAAGGCTGTGTGATTTGTGACTGATTGGAAACATACGTGTTTTGGAACAAAGTTAATCCCTGCTTTGTAGGGATTAGGTTAATGATATACACGTTTGAAATTTTATGGCTGCCTTACAAAAAAACATGGAATCAAAATGTGAAACCTATTTTATAGGAATTACGTTTATATTGCATATAAATGTGAGATGCGTTCTTTTTGGACAGGACTTTCTAAAAGTGATCTATTACTTTTGGATAAAGCCATTGCTAAAGATTGTAGCCACAAATGATTTTAGAACAAGAGAAAACATTCGACGCTGACAGAATATGGTTTGACACTGACAAGTAATGGTTTGACGCTGACAGAATAAGTCAACGCTGACAGGTTGACAGTGTTGTCCGATATATGTTAATCCAAACGCTGACATGTATTGTCCGATATCGGACAATACATCTGATTAAGATCTTGGATGAAGGAGGATGTTGGACAACACAGGGATTGCTGCTGTTGAGAAAATTAGTACGTTTTGAGCACACAAAAAGGAGGATTATACACACGAAGGTACATGGAATCTCCGTTTTAATTTAGAATATCATGTTGATATTTATGGCTCGGATATTTTTAAAAGGGATTAATGATCTTAAAGCGAGTTAGCAACTATTCGTGGGAATTTGATGGGTATTTTAAACTATGTAATTAGGATAGCCTTGAGAGTGGCTTTTACATATGGTATGAAGATGTTATTCCATTAAATTCATCATGAAGAGGTATTGGCTTAAGGGGAAGAATTCTTATGGTAAGTTTGATGCTTGAACAAGATTTTCGCGAGTTTGTGTTTTATCATATTGTTAAGTTGTGGACGACAGCCATTGACTTAACAATAACTTGTTCGTGCTTACATGGTTGGTGACGAAGACTTGTCATAACACTTGAAGGAGTTACATTATCGTGCTCAGTGTCTCACAAAGGATGAGAATATTGACAAGGGATCGAGGTCTACTTATACTTTGTACCATGAGTATAAGTTCTTAGTCACGTGGATAGTACAAGACATGGAACACAAGATTGGGTTATTCTACTTCTACATCAAAAATATTATAGGTATTTTTCCTCAAGATCATTACATAGAGCCTACATTTGGAGAAGCTTCAAAGATTGCATACATTGTTTACTTCCCTGTTGATGTGACAAAAAGGGGAAGAAATACATGCTACACTTGAAGGGAAGCAATTTGAAGATCATGTACAACTTACAAGAGATACACATAGAGTTTTGCCGACATCAACTAGGGGAAGATTGTTGGGTCAAAAAGTTGATGTGGCAGAAACTCAAAATTAAAGAAAACATGAAGACATTTGTTCAAGCGTTGATAAGAGCAATTCAGGCGTTGACAAGAACAAATTCAGCATTGTCAGAAGTCAACAGAAGCCAAACGCAGTCAACAAAAGTCAACGCTGATGGATGTCTATAGATTGATGGAGAATTCTATTTGGGGAATATATTGAGTATATTATTTATGATATACACAATATATAGTTTATCTAAATAGAATATTTAGATGTTTATTTGATATTATCTCTTGTAGATTCTGTTCCTTACACTATAAAAGGAACAAGGTTCTTAGGTTTTATTCAATCATTCATATTCACAATGTAAACCTAAAGCGTGTGTCGACTAGACGTGGGATTCAATGTATACACGTCTAGTGATTGTTTGTTATTAATATAATGAACAATCCAATTGTGTTTTAATTCATGTTCTTGTGCCCTAAACACCTTGTTAATGTATCATGTTCTAATTCCGCTTTGATTATCTAATCATATGAACATGATGCATTCCTAGTAGCTTCAAAGATCCAGAAACCAAGGTTTTCACACTCCAACTTTGGTTTAACCAAATTGGGATTTGCCTTTTGAGCTCAGGTGTGATGCTAGTGACTATGCGGTGGGATCCGTTTTGGGAAAAAGGATTAACAAAAACTTCCAACCTATACACTATGCTAATAAGACAATGACGGGTGCTCAATTCCATTACACTACCACGGAAAAAGAATTGTTAGCCATTGTGTATGCTTTTGAGAAATTTTGCCCCTATCTTGTTCTTTCGAAGACCATAGTGTATACGGACCATTCCGATCTCAAATACCTTATGACAAAGCAAGATGCTAAGCCTAGATTGTTAAGATGGGTTTTGTTGCTCCAAGAAATTTCCATTGAGATTCGTGATAAGAAGGGAGCCGAGAATTTAGCCGTGGATCATTTGAGTAGACTTGATGATCCTTTTCAAGGGGACTTGCCTCATAAGGAATTTAATGAATCATTTCCTTTTGAGGAACTCATGTCTATCTCTTCACAAGAGGATGCCACCCCTTGGTTTGCGGATATTGCAAACTATCTTGTGGGGGATGTGCTTATTGAGGGTCTTACTTCCCAACAAAAGAAGAAGTTTGTAAAAGAAGCTAAATGACCCTTACCTCTTTAACAATGTGCGGATCAAATCATAAGACGATGTGTCGATGGGCCCGAAGCTTTTAAGATCTTAGAAGCTTGCCATAAAGGACCCACGGGGGCCATTTTTGGCCCAACTACACGGCTAAGAAAGTCTTTGATTCGGGTTATTATTGGTCTTCAATCTACAAGGATGCACAAGAGATGGTGAAATATTTTAATGTATTCCAAAGATAAAAAAAAAATTAATTAACGTGATGAGATGCCACAAAATTTCATACAAGACTATGAAATATTTGATGTGTTGGGAATAGACTTTATGGGACCTTTTCCATCTTCCAAAGGAAATAAATACATACTCGTAGCGGTGGATGATGTTTCAAATTGGTTTGAGGCTAAGGCCTTGCCTACTAATGATGCTCGAGTTGTGGTGAAATTCTTGAAGCAATTGTTTGCTAGATTTGGTGTACATCGTGCCATTATTAGTGATCGCGGGACTCATTTTTGTAATGATCAAATTACTAGAGTCATGAAGAAATATGGTGTTAACCATATACTTTCTACAGCGTATCACCCACAAACCAATGGGCAAATCGAGGTCACTAATCGTGGTTTGAAAATAATTTTGGAACGTACGGTGGGAGAGCATCGTGCTTCTTGGGAGGATAAACCTGATGATGCATTGTGGGCTTTTCGAACCGCATATAAGACACCTATAGGTTGCACACCTTATCGTCTTGTATATGGAAAAGCATGCCACCTCCCTTTTGAGTTGGAACACAAGGCTTCATGGGCTTAAAAATGGGCTAACTTTTATCTTAACCAAGCCGGTTCACATAGGAAAAACCAACTTAATGAGATGAATGAGCTTATAACCGATGCTTATGAGAATTCTTTGATTTATAAGGAGAAAATTAAGCAACTTCATGATGCCAAGATTAAGAACCGTGAGTTCAAAGTTGGAGATTCGTTTTTACTCTATAACTCATGGTTGAAACTTTTTGCGGGCAAGCTTAAGTCACGATGGACCGGTCCATTCACTATAGATCAAGTATTTCCCTATGGAACTCTTGAGTTATCTAAAAATGGCCCAAATTTTAAAGTGAATGACCATCGTGTGAAGCATTATTTTGGGGAGGACATTTCCGTGGAAATGGTCCAAGAGACCCCCATTTTCCCCATGAATTAATTCATTGTGGGATGAGTTGAGCTAGAGACTCCTTAAATTAAGCTTGAATAACTAGGTTAGATCATCTATAGTAGACTTTGGTATGTTAGGAATAATAAGAGGGTGATATAGTTGAGATGAAGTGTAGGCGAGGTGCCTTTCTTTTTTTTTTTGGTGTTTGTGTACGGTTGCTCTCTCATTTCATTCATGGAGCTTATGGAGGAGGCCGTAGTATCGGGTTCACTTTGATAATTTTGTGATTCAAACTTGACTCTTAATAATGTATAAAATGAATTCACTTTAGTAGACCTTTCCTTAGCTCGAGTTAAACAAAGTGCGCAATGTCCTAAGTGTAGGGGAGTTTACTCCAATGCATCGTAAACATTGAAGACAATGTTTATCTTAAGTGTAGGGGGGTCTTCTATTGAAGTGACCTTGCCTAGACCATTGCCTTTGCCTTCATGATAATTGGAAAATTAATTTTTCAATATTTTTCAAATTTTTGATCTACTTTGGCCACAAAAATATTGCATGCATCATTTTTGCATAAATCATTTTTCATTTGCATAACACATTTGCATTGTCTTTTATTTTTTTTGTTCTTTAAAAAAATAAATGAAAAGGAAAAAAATATAATAAAAGATATGGTTTAACAAGTTTAGAAGTCTTTGACATATTAGGCCCATCATGAATATTATGACTCAACTCGAGTTTGCTTATCCAAGCTTACTCTAGCTAGTATCCTTAACCATGTAAACCTTTCATTTAGTTTATTAGGCTAAGCATCCACGAGTCTCATTATTTGAGATTTTAAACTATGGAGGACGAGAGATGATAGAGTTTGAAGTAAGTGTAAAGGGCTATATAAACCTCATCTTAATTACTTGTGGCCATTTTACCCCCTTTCGTAACCTTTACTTTCTTGTCAACGCATGTATATATTGTTAATAAATAATCAAGAAAGGTTTTAATCAGTTTTAGTCTCTTATGCATTTTTGACTAATCATTCGTGGTTGGTATAAGTACGTCTTAAGATTCTAAGTTAGAACATTTTATGTGTACTAGACTTTTGTCATGCTTAATACTTAGCGGGTGTTTTTATTTTAATTCTTTTTCTGTTCTTTGTGAGGAATCAAGAAAAATAAGAGTGGCTTATAAAAAAATGAGTAGCTAGAAAAAAAAGAAAAAAAAAATATAATTATTCAAGACTCCCAAGAGGGGTAGTGTGGTGTTAATTATAGTAGCTATTAAATTCCAGTATTACACACACAAACGTTGAGGGAACTTACTAGTTTCTCCAATTCAATATTACTCTCACAATGGTTGCGGGATTGAAGATCCAAGGTCTCAAAAGGCGGCGGATATAAATTATTGCGTGAGTTTTATTTTTCTTTTCTTAGCGAGTGAGTAGCTACTTATTAAAGCATGACATAAGTTTCTTACACATAAGGCGAATGGCTTATTATTTTAGGTTGGACTTATATCAATTGTGGGTTGTTTTTCGAGTAATGGATAAGATGATTAACTATCATTAAAACCGTGCTTCCTTATTTTCAGATTTTACATTTCTTATATTTCACGCCAAATAAAGACAAATTTGCTCAAAAGAAATTTGATCAATTAAAATTAGATAGAGGCAAAATAAGTGGGGGTATGTAGTAACATAATTAATTTTTATGAATAAGTCGATGCGCTTTTACTTATGAATGACAATGATCTCATTTTTAAGCTTGGTATGGGGAAAGTGAAACTTGAGGATGATAAGTATTCATGGTACAAAAGCCTTAATCAAAGTCATTGATTTCTTTATGAGTTATTCCCATCAAACTATTTCATGAAAAGCCAAAAATATATAAATAAAATTGCTTTCTTTGCATTGCATTGTAAAAATATAAAATCACGCATCATATAGCTTAGCATAGTTTAGTAGCATATCATCTTGGTCAAGGTGGGTTAATTATGAGAAAAGTGTAATCTATTGCTTTTAAATATGTCATTGCATGTGGGCATGGCAATGGTTAAGTGTAGGGGATTTGATATGAGTGAAATCTCATATCAATTATAACATATAAAACCCCTAAAACACGAAGAAAATACCAAGTTTTATTGTGTAAAAATGGAATTACGTGGTATTCTTTGTTGTTTGTGAGTGTGTAGGTAAAAAGATACGATTTGGTGCAAACACGGATTCCAAGGCTTAATCATGGAGAAAAAGACAAAAGAAGGACCATTCATGAAAAGTCTCCAAAGTTCAAGGGCCTTATTTGTTGATTTTAGGAGTTAAAGGGTTGAAGATGTCAAGTCTACAAAGTCGTTATTCCTAAACCAGAATCTGCCAAAGTTTGATGACTAATTCTGTCATTTTGAAATGTCATTTGGAGTTTGATCCGTGTGAAAGAGTCCTGGCCAATCAGAATGCAAGAAAACCTATACACGGATTGCCACATACTCTCATTAAATGAAGAGAGAAAAAGATCTCAACAGTGTTGCGCACTAACCCTTCTAGCCAATCATATTTCATTAAACGGATAATGATCCGTATGACCTTGTGACAACGAATCCAAGCTTACCACATGTCTTCTTTAACAAGTCCAGATTTTGAAGACAATTTAGGCCGTTTCATGAGAAGCTTTGAACATGAAAAGTGATCATGAAGGCAAGACGAACTCAACCCCACTTTTCAATTACATTGAAATCAACTTATACAATTTCTCCTAATTCGGCCAAGAACACATGAAGTACTATTGACATATTTTTGCCACCTGGAGCTTCATGATTGGAGTAAACACGTCACCAACCTCACCCACACTCCACTCTCAGTCTATAAATACCTCTCATTTTTCTCATTTGTGCATGTAGTAGTTAATGTGTGAAATTTTCACACAATTAGTACATCACTCTCAATTGTTCTTTCCTTTCCCTAGATAACTGCATAAGTGTGATTGACAACCACACTTGAGTTTGTTGATAGTTAGTGAATTCCACCATTAATAAACCTTAATTTCACATTTCACTTGCATTCTCAACTCTCCTAGTTCTATAATATACTATTCATAGCAAGAATCATGGAGTTGTTATTCACACTTGAATAATAGATTCTTGGTAGTGTTTTGGAAGCTTTGTTTGATCAGAAGTTGCAAACTAGCTCACATCCAATATCTAGCCTAAATTTTCAAGTCAGACACTAGATAGAAGATATGGTGATGATTCATGGAGTTCATGGTGATTTGATGGTGTAATTGGTGTTGATTTGTAGATAAGAGAGTTCAACACTCTCTTCTCCATTAATGGTGGCTTCAAGCTAAAAGGAGCACATTTCTATGTTAAAATTCCTCTAAATAAAGTTTGCATGGTTAATTCTGTATCTTAGCTTAATTCTACATGATATTGCTTGCTTCACGTTCAATTTGGTCTATTTGACTTGTTTACATAGTTTGTAGATCTAATTCTTTAGTATAATTAAGATTTGCGTTGATAATTTCTGAATTTTTAGCCAAAAGACTGTTTGGATCAGCCATGTTTATATGATTTTGTTAGAAGTTTGTGTTAGCATTTGTTAGACATTCATTCAGTATCTGTTAGAAGTCAGTCTTGCCAAGTTTCATAGTCAATTGCCAAGTCAAACAGGTAAATGACCTCTAAAAGGTTTGGGTCAGAGTATTACTAATCAGCTAGCCAACTTAGAAGAACCATAACTAGCTCATTTCTGAGAGTTAAGCCTTGTTCTTTAATGTTCTGAATAACTTAACATGTACCTTTAGAATTAGTAAAGCTTAAGCCCCATAGTGTACTGTATAATAAGCTACATAAGGCCACAACTCTTTGTGATAAATAGCTTAAACCGCTTGGTCAGATTTTCATTTCCCATTGATTCTCTTCATAAATCTTGGCATTTTATTTCACATAACTGTCAAAAAAGTGATAAAAATGAGTTTTGGACTAGGTCAACTTTAGGTCAACGAAAGTTAAACCTTAGTCAACATAAGCCCGTTCTAGCTTAAAATCATTTTCCAGCTTATTCAGTGGAGGTTTTTAGAAATTTCTTTTCCAGGTGTTCTTTACTTGAGATTATTAATCATTTCCAGAGTTTATAGCTTTATTTCCTGCCTAGATTAGCTTATTGATAAAACTAGTTTATTGGAAAAAGCTAAAAAGAGTTTATCTTATTTCAAGAGTATTCTTTAGAGCCGTCTAACTAATTTTTCATTTAGAACTTATTGCAAAAAACTAGAAGTATTGAGATGGCCTATAGCTTATTTCCAGCTTATTTTAGGAGTGTAGCCCGTTTTTGTATAAAACTTCATTTTGACACGTTTGGTCCCTGGAAATTGGGAGTAGTTACATTTCAGTTAGGGTTAGTTTAAGTTTCTTGATTGGTAGTTTTAGTACCTGAAGTTTGTTAGGTGTTAGAATTTGGTTTGTAGTTTGTTAATTAGTTACATTTGGTACTTTCACTTTTCATTCTTTACATTTCCAAGTTTAATACTTGTAGTGCATTATAGACTTGTACATTGTGCTTAAATATTTGTATGTGCAATGTGTTTTTAGATAAATACGTATCATTTACGTAGATATTATTTTTATCTTTCTACGTGCTTGATAAAAGAACCTAGTCTACCATAATTCCACTATTAATACCAAAAACAATTACGTGACTTGTTTGATATCGATTAATCAATTCGTAAAGACTCCGAGAGAAAAATGAACTTAAAAATGACTTATTAAGGCCTTTTAAAATTTATTAATATACCTTCCTATTGCTTTATAGTACACTACATGTATTTATACACTTATATATAGTGGTGTTTATCTAAAAATACCCATTCATCTTGTTTTTGTTTTTAATCATATTCAAAGCAGGATGGTATCTCAAGGAACTGATTCATCATCAAGTGTCTGTGATTTATATATGGAAGATATATTGTATACAAATTCTATATTTATCTTTACTTTATTCATTAATGTATATAATTTTGTATTAAGTGCATTATAACAATTTTTACATACATGAACAGGAGGGAATTTCCATCCAATCATTTTGTGCTTGATGTTTACCATGGAAGTCGTTTCTTTTTTTTATCCGTTGAGATATGGTGAAAGTGGAAGACTTTTAGGCTTCAAGCAACCTGTGTCTGAAAGGATGACTTATCAACAATGGTGTGATTTGTTAAAAGATAAACCAAATTGATGTCTCAGTTTGGTTTTATTGTAAACCAAATTTTACACTAGAAGAAGGCTGGACTATTGTTGAAAACGATAAGGATGTCAAAAGAATGTATGATTTTGATGGATTGCACAGCCTGCTAGATGTGTACATTGACCAAATGCATGAGGGCCTCCTGAGTATTTACTATACTAAGAACATGTGTTCTTATGATTTTGATGAGGAGGTAACCTAAAAAAATCATAGCCCGAAAGATTGTACTACAGTGAATTTTGAAGAACTTATCCAATGGGAACAACAAGAGATGGGAACAAACCACCCATCATTGGTCGTAGAAATGGCAGATATTGGCTCGAAGGAAGTTGCTGATGCTAGAGTGTCGCAGAAGAGCGAATGTGGTTCCACCAGCCATATTATCCCATAATTTAAAATGTTGTTTCTGTGTTTCATTTTATTGAACTTTGCTTTTAACCATTTCCTATCTTTTATCTCCGTAATGATAAAATGACATATTTTTAAATAATTTACTTGTGTCTACCACAGTATAGCTCTAAGCAATCAAACTATACCTATGTCCACTTAAAAATGTCTAACATAGTACGCTTATACAACTATGAGTTGTCTACATCAGTAATTATGTGGCACGTGTTTTAACCGATGGCTGCTCTACCACGGGATAGTGCTCTAATACATCATACTATACCTATGTAAACTACCCCATTACTGATATAGTAGGCTTATAGGGTTATGATACTAGACATAGAATTGAATGCAACATACATAAACCTAACATGTACATGACAATAATGAAGTTTGTAAATATATATAGGCTTGAAGATCATAAATTTATGAAAAAAATTCACAATGGATTCGTCCTCAACATTTTAACTGTTTATTTGGTTTGTGATGGTATCACTTATGGTGTTGTACTTCCGAAAAATATTACTTACATGGACCTAGTTTCGTTCGTGCGAGACAAGTTCAGCATAGACTATACATATGATATTTTATATCATATCAATTGGGTTCAAATCATGTACACTTAGTTGATGATAACGATTTTTTTTTCAAATTTAAGTTCAGAGAGTTAGCTTTCCAATGGCATTAGTTTCAAGTCAATTAGAGGTCTAGAAGTCACTTTTTATGAATTTACAAGATTCATGGTCAGAACTGGGATTTTAAAATTCAAATTTAGGGTTTAAGTTTTGCGGGCAAAAACCTTATCAAATGAACTACTTTTTTCTAGGCCACCTGGGAACAACTTATTTATGATATATAAGAAATCATTTGTTAATTAGGGCAAAAGTTATGATGTTTAGGTTGGTCGTTCATGGGTAAACATTTAGAAGGTCTAGTCTGAGTAAAAAAACTGGAGCTAGTTGTGGTCATAGAATTCTTTGAATTTTTCTACAAGGACTTAAGACCTAAAATTTTATTTGGAATATCTAGATACATATGTTAAGACCTGGAAAAATTTGCAAAAATATTGGGCATGGTTAAGTGTGGCTTTTGCATTCGTTTTAGGCGGGTAAAATTCATAAGTTTTTAGAAAAGTAATAAGAAAGGTTTGGATGTAATATGGGAGAGATAGATGTGTTAAACCTTAGGGATTTGGTTTAGAGGAAGGATTTAGATTCAGTGAGTCCATCATATGAATGTTACATCATTTGGGTTTTAACCAATGGATGGTAACATGTTTGCTGTTTGATATAGTTGCTTTGCGAGGAATTGCGTAGCTATGCTTTCAGGTGAGTTTCATAGTCCTTTGTCTTTTAAATGGTTTTACTCCAGTAAGGGATGGAAATGATGCTTGTACAAATATGTGCTGTGAAATGTTGTTTAAAGTGTATGGACATCAATGTGTTAGTATGTGACTTGTTTGGTATGTGATATTGTGTGAGCGAAAGGGTAGGCGTACCCCGTGTGATTAATTGTGAAGGAGCAAATGGGTACGCCTACCCAGTGCTATGACTTGAGATGGTACCATGGGAGCGGATGGGTACGCCTATCCAATGTAATTCTGGATTGGGGAGCGAAGAGACACGTGCCGTCTCAGTGTATGTTTTTATGTTTGCTTGTTTACATGTAGTAGTTGTTGTCCAAAATGATAAATGATATGATTTTGATTTGTTAATGAGCACAACAATGAACTATTTTTTTTGTGTCTTAAACCTATGACTCTCACCAACTTTATTTTAATGTGTTTTAGCATCATTTTCAGGTTTGCTTAGCGATGATAGAAGCTTTAGAGAGCGAATGATTAAAGAGACCGTAGGCTTGCATTGTGGAGTTTATGTTTATTTGTTTATTTGATGTTGTACACTATATGAGATTATTGAATGTTTATGGAGTTGTCATAACATTCCCTATTTAGATATGTCATCTTTTAGTTTATTCTCTTTTGTGACACCATTGTGTTGTGACGATGTCCATGAAGTTTCACCTCGCGTTTCCGCTGAGGAGGATGTTACAGATTGGTAATCAGAGCCAAGGTTATAGAGAATTAGGTGGTCTAACCTAGACTATAACCTAGGAGTCCTGAAAGTAGTTGTGCTTTAAGGTTTAAATCAAATAGTGGCGATATTAGGATGCGAGTATATCATTTTACCATGTTTTGTTTTAGGATCCTTTATGATTGATGTTCTTTTGAATATTGTTGATTTTTATTTATGATGACTTGTTTTAGATTAATTGCTTATCTATCTTGTGCGCATTTTTTGATATTATATATTTGTTTTGAATTTTAGACTAGTATGGATTGAACCATAGTCGTCAATACTTAGTCATATGTTTATTTTTTACGAATTTTAGACTAGTATGGATTGAACCATAGTCGTCCATACTTAGTCATATGTTTCTTGACGACTATGGTTCAATCCATTATGTTTCTTTCTTTTCAAAATTTAGACTAGTATGGATTGAACCATAGTCGTCCATACTTAGTCATATGTTTCTTTCTTTCCGAATTTTAGACTAGTGTGGGTTGAACCATAGTCGTCCACACTAGTCATTGTTGGATTTTGTTTTATGACACCTCGTGTTTTTGGATGTTATTATACTATTATTTTCTCTATTGGGACGTTATGTGCTAGATGATATTCATTGTGTTTTGGTTATATTATGTGTATCGTATGCTGTCATTGAAAAGGGTATTTGTGGGAGTAAGTACACGTATTAGATGATGCTGTTTTAATTATGGCGGCCAACATAATTAATGCAACACATGTACGTACTTGTGACCTTAATGCATCTTTTAATTCCTATTTTCAAGGTTATATGTACATGTTTTCTTTGCTATTCTTGTTATGTGTTATTGTGCATTGTAGTGTGATTCTCTCTCCTTACTGTATACCTATGCTATATTTTGTTTCCCATAGTGTAAGGAGTATAGGTATAGGATACCCTTGAATTTCCTTATCTAATTAATGTTGCTTATATATTCATAATAGTGAATAACGAATGAGTAGATTTTGGTATAAGTATTCGAGAACCTTCTACGTCAAGGATAAGAGGTTGAGATAGTAAAGCAGAAGTTACGTTGATAGAACTGGGAGGTTTTCATTTCTCTATAGATATGGTGCCTTTGGGCATGAGATTATTGATATAGTCATATGAGATAGTTGATATAGTTATGCAAGAAAGCTAGTTATGAGATAGAAGGCGCCGAGTTCGTGGCCATGTGAGAATAGTTGGAATGCACTTAGTGATGGGGAAAGAGTTAGAAGTTCATAGAAAGATGAACTAATGTCGTTATGTGGTTTCTTAAGAGTACCAAGGGAAATGAATAGATATTTATGTAGAGTATAGACATTGGCACGAGTAATGTACCATAGAGATGTTGGAAGGGGATGTGATATCCCAAAGGTATTTATTATGTTCGTACGGTATGTAAGTTTTCCTAAAATTTCCTAAGATTTACTAGGTTTACCTATCATTGTGAAGTGGAACCATGAATAGAGCTAGTAAGATAAGCGAGATGCGTTGTAGTTAGTGCCTTTCCAAGGCAAGAGTTGTTGGAATGATTCAATGGAAATAGTTGTTAGAATGATTTTAAATGCAAGAGTTGTAGGAATGATTTTAAAGGCACGAGTTGTTAGAATAGTTGCAAGGGATGCAAGGTAAAGGCTAAGTTGCCTAGTGGTAAATGGGATGTGGAAAGCGTATAGAATGGTTTGATAAGAGGAAGTATTGGTCTTTTAGAATGTGTGTAGAATTTTTCGAGTAGAGCGACGTAGAAATTTGTTTGTATTGCCGCTAAGAGAGGGTGCAAGGATGGTGTAGTTGAAATTGTTAAGGATGTTGTATGGACGCTTTGGGCTTACGGTTATGCTTTTGGCTTTGCCAATGAACTAGCGATTTTCATGGAGTCAATGAACCGAGTGTGCAATACCCGTATATAGACAAGTTATCATCGTGATTATCGATGACATCTTGATCTACTCGAAGTCTAAGACAGAGTGTGAGGCGAATTATGAGTTGGTTTTGGAGTTGTTTAGGAAAGGGAATTATACGCGAGATTTTTAAGTGTGAGTTTTACGATACTGGTTACTAGGGTAGGTAGTTAGAGATGATGGCATTTAGTTGGAACCGAGAAGGTTGAAGCGAAACAAGATGAGGAAGCATTTTAGAGGCTAAAGAACTAGCGTGGGTAATGAATCGATCTTGGCATTACCGGAAGGACTGCGAGGATGATGAGGAAAGGAGACCGTTATACGATGTGGAAACTAGAGATTCTGGAAGAGTTATAAGACTTAGGTAGTGAAGATGGGTTAGTAGATTTTCCTAGAATGCTAGAGGCATTTGGTGTACTAGACGTAGAGAATGATCTATACGGATCATGAACGTATCCAACACATATTCAATCCAAGTACCATCTAGGAAAAGCATAGGTGATGGATGGAGTTAAGTGGTGACGATAATTGCAAGGCCAAGTACCATCTAGGAAAAGCAAGCACAGTAAATGAGACATAGAGTAGGAGAGGAAGTGAATCTAATACAATCTTGAGCTATATGGCTGGCTGTTAAGATGGGTTAGATGAAAGATGTTAGTGGCATGAGTTGAGTTGTCTAAAGCAGAGAAAGCGTCAACATTTATGTTGCGTGGCTTGGACTATCAAATGGAGAAAAGGAAGTGGAGGTTGTACTACCTATATAGAAATGAGTGTCTTGGAAAGACTATGTAAGGACGTTGACCGTAGAGGAGATATATAAAAAGGTGGAGAAGTAGGTACGATGAAAATTGGGCGATAGTCGATAGACCGCCTAACTCATTCCATTTTCTGGTAAAGCGCGAAGTCACGTGGGGAGAAGTTGGAAAGGCTACGGATAAATGGGATGATATAAAATATGTGATTCTTGTGTAAGGTATTCCTAATGGATATGGAATGTCTTGTGAAGATTTTTGGCAAATGTAAAAGTAACGAGGTACGCGAGTGGTTTTAAATTGTCTGAGTATGAGCAAACTATTTAGATAGTAGAATAGATGTCGAGATCGCGTGTGAGAAGTATTAATGATATTTGAGATACTCACTTTGGTGGGAAGAGTTCTCCTATAAAGAGAATTATCATTTAGTATGAGATATGCTTCATTGAGGAAGTGTATGGAATGAAAGTTGGTCGCCTATTTTGTAGGCTGAGGTTTAAGAATGTAAGATGGTATGGACTTAAGATTATGGAGAGACAATCAAAAAGAGGTAATGAGGAAGGAATGGCTTAAAGAATCTAATAGATTGTTAAGATAGTAGATTGATATTGGAAGGGAAACCTTTAGAGCTAAAAGTTAGTAATCGTGAGTAAGGAAAGTCTCGCCTAGAGAAAGGTGTAACACGTGTTAGTATGAAAGGTGAGTTAGCACCTAGAGATGTTTAGACCATTTGAGATTCTAGGTAGGATTAGTCATGTAGCATATAGAATGAGATAGATATTCTCTAAGAATCTGACGATATGATCAAGTATGAGTAAACCCGAAGTCGTATAGATGCTTTAAAAGCATTAATTTTTGTAGCAATTTATATCTTAATTTCAAGACAGTTCTTGTTTGATGAGATGCGACGTTAAGATATGAGTTACGTTGTTACACAACTTAAGGTTTTGAGGGATTTCCTCGAGGACGGGTGAGGCTCATGTAGATTTGATGTTTTGGTTTGGGTAAGATGGTTAACTTGCTTTGTGCCCATGTGTGGACAAGCGGAGTTGTGAATTATGAGTATGACATGTTTTATGTGATGATTATGAGTAGTGTTCGGCTATGCAATCCTGCATATGCCATTAGATGTGATTAAGGTTTGTAGAACCTTTGGATGATAGAAAATTTGTAGAGATTATGGGCCGTTAGGTCTTGTGATAGAAAACATAGTAGAAATGCTAGAGTTAATGTATGAGACAAATTAAGCGTGACGTTGAGTTCACATGAGTGATCGGAGGGTTACTTGTATGGTAAGTATCCCTAATAGTTGATTAGTAGTGGTAAGATGTGTGAATATTGGATGGGATACCAATTGTGGTCCAGAAATTATCTATTCTATAAGTATTATATGATTTTTCTATTTTTTGAAAGTTTTGAAAATAACGTCTAGTTGGAAAATTCCGTGAAAGTTGAATTATCGTTCTCGTAGGATTTTGTGTATGTATCATACGTGATGTATGTACATTTGATATATGTTATATATATATATTCTATAAGTATTATATGATTTTTCTATTTTTGGAAAGTTTTGAAAATAATGTCTAGTTCGAAAATTTCAGAGAAAGTCGAAAAATTAGCGAATGGGTGCCCGGTTTTGATCCGGAAGGGTCTAGATGTTAATTAATGGTAATTACAAGTAATTAACAATTAAATTAATAAAATAATAAAGGAGGAGTCGGAATTGTGGGCCCCATGGCTGAATATTTTAATTAAAAAAATTAAGATAATTATTATATAGGAGTCCTAATTGGGCCTAAACTTTTCCAGGAGGTTACCAAAGCATATATAAACACCCCCAAGACCAAAGAACGACCTATAAACCTTTAATTAAACTCCAAGTCAGTAACATAGCAATGGAGGATCAAGAAGAGTCGAATTTATGCTTAGGATTAAAAGGTACGTAATTAATCTAGCTCGATTAACGTTAAATTTAAGTATGTAACCTAGTATGATGGATTTAGGGTTTAGGATTTATGATTTTTATTAGGGTTTCAAATTAGGGTTTATGATTTTTGTAATTAATAATTTTAGGGCTTATAATAATAGAATAATTAGGTTATTGTGGGGTTTAATTATGATTAAAGGGATTAATTATGTTTAAAATCAGAACTGTAGTCTGACCAGAATTTTAAGTCGACTTGTATAGGTCATATCATTGTCAAAATAGGTTACATCAAGCCCTTGTCTGAAACATGTGGTTTCAAAGAGGGAACGACGCTCTGATTTCAGACGATCTTGGATTAACTTGAAGTAATGCAACTTACTTTTAAAATGAATCCTAGCCAAATAATCATATAATAAAAAAACACAATAGGGTGTAGACAATAAGTCATACCATCAAAAACTGAACACAACAAAAAAACTCAATTTAGCCTAAAATCATGTAGATATATGTTACACAGTGTAGACACTTATCCAATTAAACTTATAAGTTTGTATAAACATGGGCTATAAATCTGTAAAACATAAATTACCTTTTAATTAACTAAAATATACAAAATGGGTATCTTCCATTAAATTATTAAGCAGCTATCATTAACAGAACAATATACAAACATAATAAATGAAAAAGTTATCATAAACAAATGATTATAAACAGATTGATATGATATAAGATGAAATAAAGGAGAAAATAATACCATGTCACCGATAATGATATGACGACGAACTTCCTGCAAGGGTCGGCCAGAAAAAAGTGTGTGTGGAAATGAAGAGAGATAATGTTTTAATTAATTTGAAATAATTTAAATTAAAGTTATAATTAAAAAAATATTAAATCGGTAATCTTTCTTTCTCGAGGTAAAAAAGTCAAATCTTAAAAAAGTGGGTAGAGCATTGCAAGAGTAGAGCATCCGCCGTAGAGCATATGACGTGGACAAAAATACAAAATACTAAGTGGATATAGTGGGCTAGGGGTGGGGCAGCCCAATGATTAGTGGGTCTGAAAAGGTACGATAGAGCAGGATAGGTGTCAAACGCTGATATGGATAGAGCACGTTTGAATAGTGCATGGTCAAAGAAGGAAATGATTCGTTGTGTGGCCAGAAAACGTGTACAAGGTAAGGAACATAGCCATAACCAGAATTTTCTAAAAAAACAACATGTTAAAACCTATAAAAAGAAGTGACTTGAGCATGACCAGGACCATTTTTTTATATTACTCTTTGGTTAATTATAAAAGGTATCCCTCATCACATTGTACGGGTATTTTTATTTAATACTGAATTTCATATGCATGTTACAGGGTACGGACTATGGAGTATTATCCTTTCAAATAAAATTGTGTTGTCATCGTTGGTGTGTATCAACCCTTTGATTTTGGACGTTTAGAAAACCGGTTTTTAAATTTACTCGGTCGAGTCATTGGTGTAGAAACTAATGTACAAAGAAGATCTGTATTATTGAATTGATTGTCTAAATACCAAAGTGCGATACATATATATAGGCTAAACATAAAGGTAAACCCTAAAGGCTAAATGGGCCGCGGGCCTCTTATGGGCTATAAGCTAACATCTCCCCTCAAACTCACAATGTTGCAGCAAGAAACATTGAGAGTTTGTCAATCAGAAAACGGAAACGTGGTCCAGAGTGTGGCTTGGTAAAAACATCTGCAATTTCCAAAGTAGACGGAACAAACGATAGAGAGATAGTCCCGGCCTGAAAATGATGATGAGTAAAATGACAATCTATCTCGATATGCATGGTGCGTTCATGAAATACTGAGTTACGCGCAATCTAAATAGCACTACGATTATCACAATGTAATGGCGTAGAGTGGCTGATACAAACACCCATATCTGCAAGCAACCAACGTAACCAAACAATCTCACTAGTAGTCACTGCCATGGCACGATACTCGGCTTCTGAATAAGATCTAGAAAGTACATCTTGTTTCTTACTCTTCTACGAAATAAGGGAGTCACCAAAAAATATACAAAAACCAGTAGTTGACTTACGTGAAACAACATCACCAGCCCAATCAGAATCACAATAAGCACGGAGGTTCAAGTCACACGTAGAAGGAAACAAAAGTGTTTGGAACTGAGTACCTCGAAGATACCTTAGAATATGCAAAACAACAGCCCAATGAACTGTTGTTGGAGTAGAAACAAACTGACTCATAATATGAACTACATAAGAAATATCTGGACGTGTAACTGTAAGATAGACCAAACTTCCAACAATAGTCCGATACAAACTTGGGTCTGGCAAAGGATCACCATCTGTCATAGAGTATTCTGCCTTAGCATCAATAGGAATATCTTCAACCATTCTATCTGTAATTCTTGAACGATCAAGTAAATCACCTATATACTTGGACTGAGACAAAATATAACCTTTTGGTGAATAAGAAACCTCAATACCCAGAAAATAACGTAGTAAGCCCAAATCCTTCATAGCAAAACGATGAGCTAAGTCCAATTTTAGTGACTCAATTCCTACAAAATCATCTCCAGTAATAATCATATCATCAACGTATAACAATAAAAGTATACGCCCAACACTTGATTGTTTACCAAATAGTGTGGAATCATGGTGGCTAGAGATAAAACCAAGAGACGTAACCACTGTCGAAAATTTCTCGTACCAAGCACCAGGTGCCTGTTTGAGACCATAAAGAGCTTTTCTAAGCTTGCAAACTTCTCCTGGCTTGTGAGATACACCAGGAGGTGGTGTTATAAAAACCTCTTCATTCAAATCACCATTCAAAAAAGCATTTTTGACATCCAACTGAGATATTTTCCATTTACGACTAGAAGCAACCGGCAATCAAATTTCTTACCGTTGTCATTTTAGCAACCGGAGCAAATGTCTCTTCGTAATCCATACCATATTCTTGAGCAGATCCTTTAGCAACAAGACGAGCCTTATATCGTTCAACAGACCCATCAGATTTGGTTTTAATCTTGTAGACCCAACGAGATCCAATAGCACGCTTGCCGACTGATAATGGTACTAAGTCCCATGTCTGAGTTTGATGTAGTGCAGCAAGTTCCTCGGCCATAGCAACCTGCCAAAGTGGGTCACAAACAGCCTCTCTATATGACTCAGGCTCATGAAGACGATGTACAGATGCAATAAAAGAACTAAACGAATTAGAATAACAAGAATAAACAAAGTCGTCCTTTTTTGTAGACTTGCAATTACGCTTTGGTCGACGACTACTTGGGGGAGGATCAATAGTAAAGGTGGTGGATTGGGTTGTGGTGTTTGTTGTGGTTTGTAGTGATGTTGTTTCTGGTGGTGTCGGTGTGGTTTCTGGTGGTGTCGTTTTTGGTGGTGTGGTTTCTGGTGGTGTCGTTTCTGGTGGTGTGGTTTCAATGCTTGTTTCTGGAAAAGGTTCTGGTATTACCGGCGACAAAACAAGTGGCGGTTCATGAGTGATATCATCAAAGGGGTCAATTTTTATAAGTTCAGACTGCGTCAAGTTGTGTGAGCTAGCAGGAACAGAATAATAGGGAATGTTCTCTAAAAAATCCACATGGCGAGATGTATACAACTTTTGACCGACTGGATCGTAACAACGATATCCCTTCTGACTAACACCATAACCCAGAAACACACTTAAGGTTGACTTTGAAGTTAGCTTCGTACGTTCAGCATGTGGTTTTGGAACAAAACAAGTACAACCGAACACCCGCAGTGAGGAATAATCAGGCAAAGTTCCATAAAACTTTTCAAAAGGAGATAAACTTGAATTATGTGCAGTTGGGATTCTATTAATCACATACGTGGTTGTAAGAACTGCTTCTCCCCAATAAACACTAGGAACATCAGCAGACAACAAAAAAGATCGAGCTGTCTCAACAAGATGACGATGCTTCCTTTCAGCAACTCCATTTTGTTGAGGAGTGTCTGTGCATGAAGTTTGATACATAGTCCCATCCAATTTAAGTAGACCGACAAACTCATTAGAAGTGTATTCACCCCCCAAATCACATCGAAAACATTTAATGGCCGTCAAATGTTGAGTCTTCACAAGAGCTCTAAATTCCTTGAAAATTGTAAGAAAATCGAACCTACGTTTCATCAAATATATCCAAGTGTATCGAGTGAAATCATCAATAAATGAAACATAATATTTGGAACCTCCTTTTGTTGATACTAGAGAAGGTCCCCACACATCAGAATGAACTATATCAAATGGGGCAGTAGAAGCAGAAATACTGTTATTGAACGGTAATGCAGAAAACTTGGCAAGTTTACACCCAATACAATCAGAAATATGATGAGCATCTAGCTTTCCAAGCGCTCCAGTAGATGCTAAATATCATAAACGGGAACCAGAGACATGACCCAACCGAGAATGCCATAGATAAAACGCCGAATAAGAACGACTCAACCAAAAAGAATACAAATCCACACTAGATGATGCAGTACCATGAGTGTCTCTAAATTGATCCAAAACATAAAGATCTCCTTGCCTGTGACCAGTCCCAACTACGTCCTTTGTTTTCCGGTCATATATAGAACAATCGGAAATAGAAAAGTTGACATCACATCCAGAATCACAAATTTTACTAACCGAAGGAAGATTCATAGTAAGGTTTGGTATGTAATAAACATTAGATAAGGAAACAGAAGGTGTGTCAACTGATCCAACACCTGCTAATGGCATAGAACCACCATTAGCTGCCACGATAGATTTCGAAGAATTAAGATTCAATGAAATAAACTGTGACAAAAGATAAGACATGTGATGTGTGGCACCCGAATCTAATATCCATTAAGAAATAGATGTGAAACCTTTATTAGATGAGGTTGACATAGCATGAGGCTCAAAAGCCAAAAACTTCTTTATCTGCTCTAACATATCTAAAAATGTCACAAACTTGTCATACATGTCCATGAACTTTTGAAACTGCGTCAACAATAATGTATCCGATTCAAAACTATTCTTACAAGTTTCCATAGAAGACAATCACCATGCTTTCCCGTACACAAGACGATATGGTATACAACCAATCGGGGTCTTATATGCGGTACGGAAAGCCCACAAAGCATCATCTAACTTATCGGCCCACGCGGCACGATGCTCTCCCACAGTAAGTTCCAGAATTCGCTTCAAGCCACGGTTAGAAATATCGGCTTGCCCATTGGTTTGGGGATGATAGGCGGTGGAAAGACGGTGATTGACACCGTACTTAGCCATGACCCTTGCGAATTGATCATTGTAAAAATGAGTCCCGCGGTTACTGGTTATATCACGAGGAACACCGAATCGAGCAAAAAGTTGCTTCAGAAAGTTCACAACCACCCTCGCATCGTTCGTTGGGAGAGCCTTAGCTTCAACCCATTTAGAAACGTAGTCAACGGCTACGAGGATGTACTTGTTCCCTTTAGATGATGGAAATGGCCCCATAAAGTCGATGCCCCATACATAAAAGATTTCACATTCTTGTATGAAATTTTGAGGCATCTCATCTTTATGTGTGATCTTGCCTTGTCTTTGGCAAGCATCACAATGTTTAACCATGTCGTGAGCGTCACGATAAATGGTGGGCCAATATAATACAAAGTCGAATACTTTCTTCGCGGTGTAATTTGGACCAAAGTGACCACCGGTGGGTCCTTTATGGTAAGCGTCAAGGAATTGTAAAGCTGCGGGCCCATCAACACATCGACGAATGATCAGATCAGCACATTGTTTGAAGAGATAAGGGTCATCCCAGAAGTAAGTCTTAACACTTTTAAAGAACTTCTTCTTTTGTTGGGATGTTAATCCTTTGATGAGAATACCACCTGCTAAGTAGTTTGCAATGTCCGCAAACCATGGGGTGTCATCAAGATTGGAGTGAATAGACATTAAGGCTTTAAAGGGAAAAGAGTCATTAATCTCTTGGTTCGGATGATCCCCTTGATACGGATCCTCAAGTCTACTCAGATGATCCGCTGCTAGGTTTTCGGCTCCCTTTTTGTCACGAATTTCAATGTTGAATACTTGAAGGAGCAAAACCCAACGAAGAAGTCTTGGCTTAGAATCTTGCTTAGTTAACAAGTACTTCAATGCGGAATGGTCGGTATAGACAATTATGGTGGAAAGGACAAGATAGGGGCGGAACTTCTCAAAAGCATACACTACAGCTAAAAGCTCTTTTTCGGTAGTGGTATAATGCAATTGAACCCCATCATTATCTTGCTAGCATAATGGATTGGTTAGAAGTGTTTGTTCACTCTTTGGCCTAAAACCGCTTCAATAGCAAAGTCGCTAGCATCGCACATCAATTCAAAATGTAGCTCCCAATTAGGGGTGACCAAGACCGGTGCCTTAGTTAGCTTATCCTTGAGAAGATTGAAGGCTTCAATACACTCTTTGGAAAAAATAAAAGGAGTATCTTTTTCCAAGAGGTGGGTCATCGGGCGAGCGATTTTATAGAAATCCTGAATGAAACGACGATAGAAGCCCGCATGACCCAGAAAACTTCTCACACCCTTCACGGTTGAAGGTGGAGGTAATTAGGCTATGACATCCACTTTAGCACGGTCCACTTCAAGACCAGCTTTTGAGATTTTGTGTCCTAGCACAATGCCTTCTTTTACCATGAAATGGCATTTTTCCCAATTCAGAACAAGGCGAGTGTCTTCACACCGCTTAAGCATGCGTTCCAAATTGGCAAGGCAAGTAGAGAAGGAATCACCATAGACCGAGAAATCATCCATGAAGACTTCCATGATTTCTTCAACCATGTCATGGAAGATAGCCATCATACACCTTTGAAAAGTCCCAGGAGCATTGCATAAGCCAAAAGGCATTCTTTTGTAAGCAAATGTGCGGTAGGGACAAGTGAATGTGGTTTTTTCTTGGTCTTGGGGATCGATGGGTATTTGAAAATAACCCGAGAAACCGTCTAAGAAGGAGTAATAAACCCGCTAGACGTTCAAGCATTTGGTCCATGAAAGGAAGGGGAAAATGATCCTTTCTCGTAGCATCATTGAGTTTGCGATAGTCTATACAAACTCTCCACCCTGTAACGAGACGAGTAGGAATCAACTCGTTGTTTTCGTTGGGAACAACTGTGATTCCGCCTTTCTTAGGCACACAATGGACCGGAATAACCCATGGGGAATCCGAGATAGGATAGATCATTCCCGCATCAAGAAGTTTGATAACCTCTTTTTTGATAACGTCATGGATCTTAGGATTCACCCTTCTTTGGCTTTGAATAGTGGGTTTAAAGTCGTCCTCCATGAGAATTTTATGTGTGCAAAAGTGAGGATCAATTCCACGAATATCAGAGATTTTCCAAGCAATCGCTTTCTTATGATTCTTCAGCACGGCGATAAGTCGGGATTTTTCTTCTTCTTTCATGTCCTTTGCGATGATGACCGGTAACTTCTTGTTGTCTTCATGGAAAACGTACTCGAGATGAGACGGAAGATCCTTAAGCTCTAAATCCGGAGGATTTTCGATGGATAGCGTAGTCAACTTTGGATCATCGGTAGAGATAGCCTTAGGAGACTATGGAGAAATATGGTCCTTAGTAAGAAGTTTCTCAATGGTACGAATGTCTTCATCCCAATGTTGATCCCAAACTTAGATCGATTAAGCTTTGTGTATACGAGATTAAATCAAGTACTACACGTAGAGAAACCTTTGCTTATGAATAAAGTAACAAAGTGTTATGCGGAATTAACACTTGATCTAAAACACAATGATGTTAAACAAACTTTCACTTGTATTAGAATAATCTTGTTGATTACAATGAAAGGTTTAACTTGCGAATACTATGAAAACTGATATATGACTTTAACCTAAAAGACCTTCTTTTATAGAACAAGAAGTCTTGTACAATAAGCTATGAATCAACTATTCTAGGTAAAGATAATAATAGAAAATACAATGTTGTGTTTATCTTTACCACAAACAAATAAACAAAAGATACGTATGAAGATATTCCATCAGTGTCAATCTTCAAGACTGTCAGCGTTGACTTCTATCAGCGTCCAATGTCAATCTATCAGCGTTGACTTTCTTCTTATCAGCGTTTAGTGATCTGACCCATATTTTATTCCCAACAATCCTCCCCTAAACTTGATATCCATTCCAATGATCAAGTTTCTGAATAAAACCTTAAGACTTAGGAGGAATCTTTCAATAACTTCTTATGTTGGTGATAAACATATCTGATCAAGTCCTTGGCCACATCACTAGTATAATCTATCTCCAAGGGTGTCTCTAGCATCTTCTCCAATACTTCTTTGGACAAGAAATAGTCAGCATCCACAAGCAAATATTCTGAAAACTTTGTAGAGCTCATATGAAATACACCACAAGTAGAATATAGCCTCCAATGAAGATTACTGAGATCATCTTCAAGATCCTTCCAAATGGCAGGATCTGCTTCTTTTGGACCACACAAAGTCATAAATGTGTTCCAAAGTCTTATTCCATTAGCTGAAGTAGGTGCTTCAGCTGTATACTTGGCCTCTATTAACCTCCATAGATGCACCAAGTCTTCCCTGTCTATGCTTGCAAATATAGAAATAACTGAAGTGAAAGTATGTACCTCCTTTCCAAATCGTCCAATCTTCCAAAAACCACACTCATCTTCATCAAAACTAATGATTGGATTTCTGTCATCTAGAGGTACTACATTTACCAAATCTGAAGCTTCCAAAGGAGAAAGCTTGAGATGCTTCCTTATAACACCTTCAGTTGGAAAATACACATCCATGTCTTTAGGAAATTGAAAAGGATCTCCTTTCTTCACTGGTCTTTGAGCAATCCTTATTTCCTTTTGAATTTGCATCTCCTCTGCAAGCTCTTGTTTTCTTTCTTCTGAAAGAAACTGGTAGACATTCTGTTCTTGCACCTTCCTCCAAATAGGATGTGCCCTATACTCTAACTCCTCAAAAGACAAGGCCAGCAACTTCTTTGATGTCCAATTAGGCTGATGACATCTAAGCAACTTATAGTACAACTGCCTTCTATCTCTTTTGAGCCAGGTCTTGACCTCTTGTGCATTAAATCTCATAATCACCTTTATGTCTTCTTGTACCCTAAGAAGAACTTCCAACCCCCAAATTTGATCTGATAAACTCATACCTGGGTTGTCCATCACCTGGTCTTCCCAAGCATGATACATTCTGGTGATTTCTGGTAGGTCCCAATCAATCTGATTCTTCAACTCACTCAACCTTTCCTTTGCTAGCTCATCCCCATATTCAAGCCTTTCTGGATCTTCAATAATTTGAATGCTTGAATCTGAGCTATCACCTTCTTTATCATCACCACTTTCCTCCTCACTCTCAGAAACAACAAAGGGTGATCTTCTACTCCTCCTCAAATCTCTTTCCACAAGTTGTGCAGCCAACTGTTCATCAAATGCTATTTGTGCTGCATCTTTCTTTGGAACATCTTCTTCAATCAAAATACCTTTACCTTTGTCTTTTGGATCAATAATTGGTAAAGTAGAAGAAGAAACCTGTGTGGACACATCTTTAATGATTGTTGATGGCTGGAATACATCAACATCATCTGCAACTTTGTCAGCGTCCAAGTTGCCCTTATCAGCGCCACGATTACCTTTATCAGCGCTGGATGTGTCAGCGTTCAAACCTGTATCAGCGCCCAATGTTTCTTTGAAAGACCCTTCCAAGTTCTTTGGTGTCACCTTGGATGTATCAACAACTGGGTGCTTCTTCAAGTTGGTGAGAGCTTCAGCAATCTGCAAAGATTCACTAAATTGTGAACTCTTTTCTGAACTCTTTTCACTAGCTGTGTGAATCAGCTCATCCTCCTCATCCTCTTTATCCTCCCCTTTGGAAGATTCCTCCATTAGACTCCTGCTACTTGGATTCTCCAAAACAGTTACTCTCTCCCTCAAAGCTTGGAGTTCTCGTCCCTGTTTGTTGACAGTTTGTACAAGACTGACATTTTGCTTTTGCAAGCTAATGACAGCCGCCGTCAATTCAATTATGGTCATAGGTTCCAATCTGCCCTCAGCTAGAATGGGGATTTGACCTCCCAAAATAGGATCATGGGGCATGGATGAGGTCTTAATGATGTTGGGACTGTCTTGACCAGCATCTAAGCCTGTGTCAATAGCCCCAGCCTCATCCATTTCACCAGCCACACTTGTGGAGGTGGTTCTCTCTGCTACAAGGCTAGGATCACTAGAGGAGAACACTCCAGTAACCCTTTGGCGTTTAGTCAACCTAGATTGTAATGGGGTGGAAGATGAAGTAGATTGTGTGGGTGTGGGTTGATTAAGGGGTGTTTGGGATTGGTCAGGGAATGTATCAGTGTTGGGATTGGCTGTGTCAGCGCCCACATTTTGAGTGTCAGCGCTGGGTTGATCAATGTCCATGTTTTCTGGTGAAGGTGATGGTTCATGAATAGGCTCAAGTTGGGGTTCAGGGTCTGGTTGTGGGTCTGGTTGTGGTTGAGCAGCCTGAATTACTTCAAGCATGGGTTGGGTAAGAGGTATGGGGTCGTTTGTGGAGCTCATTTTAGCAAAAATGGTTTTCTGTTGTTTAGGGATCTCATAAAAAGTGTCATGATCCCTAGAACAATATTCTTGTAAATCAAATACCATTTGCAAAAATCTAGGGTAAGCCAAAGTCATTTTACTTCCCTTGTTTTTACACATCCCTTCAAAAATCATTTTCGAAAAATTATACTTAAGCCCACGTGTTATACAAACCAAAGCACTTGCAATTGACCTGTTTATCTCATTAAAAGAAGTACATTTTGGACTTAAGCATTGTAAAAGGACATGTATCAAATATTTCCAGTCAGAGGGAAATTCCTGCTTATGATATTTATTTAAAGTTACATCAGCAGGAATAGGATAACCCAATTCCCTAAGACCCTGTTCTATTGTTGCTATGGCAAGAGTAGTCACACCATCAGCGTCATCAAGACGCAAAGCTTGGCGAATCAAAGCTTCAGTGACCACCCATGTTCTTCCATGAACAGTAGATGTTAATGTGGTCACTCCATTAGTTGTTGTGGAACTAACATTGTTCTAAAACTGTCTAATGTGTGCGACAGGGACTAATGGTGTATGAGAAAGTGCATACCTCAATGAAGATGCATTTAAAAATGCCACCATCTGTGAATACTGAGGAAATAAAGCATCATCAGCAGTCAAGTAAGCGATCATATTGTGTTGGCTCTTGAACTCCAATGTTAAATTCTTTGAGTTGAATTTGGGTGCCATGATTTAAAGCTGTTTAGGTTATATGATATGGGAAAAATCTAGGAGGAAAAGTGTTAGACAAGAAAATATGAATACCCAGAACAAAAAGAGTAGCCAAATTTATAGGAGAGGTGCATGATTTTGATTGGTCAAAAATGAGGCGGTTATATTCAAAGAGCAATCATGAAAATCTTGAATCAAATATAACTTATCTCATGCATTAATTAAAAGTAACTTCTCCCCAAAATTACGGCCAAAGATTAGTCAAAAAATAACAACTGGGTAGGGCCCACTAGGTGTCAACGGTCAAAAATAGCCCATCAGCGCCCAACGGCTATATTTTCTTGTCAGCGTTTGCCTAAAGCCTTGTCAGCGTCACGATTGGACGTAACAGCGTTTGGAGAAAAACTTGTCAGCGTCTAAAAAGTAAAAATAAAAATATTTAAAAAGAAAAAGACCTTAACAAAGTAATTTATCCTAAGGGAAATATCTTACAAGTTGATAATAATTACTGGGCGGCAAGCACTGTCCATTTATGCACACTTGCATAAGCAAGATAGACACAAATGTCCTCTAGAGTCCCTTGCTAACCAAAATACTTACCAACAAAGTTATTTCATAAAACTCTTTGTAACTCCCAGGTAAACCCATATCCAAAGTATTCCCAAGTCTCCCATCAGACCACAACCAAGTCTAGGCCAAAAGTGTCTTGGCAGCATGCATAGATTGTCACCTTTGCATGCTACAGTGCCTCATGGTTTAGTAAAACTAACCCATACTCACCTGTGGACACAATCTAGAATTGTGATGAGAGTATTCTAAGAATACCCAAGAGTCCTAAAGGTTCCTTGAACCTCCCCTTAAACTATGATACATGAGTTCTCAAAATATATATATGAACATTAAAAATTTATGTCAAGATAGGAATATAAATATTCCAACCATCATCCATAAACAAAACATGTCCAAATAACTCTTCAAAGATCCATAAGCAACTCTGTATCCAATGGCATAAAGCTACCATTACCTGCACATTTAGATGAAAACCACAAAACTAACATTTGTTGCTAACAGCGTCCCGACAACACTTAACAGCGTTGAAGGAACTCTTGTCAGCGTTAGACCATAATATCTCTAACAACGGCAAAATAACACTTGACAGCGTTACATGTACCTTTGTCAGTGTTAGAAAAATAATGTGGAAAATCTAAATCATCACAAAGACCAATAACAATGCATTATCCTGTACATACTTTTACAAAAATGTTCCAAAACACATATTAAGTGAGATTAACCATTCCAATATTTGTTACCAAATATTGAAATCTTCCAGCATCAAAAGGTTTAGTTAATAAATCAGCTACATTATCTTCAGTATCTACCCTATCTGGTTGTATTAAACCTTTCTCAAAGCAATCTCTTATAAAATGATGTCTAATTTCTATGTGTTTGGTTTTAGAATGATGTACAGGATTTTTAATAATGCATAAAGTACTGTTATTGTCTACAAAAATCTTGGTATGCATAAAATTATACCCATAATCCAACAGCTGGTTCTGAATCCATAAGACTTGTCCACAACAAGCAGCTGCAGCAACATATTCTGCTTCAGTTGTAGAGTTGGCCACCACTGTTTGTTTCTTGCATTGCCAAGATATTAATCTGCTCCCAAGAAATTGGCATCCACCAGTTGTGGATTTCCTATCAAACTTGTCACCACCATAGTCACTGTCTGAATATGCAATAAGATCCAATGGAGAATCTTTTGGGTACCATAATCCAAGATCTGGATAACATCTTAGGTACCTAAAAATCCTCTTCACAGCAAAAAGGTGACATTCTTTGGGAGTCACTTGATGGCGTGCACATGCACACACAGCAAACATGATGTCAGGTCTTGAGGCTGTAAGATACATCAATGAACCAATCATTGATCTATAGTGCCTAACATCCACATCCTTTCCAGCTCCGATTTTTCCCCAAGGGTGTTGTCTATCCATAGGAGTAGAAGCCTCCTTCTCATGTGGAGAAAAACCATATTTCTTCAAGATTTCAGCTACATACTTGTCTTGTGAGATGAAGATACCATCTTCTTTCTGCTGAACTTGTAAACCTAGAAAGAAGTTCATCTCACCTATTGCACTCATCTTGAATTTATCTGTCATGAGCTTGGAAAATTCCTCACTCATTTTTGGATCAGTAGACCCAAAAATGATATCATCAACATAGACCTGCACAAGCAACACATGTTTTCCTTTCTTCTTTGTAAACAGTGTCTGATCTATGGTGCCCCTTTTGAAACCATTTTCCACCAAATAGGTGGATAATGTACCATACCATGCTCTTGGGGCTTGATGAAGTCCATACATTGCTTTCTTCACTCTATAAACTTTGTCTGGATTCTCAGGATCTTCAAAACCAGGAGGTTGCATGACATATACTTCCTCAACAATTGTCCCATAGAGGAAAGCACTCTTCACATCCATCTGGTAAACAGTAAAATTCATACAAGAGGCATAAGCTAGAAAAATTCTTATAGCTTCAATTCTTGCAACTGGTGCAAAAACTTCTTCATAATCAATTCCTTCCTCTTGTGTATAACCCTGAGCTACCAAGCGTGCCTTGTTTCTGACCACAATGCCTCTTTCATCTTTCTTGTTCCTTAGAACCCATCTTGTCCCAATTGGTCTCACATATCTAGGACAATCAACCAGCTCCCAAACATCCTGTATAGCAAATTGGTGAAGCTCATCCTGCATTGCTTCCACCCAACTTGGTTCCTTGAGAGCATCAAAAATTTTCTTGGGTTCTTCCTGTGACAGAAAACAGGCAAACAAACATGCTTGTACAAGAGGGGTATCAACCTTCTTGTGTATATTGGCAATAAATCCACCAAGACCGTGATGGGATCTTCTTGTCTGAACTGGAGCCAAGACATCACCAATGATTTGAGATGTGGGGTGATCCTTAGCTGTGGAAGTGAGAACTCCTCCTTCAAAGAGTCTGGTGTCCTCAATTTCACGCTCCATGTTGCCAATATCTTCTTCAGATTCTTCTTGATCAACAGAGATCTCTTCATGGACATTAGAAGGTCCACCTTGTTCAAAATGAGAAGAGAAAAGCTGTGTAAAGGTGTCTCCAAAGTCTGATCCTTGTTTATCAGCGTTTGGGCTAACAACGCTTGAGCTGTTGTTGTCAGCGTTGGAGCCATCAGCGTCTGAATTGGTCGTGTCAGCGCTTGATTTCCCTTTGTCAGCGCTTGAAGAATCATGCATGTTTGTAGTTGGTGGTATCTGAACACCACCATTATCTTTCCTTGCAGTAGTAGCAGCAGCATAATACTCATCTGTCCATATAGGAAGTGTAACATATTCTTGTGTGAGAGATGATTTAGCTGCTGGTGGTCCATCCTCCTTAGCAACCTGTATACCTGAAACATTACCAATTCTCTTTTCCAAAACACTTGAAGTTACCTTCACAATGTCTGGATCAGTAACAGGCATATAATTTAAAGCTCTAGACAAAGGTTCTAAGTCAAACAACCAATTTGGACCACTCTCAGGATCACTAGGTTTACTTTCTAAAAACCTAACATGTACCTTTTCAAGTATACGTTTTTCCTTTTTAATGTAAACCCTATATCCTTTACTCTGCACTGAATAACCCATGAAGTAGCCTTCATCACCTTTTGAATCAAATTTACCTAGGGCCTCACTAGTTTCTAACACAACTACATGACAACCAAATGGCTTAAGAAAACCAATATTTGGCTTCCTTCCCCAAAGTAATTCATAAGGTGTCTTATTATGTATCTTGTTGACCAATGCCCTATTTTGAACATAACAAGCTGTGTTAACAGCTTCAGCCCAAAAAGCTATAGGAAAGTGGGCATCAGCCAACATGGTTCTGGCTGCTTCAATAAGGGTCCTATTCTTCCTCTCAGCAACCCTATTTTGTTGTGGGGTTCTAGCTATGCTAAACTGCCTAGTAATCCCTTTCTTGGCACAAAAATCATCTAACAACTGATTTCTAAACTCACCCCCATTGTCACTTCTAATAATTTTGACCTCATTACCATTTTTCTTTTCTATTTGGGTAATGAAGTTAATCAGACTTAGGGCAGTTTCACTTTTCTTGGCTAAAAAGAAAGTCCATGTGAACCTGGAGTAATCATCAGTAATGACAAAACAATATGATTTACCCTTCAGACTTTCTATATTAGTAGGACCAAAGAGGTCCATATGCAATAAGTGAAGGGGTTTAGAACTAGAGTGCACCTGTTTAGACCTGAAGGAGACCTTGTGCTGCTTGCCCTTAAGGCATGCAACACAAGAGTGGTCATTGTGGAAAGCCTTTTCAGGCAAACCATCAACTAAACCAAGCCTCACAAGTCTATTAATATTCTTAAAGTTTATGTGCCCTAGTCTCCTGTGCCAAAGATTACTTTCATCTACTGAGGCTTTAGCATATAGACATGACATTTTATTATTTACCTTAATTCCATTAAGATTCACATTATATATGTCTTTATGCCTTGGTGTTCTAAAATCTATGTATTTCTCCTCAGGGAGCTTATAATCTTTGCTTAACACCAAGCACTCAGTATCTGTGAAAAGTACCTTATTTTTGTTATCACACACTTGTGATACACTAAACAAATTATAATCCAGATCTTTCACCAAGAAGACATTATCAAACCTTAGATTGTTGGTGACAAGGGTTCCTTTTCCTGTGATTGTGCCGTAGCCACCTCCAAAGTATACCTTATCACCATCTTGAATAGGAGAGAAATTGGTCAGATAATCTTCCTTTCCTGTCATGTGCCTTGAGCATCCACTATCCCAGTATCCATAGTCATTGATCTTCTTCTGAATGCCCTGCACATAAAGAAAACACATTAGTTTTCTTTGGGAACCCAAGCCTTGGAAGACTTGGATTCATTTGGTTGTTCAACAAGAACAGACTTGGTTCTCATAACAACCCCATTTTCATCCCTGTTTGAATGAAATTCCCAGTTAACCCCAATTGGTGTTGACAATGCCTTTGAAATATAATGAAACCTGTTGCATGTCATAGAAATACCAGTAGAATTAGGGTTCTGGTCCTGTTTTGGTCTCCATGTTAAGCTAGTAGAAGCTTTAGACCTATTTCCCTGTGGCTGCAAATACCTAGGTTTGTCAGCGCTGAAATTTCTCTTGTCAGCGCCCCGATTGCTCCTATCAGCGTTGTACCTAGGGTTTGCTACAGGAACCCATTGCCTATTTGACCAAGTATTTGACTTTTGAAAAGGTCTTAGGCCTTGTGTGTTAGACCCTCTAGAAAAGAATGGGGCTGGTCTAACAACTTGTGAACTTTTGTTCACAAAGGTATTGGGTCTGACAGTGTTTGACCTATGTTGACTTTTGTCAGCGCTGAAATGGTTCCTGTCAGCGTTGACATTGGAAGCATTGACACATTTGTAGGCCAAATGTGAGAAGCTACCACATGTGTAACAAGCTTTTCTAGACATAGTCTTAGGTCTAGAAGCAAAGAAGCCTGTTCCATGATTACTAACTTGGCTTTTTGGTGACCTAGAATTTCTATACATCTCTGCATATTTAACACTAGGTTTTCTAACAGATTGTGGGCCAAGGTCAACAGCTTTGCCAGTGGTAGGGTGTGTGATCTTAATAGGTTTAGGATCAAGGCTCTTGATTGGTGTGGGCTCATTTGGACTTTCACACAATAACCCTCCCTTAACAAACAAGGTGTGGTTTGCTTTCTTCCATTCTTCTAGGTCAGTCAGCTTTTGCTGATATTCCTCAACTGGGGAAGTCACTCTAGGTGGAGGAATAAACTCCTCCTCTTGGCATTCTGGCAAGCCAGTCCAAGATAAGTCCTTTGATTGGACACCATAGAAATCCCCAGCTGGTGGTGGAACAACAGTATAATTATTCATCCCAATCCCACTCATATCCTTAGAGTCTCTTTGTTTGCTAACACACTCTCCTAGGGATTGTGTGGCCTTATCAAATCTCTGGATTTTAAGACTCACATTATCTTTATTTTTGTTAGCCTCCTCTAACTGAGCTATCAAATCAAGATTAACCCTATTCACTATATCTTGAACATCCTTACTCTGATGTAACTCATGTTTTAAGATATTTATTTGATCCTTTAAATCAAACTCCATTTTCGTATACTCAGATACTGTCTTTTCTGTTTGGGTAAGAGCAACTTGATAGTTAGATACTTTGCATCTTTCAGTACTTGCATCATCTAATAATTTAACTATCTCTTGTTTTAATTTTTCAGTATTTAAACGACAACCCTTAGAACAGAAAGCATCATCATATACCTCATTATCTGATGAAGAGGAGGAGTGTGCCATGAGAGCATATTCAGCATGCTCTTCTTTAACCTCAACAACCAAAGCTCTGTCCTCTTCCTCATTCTTAGCCATCCAGCTCCAATCCCATTCTCCAACACCATCAATTTGTTGAACAGCAACCATGGCCTTGGGATCTGGGTTCTTAATCATTTGGCTAGAAGGCTTCCCAGCATCAGATCTTCTTGGAGATCTACATTCCCTCATAAAGTGCCCCATCCTATGACAGTTGTAGCACTCCACCTTGGACTTGTCAAAGCCAGCAACATCCTTAGCATTAAAGGTCATCTTCTTCTTAAACCTTTTATTGAACCTGTTTGCTCTTAAACTTACAAGAGCCATAGTCCACTTTATATCCATCTCTTCCAATTGTTCATCACTTATCTGCTCAAGATCTTCATAAGTGATCCTTGAATCACTAGGCAAAGAAGCAATGAAGGCACACACAGTATCAAGATCAAAACCAGCAGGTTTAATTCTATCAGCGCCATGATTGTGTGTGTCAGCGCTTGAGTACAAAGCGTTGACAGGATATGATCCAGCGCTGACAGATTGACATCCAGCGCTGACACCTTGAGATCCAGATGCTGAATGTCCATAGAAGTTCATGGAATCAAATTGGCCTTCACTTTGTGAAAAGAAGGCCATGTTGCTGCTGGAAGATTTGTTATCACTTTCCAATTGCCATTCATTCTCCAACAGTCTTAACTTGTTGAAGATGTCATCAAACCTGGAAGTCTTGTGAGTATTATTGACAAGAATAGATCTTGTCTCAATCTTCCATACATCACCAAGGCTTTTGAGAAAAGTAGCATTCAATTCAGGATCATCAATCTGTTTTCCCATGAAGGAAAGTTGACTTGTGATGTCAAGAAGTCTACTTCTCACACTGCTGAGATTCTCATTAGGTTGAGCTTTAAAGACAGCATACTCATGCAAGAGTTGCTTCTTCTTTTCTTCTTTTGTGTCAGCATTGCCACCATGTGCCACTTCAAGAGCTTCCCAAAGCTCTTTTGCAGACTCAAATCGTTTATACTTGTGCTGATTTTCATGTCCTAGGGCATGTTTCAAGATATTTAAGATTTTCATGTCCACCCTCTTCTTGGCTATATCTTCAACAGCAACAGCTCTCCCATCTTCAGGTTTTTCCACCTTATCAGATTCAGGACAATTAGGAACAGCTGTCCTTGTGGCAATAGCAGCAGTAATCTTTGCTGCTTTATCGAATGTGTTCCCATATTCGATAATTTCCCAAAGAGTGTAGTCATGAATAGCTATGTATTGCTCAAAATTGGACTTCCAAAGCTCAAAGTTCCTGGCATCAAACATGGGAATTTTGATACTAGGGTTTGAGAAGTTGTTTTGTAGCAAAGCAGGAGGTTGATTTGTGCCAGACATGATGTTTTTAGGGTTTTGAGAATTTAGGGTTTTTAGGGTTTGGTGTTTTATTGTTGATCCCTATAATCGTTCGACTCAATGGTTAGGAACCATATATCTAGGTTTGATCATCATTCATATGATAACATAGCGGAAAAGAACAATGATCATGACAAGGTGTTTAGGCACAAAAGACACAAATTAAAACAAATGGGATGTTCATTATATTAATAACAAACATCCACTAGACGTGTATACATTGAATCCCACGTCTAGTGCGACACACACTTTAGGTTTACATTGTGAATGAATGATATGATCTAAAAACCTACGTCTATGTTTTCTTTATATACTAGAAAACATAGCTTACAAAGAAAGCTAAAGTAATAAAAAGACTCCAACGGCTTGTTCTTTTGCAACTTGTACTTTTTAGCCCTTGTCTTCTTATTTTGTTGTGTTTTGACTTATCAACTTAATAATTGGACCCAACAATCTTCCCCTAGTTGATGATGTCAAAACACTCTTCTTAAGCATGAATCCTTTGTATGTAGTACATGATCTCCAAGAAGCTTCCCCTTAAGTATAGCACATATTCTTCCCCTTTTTGACACATCAATAGGGAATATGTGAAAGTATGCAATCTTGAAGATTCTCCAAAAGTAGCTCTATGTAATGATCCTGAAGAAAAATAAATAAAGTAGTCTTGATGTAGAAGTAAAATGCCACAAACCTATGTTCCATGTCTTGTTTATCCATGTGATGAAGAACTTATACCAAATTGAGAAAATATAAGTAGACCTCGATCCCTTGTCAATATTCTCATCCTATGTGAGACACTGAGCACGATAATGTAACTCCTTCAAGTGTTTATGACAAGTCTTCATCACCAACTATGTAAGCACGAACAAGTTACCATTAAAGTCAGTGCTGAGGACCACGACTTTAAGATATGATAGAACACAAACTTACGAAAATTTCCTTCAATCATCAAACTTCCCATAAGAATTCTTCCCCTTAAGCTAACACCTCTTCATGATGAATTTAATGGAATAACACCTTCATACCATATGTAAAAGTACTTGGATGGATAACTCTTTCGCAAGGCTATCCCGATTACATAGTTTAAATATCCATCAAATTCCCACGAATAATTGCTAACTCGCTTTAAAATCATTAATCCATTTAAAAATATCCGAGCCATAAATATCATCATGATATTCTGAATTAAACGGAGATTCTTTGTACCTTTTGTGTGTATTTTCCTCCTTTTTGTGTGCTTAAAACGTCCAATTTTCTCAAACAGCAGCTATCCATGTGTCGTCCAACATTTCTTCTGTCCAATATCTTGGTCAGATGTATTGTCCGATATCTGACAATACGTATCAGCGTTGAAGCTCATATATCGGATGACACTGTCAACCTATCAGCGTTGACTTATTCCTGTCAGCGTCGAAACCATTCCTGTCAGCGCTTGAATTACACACGTCAGCGCCAACCATAAATTCCTGTCAGCGTTCATTCTTTCACTTGTCAGCGTCTCATTTAAATCTGTCAGTGTTTAGATTTCAAACATCAACGTTGATGTTTAAACCTTGTATTAAACAAAAACGCTTATAACCGTGTGAACATAGCTATATTCCTCCAATAAGAAATTGTATACCGTGTGAACGCATGTAACCATTCATGATTTACCAATCGTGTGAACATAATAAACCTCCAATCATATGCTTCTCACCGTGTGAACACACCATCCTTAAACCAATAGGAACGAGAGCTCATGGGAATACCGTGCTCTAGCATGCATGGGATTACAAACCGTGTGAACACAGAGCTGTTTTAACCAATCAAATCTCTTACTTCGTGTGAACACACGTTTTTTTTTTTACCAATGAAAACAAGGGACTTACTGTAATACAGTAAACAAGCATGTAGAGGATCAAAGTTTTGAATAACACATTAGGGTTTAGAAGCCGTGTGAATACAGTAACACAATAACGACTTCTAGGGCTCAAATCGTGTGAATTCAGGAACATTCCTTCACGTGATATCCTGCTTGTAGTATAAGTAAGATGAATTTAGGGTTTAAGAACCCCAAATAATCTGCTGCTAATGACTTCAAAATCATAACAGCCCTTTTTGTTCTTCTTTCAAACAGCATATAACACTAGTCGATCTAGGGTTTATAACGTTATGCATCGAAACCCTAATTAGGGTTTATGAATAACCTAAGATCGTGTATCTTCACACGTTTTAACAGCCACCAATTTCAATTCTTCCTGTTTTTTTTAAGTAGATCTAGGGTTTGAAGAACCCTAGTTCATGATTTCATGTGAAAACAGAAAACTGAAAATCACCCCTGCTGTCAACTTTGACGCTTAATAACTTTTGCCTGGGGATAAAACTCGACAATCCCTCCGGTGGATGTTTAGATCTATGTATGTAGAACACACATCTAAAATTTCGTGACGATCCAACGGTTCAATCAAAAGTTATGACCTTCTGAATACTGCTGCGCACACAAAAACGTCCAGAAAAATTCAATACGAATTTTTCTTCTTCTTCACCATACACGAACACCTCGTCGGACCTAGATATCATGAGCCTTAGGCTCTGATACCAATTGTTGATCCCTATAATCGTTCGACTCAATGGTTAGGAACCATATATCTAGGTTTGATCATCATTCATATGATAACATAGCGAAAAAGAACAATGATCATGACAAGGTGTTTAGGCACAAAAGACACAAATTAAAACAAATGGGATGTTCATTATATTAATAACAAACATCCACTAGACGTGTATACATTGAATCCCACGTCTAGTGCGACACACACTTTAGGTTTACATTGTGAATGAATGATATGATCTAAAAACCTACGTCTATGTTTTCTTTATATACTAGAAAACATAGCTTACAAAGAAAGCTAAAGTAATAAAAAGACTCCAACGGCTTGTTCTTTTGCAACTTGTACTTTTTAGCCCTTGTCTTCTTATTTTGTTGTGTTTTGACTTATCAACTTAATAATTGGACCCAACACCCAATTAGAGGGAGAATCGTCATATTGCAAATCCACATCTCCCAAAGTTGCTTCAAATTCTTTCAAGAGGAAATCACTTTCTCCAAATGGAGTTAGGGATGGAGAAATAGAGGCAACGGTCTCAACAGTGGGTAGAGAAGGAGAACCAATTTTACAAGCGTCTTTGAAATGTTCTTCACAAGCCTCATCAAGAACGTCAATAAAATTAACACTCTCGTTTTCCAAAGGCTGCTTAGAAAGTTTACCTATGTTGAAGACGATTTTATCGTCACCAACTCTCATGATTATTTCGCCCGCGGCTACATCAATGAGAGTGCGACCGGTCCTCAAGAAAGGACGTCCAACAATTAATGGAACATGGGGGTCCATCTCGTAGTCAACGACAACAAAATCCGCCGGGAAGGTGAATTTGTAAACGCCAACGAAGACGTCTTCGGCTATCCCCACAGGATAAGCAACCGTACGGTTAGCTAATTCCAAGGTCATTCGGGTGGGGACTAGCTCGAGGAGGGATAATTGCTTCCAAACACTTAGAGGCATTAAGTTGATACTAGCACCTAGGTCGGCTAGGGCCATACAATTCTCTACCCTAGTAAAGTTGCAAGGAATCAAGAAACGACCCGGATCACCAAGTTTGGTTGGTAATTTCCTTAAGAGCACTGCGGAGAAATTCTCATTAAGTTGGGTCTGAGCAATATCAAGGAGTTTCTCCTTATCACTGAGAAGGTCTTTAAACATTTTAGCATATTTGGGCATGTGAGCGAGAGCCTCAGCAAAGGAGATATTGAAATTCAGTTGTTTAAACATCTTGAGAAAGTTAGAAACCTGAATATCATCCTTGTTCTTCAATTTCTCTTTCCTCAATCTTGAAGGATAAGGTATATCGGATGAAGAGGAAGGCTTAAGAGGAATAGGATCACTCACAACCGCGGGTGGTGGGGGAATAGGGTAAGAAGGTAAAGGAGGTGAAGAAAATTGTTCTTTTTCCTTGTTCACAATCACGGGTGGAGGTGTAGGAAGCTCGGGTTCCGTATAACCTTTTCCACTACGAGTGGTGATTGCTTTCATCTCCCCTCGTGGATTAGCAACGGTGTTACTCGGAAGAGTACCCGAAGAAGAGGGTTGATTACCTTGGGAAAGCGAACCGATCATATCACGTATATTATCCGCTTGAGTGTTGAAAGAGTCTCTAATGTCTGCGCGAATATCATTGCTTTGTTTCGCCATGTCATTCCTTAGCTCGGCTCGAATATCACTCCCTTGTTTCGCCATGTCTCCCTTCAAGTTGATGAATTGAATCTGAAGATTTGTCACCATCTCTCTATTAGTTCTCATGAACGTCTCGATGTCTTGATTCAACGCCGTTGGTTGATTGAGAGGTGGAGCTTGGTAAGCTTGAGAATTTCATTGAGGTGTATATGGGTTTCTTTGGGATTGATATTGATTGTTAGCACGAGGTTGGGTTTGGTTATTTCGGTTATAGCTTTGTTGTTGGTTTTGGTGTTGAGGAGTAAAACCGGGTGGTGAAAGATAGTTGTTTGAACGATAACTTAGCAAGTTACGATCTCCTTGAGGACGAGCTTGAGAGCCTCCCGTGGGATAGGTACCGTATGCCGCGTTAACGTTTTCACAGAAATTGCCTTGAGTAGAAGGAAAATCAATGTAAGAATGACGAGCACCGCATGTGTCACAAGAAATTACAACGACTTTAGCTTGTTGAGTTTGGTTAGTAGCCAAAATTTGCATACTTTTTCTAATTTCAAGAATAGCATGTTCCATGGCGGACATGTCGGTGGTGGAAGAAGTAGATGAAACATTGACTCTCGGATTAGATCTTGAGGATGCGGATGAATCCCAATTCTTGTGGTGAGTATTCATGTTTTCAATCAACTCTCTACACTCCTTTGGTCTCCTTTTCATAAAAGTGCCACCGGCGGCGGCGTTGATCGTGTCACGATCACGAAAAGTGAGACCATTGTAGAAAGTATCAATGAGAGTGACGGGGAGCATGTTATGATTTGGACAACGGTCGATCAAATCATTGTAACATTCCCAAGCATCAAAGAGCGATTCATCATTGTCTTGCATGAATCCACTAATTTGGTTACGAAGGCTCGTGACCATGGATGGTGGAAAGTAGCACGACAAAAATCGTTGAGTCATGTCATCCCAAGTATGAATAGAATTCTTTGGGAGATGGTCAAACCATTTTTCGGCATGGTGGGAAAGCGTGTGTAGAAAAAGTTGAAGGCGAAGTACATCCATAGAAACACCGGGCATCTTCATGCTTTGAGTCATGGTAATGAATCTGTTGAGGTGCTTGTTGGCATCATCATCCGGCAATCCGCAAAATGGATTAGTTTGCACTTGTTGGATCATGTGATGCTTCAACGAAAACTCCTGAGCAGTGATTTGCATCGGCGCAATCGGTCCTCCACGTCCATTCATGGTGGGTTGACAAAGTTCCTCCATTGTTCGTAAATCAGGTAGGGGAACATTGTTGTTGTTGTTATTGTTATTCAAATTGGGTAGAGGTGGGTTATTATTGTTGTTATGAACACCAGCCATATCTAAATCTTCACGAGTCTCGGGCTCAGAATAATTTGAAGATCTAGTACGCATACACCTGCAGAAGAAAAAGATACCAAAGAACCAGAGAATATATATATATATCTTTTTGGTGCAAAACCTTTGGAAAAGAAATGCTTTTTATGATTTTTTTTATGTTTTTGTATTTTTGAAAATTTTATATTTTTTATGGATTTTATTTTGAAAATTTTTAGAAAGTAAAATAACGTTCTTAAAAGAACGGGTCCCAAAATTCAATGCGTCTCTCACTAGAAACCGTTAATCTTAACGAAAAGAGCCGGCAGCGGAGGCATTTAATACAAAACTTTTGGCTAAGTATAAAATCTTATCGTCCGATCTTTTCGAATTGATTTCCAGTCTAAAGTGCGACTCAATTATCTTTTGGTGAACAAGAGTATGTTTTGGTTTGGTTATCTAATTCTAACTAAAAACAAATGATTGTCGTTGAGTAAAGTAAAGTAGAAGCTGTTGCAAAATTAAACTAAAAGTTGTTTAGAAAAACACTTAAAATATAAAACTTTGTAAAACTTTGTAAAACTTTAAAACTTAACAAACTTAATTAATCTAAATATAACAAGTCCTTTCTATCGAAATGCACCAAAAGTGGAATCATCGGAATGTTCATCAAAATACCCATCGGAATAAGAAAAGTTAGTAACCATCGGAATAATCAAGACCAAGTCTGTCGGAATATGATGTCTGTCGGAATGTCCTAGATCACAATACAATAAACACTTCTGTCGCAATATGCATCTGTCGGAAATAAGCCATCAGATTGTTTCAGATCGAAATCCAGTGATTTCTATCGGAATGTATCAAACAAAAATTGGGCAGAGTTTCGACTTAAAAGGACCTTAAACCCCGTCGAAATATGCGATCACAATGAGCGATCGCAATCCCATATCGGAATAAGGGGGAAATGACCAACCTATCGCAAAGTAGAACCACAATGGGTTATTGCGATAGATAAAAGAAGCTGTCGGAATATCTGAATCCCCAATATTGCGATGGAACGCAATAGTAATCCGAAATTGGTGGCAAGCTGAAAACTCAATAAGCACATATTGCGATCGCAATCCCATATCGAAATAAGGGGGAAATGACCAACCTATCGCAAAGTAGAACCACAATGGGTTATTGCGATAGACAAAAGAAGCTGTCGGAATATCTGAATCCCCAATATTGCGATGGAATGCAATAGTAATCCGAAATTGGTGGCAAGCTGAAAACTCAATAAGCACATATAATAAGCTACCTTAACCGAAACTTAAACAACTCAATAAGCTTAAATTGACAACTTTTCAAAACATAAAATCATAAACTTTATAAAAGAAACTTTAAAATGACTAAACCTTTTTAGTAAGCCGAAAAGTGATAAGCTAAAACACGAAATAAGCCAATAAGCTAAAAGAGCTTATAGCATATACGTATGAAAGCTTATGAATGGGTAAAAGATTAGCTTTTTCTTGACTAAAACATCAAAACCAATCACGCATTAAGAACTAATCGGATCAAATATTGAGTTTCAGATCAAAGATTAAGCAAAATCAAGAAATGTAGAAGGAGATTAAAGAACAAAAGCTTAAACTTTAACTTGATTAATGAAATTAAAATACAAATAGCTTAAACTTGAAAGATTAAAGGAAAGAAAAGATGAAAAACTTAGTGAGAGAAAGTTTGGAACTCTCTCTCTCTAAAAACTAGAAAGGAAAAATTAAAAGTGCAACTAGCTAACCACCCTCCTAATGTGATTAGGAGGGTATTTATAGGCTAAGTGGGAGATGCATGTGTGGTGTGCTTCCTTCTTTCTTTTCTTCTCGACTCGATTTAATTCTTTGTATTTTCTCGACGTCGTCTCGGGATTTGAACTTGTCTTAATAATTTTCTTCTTTAATTTAGACTTTAGTTATTCGACTTCATTAAACTTCCGTCTTTAGACTTTTTCTTCGATAAATCTTCAGAATAGGTCTTGGACATCCGTTCTTTAAGCACTCTTGATCTCTTGACTTCGTCTTTTCTCGTTTTCTTCGATAAAAGCCCGTGAAAGCCCGTGTTTTCTTCCTTTTTCATCTTTTGGTCCTAAAACATAATAAAAACACAAACCACGCATAATTCCGACTTTTACGACATAAAATACACGTTTTTGTCTTGTTATTATTGGAAATAAGCGGTAAAAGGATAAGTGTTTTCACACTTATTAAAAACTAACACTAGCAACCTTTCCATCGGCTAACTCCACGTCATAGTTAATTGTCAATCTTATTGACTCTTCGTTGATAAAACAACTGAATCTTTACATTTCTACAGTTTCTACCCGATCTGAAACCAAACAACATACTGACATAAAGAATCTCAAGTAACAATATACCATTTACAACATCCAGACCTTAAGGTTTGTCAGCATCACTCAAACGTAAACCGGAGCGGCAGCATTCCTATCTTGTCAATTTCCTTTCCTTGGACAATTCCTTTGTTTGTATTCTTTCTCGCCACGGCTAAATCATATCACACCTCCAGGGATACTAATTCTATTGACTAATCCTCTTGTTCTGCACTTAGCAGCTTTATGACCAGGTTTTCCGAACTCTAGTCGCAATTGTGTAAAATTACCTACATAGTATATAGTACAACAAACACACTCGAGATTATCTTGTCACTTCTAGACACAATGGCAGCACGAATCCCATCATTCCTTCCAGGGTTTAATTACTGATTTCGGTTCTGTCTTTGGTTATTATTAGTATTGTAATCCTTCTAATTCTGACCTCGATTCGGGTTAGACTGAGCAGATTCCCACTTTCTCTTATTGTTTCAACCATGCTATCTATCCTAACTTGCACTTTCACATTCATTAATTCAAACGTCCTCTGAACAACTTCGTCGAAAGATTCTGGTTAAGAAGAAATAATCTCACTCTTGGTATCACTAGACAATCCCTTAATGTACTGCTTCATTTTTTTACGGTCATTCACAAATGTATCAGGACATAGCAATTATAGCACAGAAAATTTCCCAGTAAGCAGTAATAACATCGTTCTTTAGCACGAATTATCTCAATTCGGATTCAAACTGTCCTAGTTCCTTCTTGGGATAAATCCTAGCAGTCAATAGTCCTTTCATCACGATCCATGCCTTACTATTAGTCACAACCAATCCTAAAGTAGTCACTTAGTATTCCATCATCTTAATGTACCATCCTGAAATATAGCAGCATCAAATTTCACCTTATTAGTTTCTGAACACCCAATAATATCAAAGTACTCTCTATCTTATCAATCCAACTATGTAATTCCAATGCACTACTAATACCACCAAACAGCGCAGAACCACACTTCTGAAAACTAACATGTATATATTCTCTCGAACTTGTAGAATAGCAACAATACAATCATCTGGACCATCAGCATCCTCATTATTGTTAGCAGGATCGCCATTATTTTCAGCAACATCATCATTATTCTCAGCAGCATCACCATTATTCTCAGCAGCATCTACTGCAGCACCATTATCTCCAATACACTTAACCCCATCATCTTTTAATTCCTGGCAGCACGATCAGCTCCAAAAGCTCTAGTATTAACTTATTCGATCACAGTATTCACAATAGCAGTCGTTAGTTTTGGCAACATAATTCAAGAAACTTAGTCACGTAGCGATCTACTAATGACAGAAATATAATTCCCTTACTCCTTCTTCCATCATCACAGAAGAAAGAAACATGTTAAGTATACATATCAAGAATAAAGAAGGAATTCTTTATCAGGATGTCTCATGAATACTACATGCACGAACAACACAAACTACAATGGTTCATCAATCAAAACTCAAAAGAGTTAATAAGGGCACATCATAGATCATCAGGGTAATTCAGATTGCGTTGAGTATTCAACAGGATAGTGGCAATGTCTGTCACTACAACCATCTACCGAACAAACTTAAAAGATATTAAGTTCCATCACAATGCTACAACACAAGGGTTTAAATGAGTCCGATCACAAAAGAAAATAAGATACAAAGAAATCCATCAAACGATTGTTCCTTAGACAGCAACTCCTCATCCTCCTTAACATTGTTGTCAGCTACATCACACTCGTCTAATTCCCTTTTAACACCTCAAGGTCAAATCCATAACTTGATGGCAGCTCATTCTCAAAATCCAAATACTCACTCATACACGACAGATCAATCACAATGCAAGTCTCAATACGACTTTCAACATTCCTAAGCTTCCAAGCAATACTTAGAATCAATCCCACCTGAGGATCCACTCACTCATCCCTTTCAAAACTTACCTACTTCTCTTTAAATCATTCAATTCAAACACACCAATTCATCACAATCGACCCAAGACTAGCAATCTCATCCATCTTCCAAGTCCTAACAAACTCAAATCTCCACATACCAAATACAACCTTTAAAAACACCTTTCTTTCATATCAACCCTCTAATCACACCAATTTTAACCACATATCTATCATACATCAACTAATCAAACTTCCTCACACCTGATATAAGTCGCAAGAAATCAGTTGTAAAATCGTTCATCATCTGGTCTACTGTGCTAGACCCTCGGTAGTATATAAGGTCATTATTTAAAATTATATACATATGCATTACATAAAGAAAATTACGATAACAAGTACTCAACGTACTTTCAACAACATCAATATATCATTTAATACATCATCAAATATCATCATAGTATTTACTTAATAAATACTCTAAAATCAATTCAATTTTAAGGGATACATCAATTATAAAAAAATACAAAACAATAATCTTACCGGAGCCTTGCTGAGAAGTTGCGTTGCTTTTGTAAAATATTTTCGACACCAAAGTTATAGTTTAGGACATTTTTCAAAAATCGACCTAATTCGCTATAACTAAAAAGCTCTGATTACCAATCTTTAAAGCCCCCAAATTACATTGCACAGCGGAAATACATATTTGGGTGCTAAATACAAACATTGATACACACGACATTTTGAACAAACTCAAAATGATAAATTTGAAATATAAAAGAATATAATTTAACCACTGTCTAAAACTTTCAATCCCAAGTAAAACAATTTTAGAAATACCAGAGTAATATTTAGGTCCCCCAAAGACTTTATCAAGTCCACAAACACTTTACAAAAGTACTCGACCGTACACTATTATTTTTATGACAAGAGGGAAAGAAATCCGTTTTAGACCAATCACCACAAAAGCAATCCCGCAATCCTTTTCCAGCAAGCTCTGTAATTCAACATCTTCAATACCTGAAATACATGCTTAAAATCATCAACACAACGGTTGAGCGAGTCTATAGGTTTTCCAAATCAACATTTGAACACAAGAGAAAAATCAATCAAGATCATTTAATAGAATTGTGCGCATACAATCTATTAGTTAGGCATTCTGGTATATAACAACAGCTACTAAATTGTATTAAGCTCATGACACCGACCCCTTAACTTAGTCACCCACGCCTAAAGCCGGCATGACTAGATGAAATTCCAGTGCCCCTACTAGGGTATCATTTGCAAGGATACCAATTCTCATTCTCGTAAAATTATCCTTCCCAGCGGGTTACTCAGCGTAAAGCCCTGGTCTCGGATAGGGTCGTAAGCCCAATAGTACTATTATTAGAATAAGCGGCTATTCCCAACTCACAACATCAAGTCAGAAGATAGTTAACGGCTCATGAATTTAGGGTCTTTTGCAAATAGGGTACTTATACAATTTCAAACAACAAAGGAAACAAAGCAACATTCGGGTCCAAACAATCAATCATGACTTGTGTTCATTTTACTTTCAAATAGCATGTATCCCCCTCGCGGGTTTTTAAATCATTCAAAACAATTACAAAAGCGAGGCTATAGACTCACCTGGAGTAATAGCAGTAGTAAGACGATCTTCGACGATAGTTGATGCCCGATAAACACAAAAACCGCAACCTATCAAATAAGGCGCGTTCATCAATAATAAACTTGAAAAATAAATCATACATAACAACATCAAACTCAAACTCATAAAGTCACAATGAACTCGAGAGAAAACGATATGAATAACTTCATTATACTTTACTACACATTTACTTAACCATTTTACACTTTTTACAAAGTCCGCCGTTACATACTACATGTACTAGCTTATTTTACCCCTTTTAAACTTGTCATCCGTTTATGAAACGACTCGATAAACTAACTTACTATATATAGAAAGTCCTCTTACAAGTTTATCAAATGAAATCAATTTTAAAGTACTTTATTCAACTCATTTTCAAACTATAAAATCCGGACAGATTTACGTTAATTTTTCATACAACCGTTTTAACTTATTTAAACGACTCCGTTTACAAAACCGACACTCGGGTTTTAAAGTAAACTCAACCTATAACATAAAAACCTCATTATCAGTAGGTTAAATTTTTCAAAAAATCCATTTAGAGTCCCCGAGATTCGATCCAAATATCAACAACAACTAGTTGTAGTGCCGATACTCGTCTCCCGGTACACGATCATTCAAAACATCATAACTTCGCGCTCGTTTGGAGCTAGAAGCTCTACCTTATATAAAATTGAAGCTAAGAAAATTATCTACAACCCTAGGCTATAAGTTAAGCCATTTTCAAAACATAAAAATTCGGATTTTATACTTTACTTACTGTTATAAAATGACTATAAAAATCTTGTACAAAATCAACTTTTTGATAAAAACAAACCATAGAAATGGTCATTTCTATACCCTAATATCATCATACATCAACCATAACATCAAAATCATAATCAAAATAAAAATCTTTAGATCAAAATGAAGTTTTAACAAGATCTTTAGCAAGCATCACCATGGATCATCATGAAAATGCCATGCATGATCATAGCTCCTACCTACCAACATCAAGAAAACAAATGTGCTTGCATGTAAGGAATTCTTACACCAAAATGATCCTTGATCAAATATAAGATTGGGTCTATGCTTGGTTTAGTTGGATTCAACCTCAAACTTGAGATAATTTGAAGTTTGTATGTGTTTGTGTGGTGGCTTGATGTTTCGGCAAACACAAGAGAAAAGAGAGAGAAAATGAAATTTTTAAATGAAGAAAATGAACGTGTATGTGTTGTTTGTGGTTTATATATAGTGGGGTAGGGACCAAAGTTTCAATTTAGCAAAAGTTGTGGCTAAAAATGTAAATAGTTAGCTAAAAAGCGGGAAATAACTATTAGTCAATTTTCAAAATATTTACGTGGCTCGAGTTTCATAAAGATACTTTTTAAAAATTTAAAACGTACCTCAAAAATAATAATATCGACTCTCGACTCGACTTAATACGAACTTAAAATAAAAACGTCAAAAATATAAACATCGAGACAACAAATGATAAAACATAAAATCTCGGGCATCCGTCGATATCGTGGTCACTAATAATCCTCGCTATTAGTAAAAAGATAAAAATAAGATCTCCAACGTCGGTTTTAAATAAAACCATCAATCGTCATTTCATTCAACTCATCAAAAATTTCAAAGTTATTCGTAAAAATAATATTATATAATATTAAATAAATGACCTCGGGTTTGGGTTGTCACAGCTTATTTGGTTTAGGTCTTATCTAAGGCCTATGTTCTTATACAAGTGAGCTTCTTTAGGTACTACCTTATTAATAAGTTCCTCTAATCCTAAACATTTATTTTAGCTAATTAGGCTTATTAACCAAAGTCTTATACTCGGCTTAAAAATAAGCCGAGACCTATAGGCTTATTGTTTAGCTTATTAAGTGTACTACTTTAGTTTTGATAAGTCTAGTCCTTTTAGAGTTTTCAAGGCAAGGTTCCATAGATGAAAGACTTAGGTTTGTTTATCACTAAATAAATCCAAGCCGTGGGTATTTAGTCGAGTTTTAGCAAAGTTTCACGTGTGTATGTACTCCTAGTCGCGTTTTCTAGGGTTCTACATGCATGGCATGTAATGAAGAGTAGGAAAAATGGTGAATGTATTAGAGTATGAAGATGGTACTTACTTGTTTGATGAAGGTGATGATATGAACAAGAACTAGCTAAACCTCCTTGATTCTACTCGAGTTCTACACGCTTAAAACCTTAGTCGCGACTTAGGGTGATGTTGTTTGCCTTGATAACCAAGCTACGAGTGTTAAATGCTCTTAAGACCAAGATTTGGTGTTTTTAAGGTGGAGTAATTGTGGTTTCGTTTAGGTGGTATTGTAGATCCGAATAATGGAGATTTCTACAAATGAGATTGTGTTTTAAGGTTGTTAAGTATCTAAGGTTGGTGAAGGTGTGTGGTTCGGGTAGTAAACACGTCCAAGAGAGAGATTAGTGTTAGATTTCCTAGGTTTGGTACAAGGAAGATCATAGTACTTGGGTTTCATGGTACATTCCATTAATGGCAAGGCAAGTACATTGGCTTTTGGTGTTTGTGTAGCCGGCGGTTTGCAAGATTCAAGGGACAATGAGATGACTAACATAGTGCAAGGTTTAATGAGTATGTGTTTGTACATGTCAAGTTGTGTCTAGTGAAAGATTATAGGGATTTTAAGTTTGTGTAAATGTGTGTTAAGGTGTATTCGACTAGTATAAGACACCTAGGGTAGTTTTAGTTTTGAATCTAGTGGTTTGGTATGGTTATTAGAAGTCTAGGTATTATATTGTATGAGTAGGTTCAAGTCCAAGTCGATTTGGTTAAGTTTTGGAGTCATTGGTGAAACTATAGTCTTACTTAAATAATGTATAAATTTATCTTATTTAAAATGTAAGACACTTGAGAAAAATAGTTAAAGTTGATAATCGCAACGTCTAATAAAGAAAAGTAGATTATGTCGACTCGTAGTACTGTTCATGAGGTGAATAAAATATATAATTATATATTTCAAAGCATAAAATAGTTTCTTGGTAACCATTATTAAACTGTGATCACGGGTTTAGATTTTTATAAACCTAATTGATGTATGCATATGTTCAAGTGTTTTAGGTGACTTAATAGTCCCAAAAGAAATGATTGTTTAATGTCTCGTATGCTCATAGAAATGTAGTCATACATAATGATCAATGAGGTGTCGTATGCTCATATATGTTACTTATGATTAAATACTCATAATCATAATGTAACGTTTGTTGATCAAATGTTTTCAGTTGTTCCCAAATACGATAAAGTGCTCAATGTTCTAATGTTTCAAATGATGTATGCTGACGTATGATGCATATGATTGTACAAAATATTCATGCAAAGGTGGTAATATATTGATATCATGGGGTGACGATTACAATGATGTCATAACTAAAACCTGAAAACTGCAAGTTTTACATCACCTACCATGAGCTTTTTAATTTTTGCTCAAGAAGGATTTCCATTTTCATTGTAAATACTTGCCTATTACTCGGATGTTTAGGCAAGATCATGAAGATTTTGCGTAGGAATCTTAATATCTTTTTTACTTTTCATTTGTGTGAAGAAGCAAGGAAATATGGAAATGTGTCCTAATGAGATATTTGATGATCTCAAATGGCTCTAGACTCGATCGTGCATTGTGATTTTAGTGATCGGAAGCCGGAGAGGAGTGCCACCATTTTAATACCAACTTATTCAGAGTGAATGAATCGATAGATAACGTGTTGATCTCCGTGTAATTAAGATAAATACCTTTTGAGAGATATCTAAGTTAGCTAGGATGGGTTGTGCATTACATCACTGGGTCCATGATGTGTATCTTCAATAACATATGAGTTGACCCGATTTTTACCTAAGGTTGTAAGGAGGGCTACTTTCTTTTCACCCTTTATCTTTACAATTCTTTTTCATTCTTCAACCCCTTCAATGCTTACCAATAAGTCATAACTAGCACCTTGTTGTGATTGTTCCAATGCTAACTTAAGTACTTGGTCGACATTCAGCTACATTCATACACTTTCCCCATCTTTCCTAAGGACTACTATTTCTAGCTATGGAATGTCCTTGGAATATTCCTCTGGTTTTGGAAGAATCATTGGACTTAACCTATCCTACCATCTTTTTGTCACCACAATCTTCATCGTCGTGAAATAATTGGGTTAAGAGTAAGTATATGTCACCATGAAAATCTATTTTTGATGTACAAATCCATTTTGCTCCCCCTTAACATATGCCACGATATTTGAAAACATTTCTCACATGTCGGGATGAGCTATCACGTTAAGTCAAACCATTTGTGATTAATCGTTTACCATATTAAATCACATTTTCTCCCCCATATTAAAAATATTAACCCAACCGATATTTTTGATATCAATTGATTTAATGAAGTTTTAACAAAGTTTTTGGGAAGAAAAATGCAAGTCCGTTTTATCTTCATGACACCAATTTGTGAGATATGACACCATTTGTAAAATGATCACATATTCACCATATTAGAATGAACTGACAAGGTTGGACCTGATTGATGAGAACATCATATGATAAGATCACATGGTTCTTTTCGGCAAAATGTTGGTCACCTCGTCACGTCTGAAGTGATCTCTTGAAACCACATATACGATTGGTATCGTTGTCTTGCCACCAATTTGTGAACTTGGCACTTTCGACATCGAAGAATTTGAATGCTTGAAAATTACTCCCCCTCAATTGTTGACCCGTGTTCTATTGAAAGAGCTATAGTCTTTGTTTGAGTACTCGGATCGTCGAGTATGTAGATACCAATTGTAAATTGCTACGATTGTAGAGATGATAACTTCATAAAAGCAAGATTTCTCTTGTTTTAACAAATAAATGCACTGAAGCGTACATATAGTCGTGTTAGATTTTGTTATAACGTAAATGATGAGATGACATTTATGCATGATCTCATCGTTCTTTTCGGGCTTTAAATGCATAAAATGTCATCAAAATACCATATATATGCTTGTGTTTGTTTACTTGTGTATTTTAGGTATGGATATCGTGAAAAAGACAAAAGATCACAAGAAACAAGGAAAAACGAACACAAGAAACGAAGCCGCACAATGAACCGGGCCCTAGTTTGTGATTTATCAAAGAAAAACCCTTGAAGACTTGAAGATGTACAAGATTGATCCCTCATTTATAAAGAAATGACACTAATACCCTTGTATATTCATAATTACAAGTTTGGTCCCTTAAGTTTGTTAAAATGAAAAAAAGATCCTTCATCTTTGAAGATTTGGCAAGTTTAGTCCCTCAACAAATCTCAAATGTCAACAATGGTCCCTCATGAAGTCAAACTTACAATGAATACCCTTGAAGTTCAAGAATATTACACATTTTGTCCTTTTTAAATAGATAAAACACAAAGGACTGAATGTGTAATTATATCAAAGTTATTAAAGCCCTAAATCCTTGTTTGGAAAATATTTGTAGCAAAACTATAAAGAAAGAAACTACAAATACAAAGGAGGTCGTTTGCTTTGGGCTGAAATTCTTGTTTTACAACATTTCCCAAAGACTGAGGACCAAAGTTGTACCACCAAACATTCAAATATCCAAAACGCGCCAAACACTTAACCAATCCACCAAAACCAGATCAAACATAGTTACTGTTCACCCCAAGAACCCAGTTTATCTTCCACTTAAACAAAGGATAAAATGAAATTACCCATACCTACGTGTGATTCATCTCAAACCAAACTCATCCCACACCAAAATTCCCAAATCCCACTACCCTATGGCCCCCACACTCAACCACGTTAGCCAATGAAATAACACCCTCCTCTCCAAGCAATCCTATGTGGCAAGATCAACGCTCTAAGGCTACTACTTGGTCCCCAAGCACAAAATGAACGACCAAGATCAAATTTGACAACTCATCAACAACAAACGCGTCTAGTTACTCAAGGGAATATTTGAGATTTCATAGCTAGGGTTTTGATGTATTTTGCATTTTAGAATCGTCCTAAGTAGTCTATAAAAGGAGCCTCAAGATGTGAGTATCCATTTGTTCCAGATTTTAGCTTTAATCTTTGTAATTCCTTTTTATGAAATAAAAGTGGTATTTTCTAAAAATTGTGATTTCCTTTTATGTTTTATAAAAGTTTGGTGTCTGATAAGCTAAGATCTGAGTTCCATTTATCTTGTTGTTGAGTTTTAAGGAAAGGATTTTGAATTATAAAACCCTTGTTTTCAAAAATCAGTTTTCATTGTTTTTGGTTTACTTTTGTGTTTGTTGAATCTTAGAAGGTACAAGGAAGCTGGTGCTTGTTTAGCTAGCACCTAAGCTCACACATCCCAAAGCATGGATGTTTGTTTTGGAGGCACTCATCTCTAAACCTTTTTCATTTTTCTGAATATTGCATGATTTTTGATGATTATGAGTATTTGATTGTGAATCTATGTTTTTGTTGTTGAATCTGGTGATTTGAGGTTTGATTGTTGTTACTGAGTTGATTTGAACTGGATTTGTGGTTTGATTCATACTAATCCTTTGAAAATTTGTTAAATCAGATTATTAAGGGGTGTTTGGGTTAACTACATAACTTGGTTTAGGGTTGATTTGAGTAGGTGTTGTTTTGTGTATTGTGTTTGTGCTTGTTTCATATGTGCTATTTGGTATTTATCTGCAAGCTTTGTTGTTCGAATCACCATAATCTATTAAAAGGTCTTAAAATCTGTTATACTTGTTGTTTTTGGCTAAAATTTTAGGGACACCTAGATCTAAGGGTAGAATAGGGTTAACAAGTGCTAAATATTAGTTAATACAACCAGGGTAAGGGATTTAAGGGTTTGAAATTGGATCTGTGGTCATTTAGATCAGCAAAAGGATTTTTGGATATCACTTTGTTCATCAGTAATATGCATATGCTTGAATCTGCTTCTAATCTTTGAATCATTGTGTTAAACAAGTTTATTTGTGCTTATTGGAGTTTATTATAGATTGTGTATGCATATGCTTCATTTGGGTTAGCTTATTCTTGTTTAACTGCTTATTAGTTCATAAACTGCTTATTTGCAAGTCTTTGTAGTATCTGGTGACTGTTTGCTTATTCTGTATCTATTGGATGAGTGGATTTGTGATTTTGCTTGATATTGACTCCTTACAACTCACTGGTTATAAGGGTGCCCTTGTTATCCATTAAATCCATGTAGAACTCTCAAAAATCAACAGTCAAATAGTCAAAGCAGTGTGAACTCCTTTCCCCTACTGCTAGCCACTGCTAGTGTTATTTTGCATATAGATTATCAATAAGCTGTTCTTGCTTATTTTAACCTGCAACAACTTTAATTTTGTAATAGGTGCTCATCATTTGACCCATTTGTTCATTCTGGAGCATTTGGGTGGTTGACTAAGCTTTAACTAGAAAACTAACTCCTTTGACTTTTACATAAGTGCTTATGGTCTTATTCTGCTTATTTGGTTTTGCTTATTGAAATTTTCTTGATTGATTTGGCTTACTTAATTCATTTAGAGTCTTTTGCAAGTTAAATCAAGTTCTGAGGTGGTCTAGAACTCTAAGTCGACTATTTTGTCTTTTAGTGAATTTTTACTTTGCTTATTTCTGGCTTATTAGTTGATCTTTTTGAAAATTTCTTTTCACAGATCTCTTAGGCATCTTAAAAGAAGGTTGTGTGTCAAATTAGAGCTTATAACATTGGCTTATAGCTTAATGGGCCAAAACGCCCATTAAGAATAAGCTGTTGTACATTTAAGCTGTGATAAGCTCACATTCAGCTTTTGGGCCTTCAGACTTTGTGTTTAGAATTGAATTTTAAGCTAGACTAGTGATTTTCAGCTTATTTGGTTAAGTTTCATCTTATTGGGCCAAAAAGCCCATTTTCATAGATTGTTTTTGTTTTTAGCCCATTTGGGAGGGCCAATAGGGGTATTTTGGTAATTTCACTTTCGTTTTCTGTTTATTTAGGTTAAAATAAACTAGTTTACAACTTTTTATAAATTTTTATAATTTTTAGATTTTTAATATTATTTTAATATTATTTTATTATTAATTTCATTTTTAATATTTTTTCACTTTTTATATTTTTCTTAGGTCAAATACATTAAGTTAGGATTTTAAAACTCTTAGATTAATTTTCTCATCATTTGCTTAATTTTTAGAATTATTTTAATATTTTAATATTTAAAAATAGTTTTCCTTAGTTTAAAATTTTATAAAATAAGTTTTTAGTCTTATTAAGTCATTTTAGAGTTTTACAAAGTGAAAAATCTTTATTTGGGCTTTTTAATAATTATTTGGATTTTTAGGGCTTTAATTAGCATTTAAAAATTAATAATTAATTAATTAAAAGGTTTGAAAAAGTTTTGATCATTTGTAAACTTTTAGTTTATTTTTACTGATTTTTGGTAATTTTTTTGGGAATTTTTAGAATTAATTTTTATTTTGTCACTTTTTACAATTTTTAATTTTGTCGTCGTAGTATAATTTCAACGTATCCGTCATCCTATTTTCTCATCATTTCTTTCTTCATATTAATCCAAAATCATTACGAATTATTCACACACATATACCTCCTTAGGAAACGAACTTCATTGTATTTAATACTTTCCGTTATTTACGCTCTTTTCCTAAGGGTAGTAAAACATTCCAATCATTTTGGCGCCGCTACCGGGGAGGTGTGTCGTGATTAATTTGTTCATTTTGTTTTTAATATCTAACCATAAATAGTATTTGTATTAGTAGAACTCTACTAATACGTATTATTGGGTTTTTTCATTTTTCTTGTGAAAATATTATTACTATATTGTATAAATATCACATCAAATTCAAAATATCTCCAAAAGTGTGAAAGCACAACCTTGATTCGGGATTTCATCACACGATCATTGTATTCGAATCTCAAACAAAAAGAAAAAGGCAAAAATAGATAAATACTTTCGTGAAGCTCGATTTTGAAAAATAAAAACTATAAGGTGGGTATAAGGCGGGTGTTATAAAGTACACCCTAAAGAAAAAGGCTCTTAAGTGTTTCGCGCCGCCTCATTTCTCCGCTTGCTTGTGAGTATTTTGAGATTGAAGGCTAATCGAGGGTTTTTCCGCCCAAAGTATTATTACGTATCATATATATTTACTTGGTTTCTTTGTGATTAAACCCTCTTGAACAATTTGGTTTTCACCAAAGTTCTAAAGTCAATCGAAGGCGTTCACTCCACGTGATCGTTTTAATTCTTTCGAGGCTTCTTTAATCAAGAGTTTGATACGAGGAGAGATTTGGTAGATTGTTGTCTATGAATACACACAAAATCCCAAAAAAATTAAAAACAATCAAAAACACAAAAAAATTGAAAATTCACAAAACACCCAAAAGAATCTTCTTTGCTCACCTCCCATTCTACATCACGTTTATGCAAACTCGTAATCAAGCAAAACGAGCTCGCAAACGTCGTCAAAACCAAGGAAATTTGATTGAAGAGGAAACTCCAATTGTCGAACCCGTTGTAGAACCAATAGTCACCATGGCTAATCGTACTATGATAGAGTTGCTTCATCCACCTACCGAGGGTTTTGGAGAAGATATTGTGATTCCCGCTATCCTTGCGGAGAATTTCGAGATTAAGACGGGTTTAATGTCGATGTTACAAGCAAACAAGTTTCGAGGTCATGAGAAAGACAACCCGCATTATCACATAAGGAATTTCAATCGTCTCACCGCAACAAGCAAGTTTAAGGATGTTCCGCATGACGCCATTAAGATGACGTTGTTTCCATACTCGTTGGATGGACCCGCAAAAATTTTTCTCGAGAAGAACCGCCAAATTCGATTTTGACATGGGGTGATCTCGTTTCTAAGTTTGTAAACCGATTTTTTCCACCATCTAAGACAACACATTTGAAAAAAGAGATTTCAAGATTTACACAACGTAATAATGGAAGTTTTTCAATGGCATGGGTACGATTTAAGGAAATGTTACATGAATGTCCACACCATGATTTTTCGGAATTGCATCAAATTGGTACTTTTTATAATGGGCTTAATGATCATGAACGAGATTATTTGAATGCCGCCGTGGGTGGTAATTTTTTGTGCAAAACGACCGATGAGGCTTTAAATATTATCGAGAATAGATCTAAGGTTTATAACCCTCGTAACACATTGAGTGTTTCCAATATGGGTTCATCGTTATTGTCATCGTCTCGTAACATTAATGCCTTACATGATGAAGCAAATGAGGAAAATCGGTTTTTCGATAGGTTTTCGACGCTTATGACACATTGGAAAGCACAAGATGCTTTGAATTCCGCATCGGTTAAAGCGGTTGAAAAGAGTTGTTTATCTTGTGGTGGAGCTCATGATCTTTCCGAGTGCATTACCGCCGGTGGTAACACTTCGAGTGCTTACGTAGCAACAGGAACTTACAACCAAAACGGCCAAGGTTCCCGCCCAAATCAAGCTCCCCAAAATCAAAATGCTAACAACTATCGAAACAACAATCAAAATGGTGGTTATCAAGGCAATTCACGTAAATACAACAAAGGGAATTACCAAAGTGGGAATGGGCAAGTTCAAAATCAAAACCAAAACCGTGATTTTCAAAACACTACGCAAGGTTTTCAAAATGATCACACTAAAAATCTTAATGTAGAATTTTTGGATTATGCAAAAGCAAACGATGCTAAGTTTGATAACATGCAACGTGAGGTGATTAGCTTAAGATCCGAGTTGAAAAACGAGCTTAAAAATGAACTTGCTAATGAATTGAAAACTTATGCTAACAAAATGGAAGGAAACGTTCAACGTCTTCAACAAAATCAACAAAAAAAGGAACAAGGTCAACATGAGATTAAGCAAGAGTTGTTAAAAGCGGATTTAAGGCAATCAAAATTTGAAGATCGAATGGCTAAAATGTTTGAAGCAATCATGTGTAAACCCTCTTCCTCGGGTGGTCTTCCTAGTGATACCATTGCAAACCCGAAGGGAGAAATGAAGGTTATTACAACTCTTAGTGGTAAAACTTTCAAGGAACCAATCTCCCGTCCTAGTCTTCTACGCAGAAGGAAATAGAGAAAGAGCCCGAGGTGATGGTCGAAAAGGAGCATATCACAAGCCCACGAAGTACCTCTCATACCACACCTACGGTTGAACCAATACCAATTATGGAACCCGAGATTCCAAGGCCGTTGCCTATGCCCCAACCCACACCACCCTTACCTTACCCTTCGAGAAGACACAAAGAGAAAATGCAAGAACGTAACAAACAACAAATCGAGCTTTTTATAAAAATGTTTCAACAAGTTCATTTTGATGTAAGTTTAGCCGAAGCATTATTATATATGCCTCGTTTCGCTTCCACTTTCCAAAGTATGATGAACGATAAGGAGAAGCTTTCAAAGCTATCTAATTGTTCTTCGGTTTATATTAATCGAATACCGGAAAAAGTTGGTGACCCCGGGAAGTTTCTAATTCCTTGTGATATACAAGATATGAAAGAATTCCTCGCCTTGGCCGATCTAGGCGCGAGCATTAATATGATGCCATTTTCCATTTGGAAATCGCTTTCGCTTCTGGCTCTTACTTCATCGAACATGTCTATCGAGATGGCCGATCATTCTATGATTTTAGCATGTGGAGTAGCCGAGGATGTTTTTGTGAAAGTGGGGAAGTTCAACTATCCCATTGATTTTATAGTAGTTGACATCCCCGCAGATCCTCAAGTTCCTCTAATTTTAGGTCGTCCATTTTTAGACATCTCGAGATCGCTTATCGACGTTCATGCAAGAACTATTACTTTGAGATTCAATGAAGAGGAACTTGTTATAAACACTACTCAAAACTCGACACCTTCGCATGTTTATGAAATCGCTAGCATCAATTACATTGACTTAGTTGATGTGGTTTGCGATGAGTTTTCACAAGAAGTGTTAGGTTTTTCCGATAGTTTGTCAAGTGGCAATCCCACTATTTTGGATCCGATTCTTAGTAATTCTACACCAAATCTCACTCCATTCCAAGGAGGCGATTTGACTTCAAATGAAAGCGACAATGAAGATGAGGTGATTATTGGTAATGATACTCTTATTACACCATTTCTTTCGCCAATGGAAGTTATGAGTGTTGAACAAAAATCTTCGATCAAGGAACCACCTATCCTTGAATTGAAAGATCTTCCATCTGACCTTGAATACGCATTCTTGGAAGGTGATGACAACTTGCCAGTTATTATTGCAAAAAATCTTGCTAATGATGAAAAAACCGCACTTTTGAAAGTTCTTAAAGCTCATAGAGGGGCAATTGCGTGGAAAATTTCCGACATTAAGGGTATTGACCCAAAATTTTGTACTCACAAGATTTTAATAGAGGAGGACTACAAACCCGCAATTCAAAGTCAAAGAAGGTTAAACCTCAAAATTTACGATGTCATAAAAAAGGAAGTCTTAAAACTTCTTCACGCGGGAATGATTTATCCTATCTCCGATAGCCCATGGGTGAGCCCAATCCGTTGTGTCCCTAAGAAGGGAGGAATGACCGTTGTGCCCAATGAAAACGACGAGTTAATTCCCACTCGTGTTGTGACCGGCTGGAAGGTGTGTGTATTGACTACCGAAAGTTAAATGACGCCACTAGTAAAGACCACTTTCCTTTGCCCTTCATGGATCAAATGTTGGAGCGACTAGCGTGAAATGAATTCTATTGCTTTTTAGATGGTTTTTCCGGTTACTTTCAAATCCCTATCGACCCTCGTGATCAAGAGAAAACTACGTTTACTTGTCCTTATGGAACGTTTGCTTATCGCAGAATGCCTTTCGGACTTTGCAATGCACCGGGTACGTTTTAACTGTGTATGATGGTTATTTTCATGATATGATCGAGAAGTCGATGGAAGTATTCGTGGATGACTTTTCGGTGTTTGGTGATTCGTTCACGTCATGTTTATCTAATCTCGAGCAAATATTAAAACGTTGTGAAGAAACCAACCTTGTGCTTAATTGGGAAAAATGTCATTTTATGTGTAAACAAGGAATCGTCTTAGGGCACAAGGTCTCGAAAGCGGGGATTAAGGCCGATAAAGCTAAGATAGACGTCATCGCCAAGTTACCCCATCCCAAAACCGTCAAGGGAGTTAGTAGTTTCCTAGGCCACGCGGGCTTTTATCGTCGTTTCATCAAAGACTTTTCGAAAATCTCCCGACCAATGACACACCTTCTCGAGAAGGACGCTCCTTTTAACTTCAATGAGGATTGTGTTAGAGCTTTCAAAACTCTTAAAAGGAAACTTACCGAAGCTCCCATTCTTGTTGCTCCTAATTGGGATTTACCCTTTGAAATCATGTGCGATGCAAGTGATTATGCAATAGGGGCCGTCTTAGGGCAACGTTATGAAAATCACTTCCGTCCTATCTATTATGCTAGTAAGACAATGACCGAGGCTCAACTTAAGTACACCACAACGGAAAGGGAATTCCTTGCCGTGGTTTATGCTTTTAAGAAATTCCGACCTTATCTCGTCTTGACTAAAAGCATCGTGTATACGGACCATTCGGCTATCAAGTGTCTCTTAGCTAAGCATGATGCTAAGCCGATATTGCTTCGTTGGATGCTCCTCCTCCAAGAATTTGATGTCACCGTGCTTGACAAAAAAGGAGCCGAGAATCTAGCGGCCGATCATCTCTCTCGTCTAGAAGATCCTCACAAATATGTTTTCGAGAACAAGGAAATTACCGAAAATTTCCTCTTGAGACTCTCGGTGTAGTGAATTCTAAAGACACATGTGTAGAAACTAGAAGGGGGGGGGGGTGAATAGTTTCTTAAATTTACTTGTTAAAAGATGGTTTTAAAAAATTCCTTTTTCTCAAAAACTTATACTTAAGGAAATATGTGAAGTCTTTTTATGCACAATATGAACAATGATAGTGTAACTAAACTAATACTAACTAATGTATATGCACAAAGAATAAAGAATGTAAAGAGTTAAGGGTAAAGAAAGATCAAACCAAACACCAAGGATTTATAGTGGTTCCACAATGAAGCTCACTCCTTGTTCCTACTCCACTCCTCGAGTACTCCTTACTCGAGAGTTCACTACACAACAAGCTCCTTATGGTGGAGAAAACCGTACACGTTGCTTAACCAATTTCCGACTCTAAGCTAAAAGTCGAGCCCTAATCGTAGCTAGGACCAATCTACACAACTATACTTAGTACATACACAACTTCCAAATAGACACAACTACTTGGATCTTCACAACTATGACACAACAACAAATGTATAAAATTTGATCTTCAAAGGATCTTTGGTGGTGGACTCAACACTTCACAAGGATAGTGTTCTTCTCTTTGCACTTGAAGAGGAAGGGATGGATGGGATAGATTCACTTCTAAACAAGTAGTAATCAATCAAATGATCAAGGATTTGAGTGATTTAAGAAGTATGTTTGAATCTGGAAATTTATGTGCAAAAGAGGTGAAGAGAAAATCTAAGAAAGGTCCACTATTTATAGGACAAAGGGCCAACGGCTATATCTGCACGCGGTTCCTTATCTCAGCCGGCGGTACCTTATCGATAAGGAACCGCCTAGGCACTAGGGAACCGCCGGAGTAGACTCCGCTCCCTTTTTGTCCTTTAGTGGTGGAGTTCTTATCTGATTATAAAATATCCTGAAAGAATATTCCAAATCAAAAAAGAATATGCCATTTTCAAATTTTCAAATATTTAATTTAATAAAACATTTTCTTAAAAAGAAAGTTTAATAAAAAACTTGTCACACTTAATAAAAGGTGAGTTCTAAGAAAAGATTAAATCACTTGATCACTTGATTAAGGTTAGTACTTGTTTATTCATAACTTAAGTGAAAATGGGAAAAATGAAAAATACTTGAACTCAAGAATTCGTTTTTTGTTGTTTTCGTAAATGTTTGTTTTTACATATTGTCGTAATCAAAACTAAGCGAGACCGAAAAATGCAAGTAACTTTTTTAGGCATTATTGCATTAACAATCTCCCCCTTTTTGATTCCGATAATACATAAACTCAATCACACAAAAACAAGATTTTTGAAGACGAGTTTATTCATTTCTCCCCCTTTGTCGAAGCAAAAAGGTTGCACAAGTCGGTGTTGAAGAGATGGACTTTGCAAAGACTCCCCCTTGGTGCTTACTCTCCCTTGCTTGGGGCACCGAGAAATCGAGATATGGTGACAAGCTACATAGAAGGGTTAGTTGAACAAAAGAGACAACCAAAAATAGATAGCTATAGGTCACAACAACAAAAAAAAGAGAAGAAAACACAAAGACTAAGATCCAAGTGAAGTCATATAAAATAAAAAGGGTCATACAAAGATGTATAAAGAGGAAACAAGCCAAAATCATAAATCTAATCCTAGTTAATCTAGAATTCTAAGATTCGCTTGAATAAGGTGTCTTGTGGATAAGCAACCAATGCTTATATGAAAGACAAGCTAGTGGAGAAAGGTGGTGGTGGTGGCTTGGTGGAGATCTCATAATCAAAGTGAAGAGGAGGCTTGATTTAGAGACTCTTGATGTAGCTCAACTCCTCATAGATGTGTGCCATAGCAAGATGTTGATATTGACAACAATGACAATATGTCCCATGGTGCATGAAATTATCATGAGAAGGACGAAGAACACTAAAGGGTGGTGGTGGAAGAAAAGATGTTCCACAATCAACATTCTTGGTAGGAGAGATGTGATTTAGAGTGTTCTTGGGTGAATTTGGATTGAAATCAATTGGGGAAAATGGAGGAGAATCAAGGCTTTCATTAGGAGAATAAGACATTTTGGGATGTGAAGTATGGCAAAATGCTTATGGTTAAATAGGGAAGGCTCAAGGTATTTTTAGGGTGGTCAAAGGCTTGAAACAAAGATTTCCGAAAGTGTTGGAACAAATTTGAAATTTCAGTAATACCCAAAAAAGTAAGCACTGTATGCGGTTCCTTATTGCTTCTGGTGGTTCCTTATTGATAAGGGACCGCGTTTCATATATGGAACAGCCTACAGAGGCTGTGTTTTGGTGGTGAAGGAAGATTTTTCAGCAAATCTTATTTTTCTAGTCTAACTGATCATAGGGATATGCTTAAAAGCAAATATAGACAAAGAGAACACATACTAACTTACCAAATAGGGATTTGACCAAAATACATGGATTTTAAAATAAAATCGATGTTGGAGGTGTGTAAGACAAGACCTTAAGTCATGACACAATGATCCTCCATGATTCTATCTTGTTCTTGCTATGTTTGAGAGAATCATACATATTAATTATGTAAGCTTGAGATTAATAGCAAGAATAAAAAAGAACGTTGTTAGATTGAATTAACAATGTCAAAACATTTCTTGACCATTTTTGAAAGAGACTTTGAGGATTTTGAAAAAGAGAAGAGAAGATTTTCAAGAAGAGTTTAGGAGACTCAATGACTCAAAGTGATAAAAGACTCAAAAGAAAATAAGAGACTCAATAAAAGGAAAGCAATTAAGGAATATGTTCCATTAATCCTATACCTAGACGCAGGTAATTAAAAGGTTCCCTCTTAAGTGGCTTAGTGAAGATGTCGGCTAAGTTATCCTCGGAGGGTACCTTCTCAATTGAAATGTTCCCCTTTTGAACATTATTCCTAAGGAAATGGTGGCGAATTTCTATGTGCTTGGTTCGCGAATGTTGCACGGGATTCTTGCTAAGTTCTATAGCACCCTTATTGTCTCACATGATGGGAACATCATTAAGAGAAATCCCGTAATCAACAAGCGCTTGCTTCATCCATAGAGCTTGTTGGCATGCTTTTCCGGCACTCTCATACTCGGCTTCCGTGGTGGATATCGCAAGAGCGGTTTGTTTCTTGGAGAACCAAGAAGTTAAACAACAACCCATGAAGGTACAAACACCACTAGTGCTTTTCTGGTCCACATAGTCTCCCGCATGATCCGATTCCGCGTAGACAATGGTTTCTACGCCGGTCCCTTTAGGATATCATAATCCTAAATGTATAGTTCCCTTAATGTATCAGAAAATACGCTTAACCGCTTCAAGGTGAGAGGTTTTGGGAGCCTCTTGGAAGCGAGCACAAAGGCAAACACTAAACATGATATCCGGTGACTTGCCGTTAGGTACAACAAACTACCAATCATACCTCTATATTTGGTGTTGTCTACCGACTCACAATCATCATCTACGGTAAGTTCAGTATCCGAGGCCATTGGGGTCTTCATTGGTCTAGATTCTTCTAATCCAAATTTCTTTAGCATTTCTTAAGCATACTTAGTTTGACTAAAGAAAATAGCATCATCCATTTTTTTAATTTGGATTCCTAAAAAGAATTAAGTTCTCCCATGATACTCATTTCAAACTCATCATGTATGATTTTGGCAAAGTTGATAGGTGCGTAAACACCCATCCTTTTTACAACTTAATTACAATAATAACCGAGCCAAAACATGTATTTTATGTCATTTATGTCGGAATTATGCGTGGTTTGTGTTTTTGTTGTGATTTAGGACGAAAAGGTGAAAAGTGGAGAAAACACGGGCATTCACGGGCTTTTATTGAAGAAAAAGACGAAAGACGAAGTCGAGAAGTCAAGAGCGCAAAAAGAACGGAAGTCCAAGACCAATTCTGAAGATTTATCGAAGAAAAAGTCAAAAGACGGAATTTTACTAAAAGCCGAAGAACTCAAGTCTAATTTATTGAAGAATTACAAGACGAGTTCAAAGAAATCCCGAGACAAAGTCATTAAGTCCAAGATTAACAAAAGATTAAGAAGAGAAGTACTTAAGTGTGCAATTAAGGAAAAGAGGAAAGAGGGAGGAAGCTTCCTAAGCACTCCTTAATCTCCCCTATAAATAGATTAGGATTTATTCATTTTCATTTTGTTGGCTAGTTTGACAAACTATGCTCTTCCACTTTAATTTTTGCACATTTAAATTCATGTCATTTACTTTATTGTCAAATTTAAATACATGTCTTGCACCTTAAATACCTTTAGTTTCAAGTAAGTGTTCTTTTAATTCTTGTCAATCTTTATTTTTATTGTTTATCTCTCATTCTACCTTTCATAAATCTTTGATCTTTATGTTTATTGTTCATGTTCATGTTCTTGAGTTTTTGTTAAATTTATTAAGTGGGTTTTGATTATTGTGGTTATTTTTGTTATTTTGATTGTTTGGGATTGTTTGATTATCATTAGTAGATGTTTTGTGATTCGTTTGATTTAATATTTTGGTTGATTTTGATTATATTTGTTTAGATTCGTATATACCTGTGTTTCCTTGTTCTTCGGTTTGTTTGTTTCTGATCTTTTCCGAGGAAACGTTCCGAATCAAGCCAGTCATTCCGTGTGAAGGATTTCAAAGGTCGTTCATCCGGAATATTGGACATTCCGGATCAATTGAGTTCATTCGGAATAATTATTATTCCGCATCAAGGTTCTTCATCCGGAATAATCAATTATTCCGGATCAACCAAAAGTTCCGGATCAACCAAACATTCCGGATCAACAGAATATTCCGGATCAAGGGAATATTCCGGATCAAGGGCTTCCATCCGGAATAGGTGACATATTCCGGATCAAGGAGTTCTATTCGGAATATTATTCCGGATCAAGAAATATTCCGGATCAAGGGCAACATTCCGGATCAAAGCTGCATTCCGAATCAAGAAGTTTATTCCGGATAGGTGACATATTCCGTGTAAGCATTTTATTCAGGATCAAAGTTTTGGGTAAATATTCCGAGTGAAGAAGAACATTCCTAACGAAGGTGACATTCCGGATGTATGTTTATTCCGAATGAGGGTATTATTCCGGATGAGCTATTTTTCAGGTTCCTTTAATTCTAGTTTTTAAGTTTCTGTTTTTAATTTTCAAGTTTTATTTTTCCCGCCTTTTTATTTAGTTGCACTTTAAGTTTTTTTGCCTTAGATTTATTTTAGCCTTGCTTTAGCTTAAGTTTTAGTTGCGTTTTAAGTTTGTCTTAGTTAGATTTAAGTTTGCGTTATTTACGTTTAGTGCCTTTTAATTTTAGTCACGCTTTTAAATTCTCACCATTTATTTTAAATTAGTTTTAAATTAATTTACCTGCCCTTTACTTTAATTGTTTTGCAATTTTAATTACTACAACGACACAACTTTTGTTTCACCAAAGAACGGCTGAGTCACATAGTTAAACTAGATCAATTCGATTAGACATACTTAAACGAATCTTTTTACCTGGCCAAAAGCCTTGTATTAAATGGCGCCGCTGTCGGCTCTTTTCGTAATGATTAACGGTTTTCTGTGAGAGACGCGTTGCTTTTTGGGATCCGTTCACTCGTGAACGTTGTTTTGTGTCAAAAAATTTCAAAAAATCCAAAAAACATTTGAAAAATCATAAAAACATTTCTTTTTCAAAAGTTTTGCACCAAAAATATTCCTCTTTATCCTCTATTATGTTTAATTCTTTTCTTTACCCCTCTTATTTATAATTCTTCATGGATTCGTCTTGTGTACGGTGTGGGAGACCATGGCATGGTTTTCAAACATGTCAATGTGTACTTGTGAGCGGTGTGGTTTTGATATCGACGATACACAATTTGGATTTTGTCGATTTTGCAATTCAACAAATTCATACTTCTCCTCTTACAATACTTTCCCACCCTCTCCCGTCTATGACAATCCCTATCCTCAAGATGCACCGGGTTTCTCTCCATACCCGTGGTTCTATATTTGTGGGGGACCTCATGATGTTTCTTCTTGTGATCCGTCGAAGGTCTTTGAGAAACCACCGTGCTATCATCCCAGTGTATATAACTTTGAGCCCCCACGTCACACCGTCAATCATCAACCCTTGTGTGCACTTCCTCTTGAGCAAATGGCCCAACTTTTTGACACCTTTCAAAAAGTTCAAGAAGCTTGCAACAAGATGATGGAGAAATGTCAAGCGGATCAGCAACAAGAGCAGGTATCTAACCTTAATGCTTATACTCCTCCTCTTGTGCCTCCATATTATTATGATAGTGATGACGATAGTGATGACGATGAGAGTCCTATTTCTTGGAACGATGAGAATTCTATTCCTTCGCCCGACTTGCCGGCTCTGGAGCCTAAGGATTCACCCATCCTAGGGGATGAGGATCGTAGCACAATTCCTGCAAAGGAATCCGACGAATTCAATACGTCTAGTGCTGATAACCTTGTCCCAATTTCATGTGAATCTGAGTTGACATCCGACAGTGACGATGAGTATGATGCACTTTCGTCTGATGATGTTCCTTCCAACAACACTTTGGAAGAGGATTCTTTGGCTTTCTCTAACCCTCTTTTTGATCAAGATGATGATTTTACTTCTAGTAATGACGAGTCACTATCTGATGAAGATGTTCCAAAGGAAACTTTCAAGATTTATTCGAACCCTTTATTTGATTTTGATGACGATTACATATCTAGTGAGGTGAATCCTCTCTTTGACGAAGGGATTGAGGACAGTGATAGCTCTGATTCTCCTACTAGTGATGAGCATACTTTGTTAGCCATGCCCCCTTCTATCGCAGAGGTGGAGAGTTCTGATTCTACTGGGAAGGTACCACAGGTGGAAGGTAATTCTTCTCTTACTTATCCTACTATATTGCCCCCTCATCCCACTGAATGCACGCCCAAGCGGGTGATGTATCAATTTCCCTCTCCGGGAAATGAGGATGAGTGCTTTGACCCATGAGGTGAACATGACCATTCTATGATTGATAACCTTACGGCTTTGCCAATTGGTCAGCATCCATTGTCTATGGAGGATGACAATGTGATTCCTTTACCCACCCCACCTCTCGAGGATCACGATTTCACATACTTCTCGTATGTTGAAAGGAACTTCCTACCATTCAAGACTTATCCTCCTGCCTCTCCTTTGTTATATTCCTCTGGGAACGAGGACAAGATCTTTGATCCCGGTATTACATTCGAGGCTTCCCCATGGACCATTTAATTCGGGGACGAGTCAGGCTCGTGACTCGGTTAACAAAAACAAGCGCTTTTTGGGAGGCAACCCAATTATCTATCTATCTTTTTCTTTGTTTTTACCATAAGTGTAGGGGGAGACCCGTTGGTGTTCGCTATTTCCTCTCCTCTCTTATTCAGGGATTAGAGCTTCAAAGACACACTCTTGATGACTTTTGACGAACCGTGATTCCGTGTTCCATTTTCCCGGTTCTATCCTAAACTCTTTTTGATTCACTATTTTATATTTTCTCAATATTAAATAGGAATCTCTTTAGTTGTCTTTTCCTTAGCGAGATTTAAACAACGTGCACAACGTCCTAAGTGTAGGGGAGTTTACTCCCACATGCTTAAACATTGAGGACAATGTTTATATTAAATGTAGGGGGACTTCTATCGAAGTTAAGTGGCCTTTTCCTTGTATTTTTCTTCATTTTAACCGGAAAACCAATTTTTCGACATTTTTCAAAAATTTTGATCTATTTTGGCCTATTAGTTTTTCTCTTTGTATAGTTATTTTCTTTCTTTGCTAGAATAAATTTCTAATAAAGTGGTTTCAATTTTCTAACGTTGTGAATCTTTTGACTCAACCCGAGTTTACTTATCTAAGTTTACTCTAGCTAGCATCCTTAACGTGTTTATGTCAAGTTTTGCTAGGCTCTTATATAGGGAGCTTTAAAACGCTAAAGTATTAACTCTCACGGGTTAAGAACAAGAACTTTTCGCAAGTTCCTATAATTGATCCTAGAGATTTGTTTATCAAGGGAACTTTAAAATGCGATTTCTAAACTTGAAAAAGTCTAAGAGTTTGCAAGATCCTATAGACGACTCGAAAACCCAAAACTTTGATTTAATAGGCTAAGCATCCACGAGTCTCATTCCTTGAGATTTTAAACTGTGGAGAACGAGAGATGATAGAGCCAATTATAAGTTTGGTATTCTTTCGTGAATTTATGTGAGTTAATTATGAGCCTATTCTCCCATCGCTTGCTAATAAATTTATATGCAATAAATAAGGTTGTACGATTTGAAAAGTTACTTAGCTTCTAGCCCAAGATCGTTTAAAAGTTGCTCGGTATGGATTAGAGTTCATAGCCAAGGCATAACTTATTGAAGCGGGATGCGAAGATTGGCGAGTCCAAAAAGGTCCTAACAAGGCATGAGGGCTATATTTTGTTGCTAAAGATCCCAAGTGATGTGAAGAATCATTTATCAAAGATCAATATGAAGGATCGAGACACACGACGAAAAGCAAAAACTCCCCAAAAGTCATGGAGAAGTCTATCCGAAAAGACCCTAGCAAGGTATGAGGATAAATAAATCCAAGTCCAAAAATGAGGCGGATCGTTGTATATCAAAGTCCAAAATAAAGATTGGAGAAAAATGAAGAAGTCGTGGTCCAAATATGAAGAATCTCTCAAAACTTCAAGTGAAGAAATTCCTATTATGAAGAGAAGGCCATTATTTCATGAACGTCTCTCAAGGTTTGAAGTATGAAGTCGCTGCCAAATATCGGTCCAAGAAAGGTCTCAGATCGCGAAGCGAGTTATGCCAAGATATGAACTTTTTGAGGTCCCGAGAAGCAGTTTTAAAAGATTTTGTCCTTTAGCTAACTATTGATTAAATCATTCACTTTATTTTCAGCCTTAATAACTATCGAAATAAGTCAACAATGCATCCTCGTGATCATTCAAGACAATAATAAAATATAAGAGATACACCTAGGAATAAGGGAGTCTAAGTGAATAATTGGCCCACATGAGTTCATGTTAGTTTACTAACTTATAATAACAATGATCTCGTTTTTACGTTTGGTTTGGAGAAAGTGAAAACTTGAGGATGATGATCATTCATGACATTTCCAAAACCCAAGGTATGCTTTTGACTTCTTTACTTGTTTTGTTATTTTGTATCTCTTTAATAAAGGCCAACGTAGATTGATTATGATGAAAAATGTAAACGTGCTTTGTAACTAATGCATTGCATGAGGACATTGCAATGGTCAAGTGTAGGGGATTTGATAGGTGTGTAAACACCCATCCTTTTTACCACTTAATTACAATAATAACCGAGCCAAAACATGTATTTTATGTCATTTATGTCGGAAGTATGCGTGGTTTGTGTTTTTGTTGTGATTTAGGACAAAAAGGTGAAAAGTGGAGAAAACACGGGCATTCACGGGCTTTTATTGAAGAAAAGACGAAAGACGAAGTCGAGAAGTCAAGAGTGCAAAAAGAACGAAAGTCCAATACCAATTCTGAAGATTTATCGAAGAAAAAGTCAAAAGACGGAAGTTCTCAAGTCTAATTTATTGAAGAATTACAAGACGAGTTCAAAGAAATCCCGAGACAAAGTCATTAAGTACAATATTAAAAAAAGATTAAGAAGATAAGGACTTAAGTGTGCAATTAAGGAAAAGAGGAAAGAGGGAGGAAGCTTCCTAAGCACTCCTTAATCTCCCCTATAAATAGATTAGGATTTATTCATTTTCATTTTGTTGGCTAGTTTGACAAACTATGCTCTTCCACTTTAATTTTTGCACATTTAAATTTATGTCATTTACTTTATTGTCAAATTTAAATACATGTCTTGCACCTTAAATACCTTTAATTCCAAGTAAGTGTTCTTTTAATTCTTGTCAATCTTTATTTTTATTGTTTATCTCTCATTCTACCTTTCTTAAATCTTTGATCTTTATGTTTATTGTTCATGTTCATGTTCTTGAGTTTTTGTTAAATTTATTAAGTGGGTTTTGATTATTGTGGTTATTTTTGTTATTTTGATTGTTTGGGATTGTTTGATTATCATTAGTAGATGTTTTGTGATTAGTTTGATTTAATCTTTTGGTTTATTTTGATTATATTTGTTTAGATTCGTATATACATGTGTTTCCTTGTTCTTCGGTTTGTTTGTTACTGATCTTTTCCGAGGAAACGTTCCGAATCAAGCCAGTCATTCCGTGTGAAGGATTTCAAAGGTCGTTCATCCGGAATATTGGACATTCCGGATCAATTGAGGAATAATTATTATTCCGCATCAAGGTTCTTCATCCGGAATAATCAATTATTCTGGATCAACCAAAAGTTCCGGATCAACCAAACATTCCGGATCAACAGAATATTCCGGATCAAGGGAATATTCCGGATCAAGGGCTTCCATCCGGAAGAGGTGACATATTCCGGATCAAGGAGTTCTATTCGGAATATTATTCCGGATCAAGAGATATTCCGGATCAAGGGCAACATTCCGGATCAAAGCTGCATTCCGAATCAAGAAGTTTATTCCGGATAGGTGACATATTCCGTGTAAGCATTTTATTCTGGATCAAAGTTTTGGGTAAATATTCCGAGTGAAGAAGAACATTCCGAACGAAGGTGACATTCCGGATGAATGTTTATTCCGAATGAGGGTATTATTCCGGATGAGCTATTTTTCAGGTTCCTTTAATTCCAGTTTTTAAGTTTCTGTTTTTAATTTTCAAGCTTTATTTTTCCCGCCTTTTTATTTAGTTGCACTTTAAGTTTATTTGCCTTAGATTTATTTTAGCCTTGCTTTAGCTTAAGTTTTAGTTACGTTTTAAGTTTGCCTTAGTTAGATTTAAGTTTGCGTTATTTATGTTTAGTGCCTTTTAATTTTAGTCACGCTTTTAAATTCTCGCCATTTATTTTAAATTAGTTTTAGATTAATTTACCTGCCCTTTACTTTAATTGTTTTTCACTTTTAATTACTACAACGACACAACTTTTGTTTCACCAAAGAATGACTGAGTCACATAGTTAAACCAGATCAATTCGATTAGACATACTTAAACGAATCTTTTTACCTGGCCAAAAGCCTTGTATTAAAAGTCATCACACAATTCTTGACAAGTTGAGCCAAATATAATGTCATCAACATATATTTGCACGATAAGGTGAGAACCTTTCTTCTTTGTAAACAGTGTGTTGTCTACCATCCCCATGGTATACTCATGTTTAACAAGAAAGACTTTAAGTCTATCATACCAAGCTTTGGGTGCTTCTTTAAGACCATAAAGTGCCTTCTTAAGCTTGTAAACATGATCCGGTTTCTCAAAATCAATGAAGCCGGGAGGTTGAGCCACACATACCTCCTCATTGATCAAACCGTTGAAGAAACGCACTCTTTACATCCATTTGTTGAATCTTAAAGTCTAAGGCACAAGCGTATGCTAAAAGGGTTCTAATGGATTCTAATCTTGCTACCGGTGCATATGTCTCGTCATAATCAATCTCTTCTTGTTGATTATAGCCTTGAGCTACAAGTCTAGCTTTGTTACGAGACACAACACCATTCTCATCTAGCTTATTCCTATAGACCCATTTGGTTCCTATAATGGTAGAACTTCTAGGTGGAGGAACAAGTTCCCAAACATCCTTAGCCACGAATTGATTCAATTCTTCTTGCTTCGCAATGACCCAACTCTCATCCGTCAAAGCTTCTTTAACATTCTTTGGTTCAATCAAGGAGATGAAACAAAAGAAATTGCTTTGGTTTTGGACTTGAGATCTTAGGGTCCTTTGATTTAAGTCACCAATGATATTATTGAGAGTATGATCCTTAGACTCCTTAATGTTTACTTCCTTTTCAACACTAAGGTATTCAACTCCTATTTTTCTAACCTCTTTGGCTTTAACTACTTCTACTTCATCCAATTCATCGTCAACCAATGGTGGTGTCATGGGTAAAGGAGGGGTTTCATCAAAAGTCACGTTAAGTGATTCTTCAATTACGCCCGAGGTTCTATCGAGGACTATGTAGGCTTTGCTAGTTTGGGAATGACCTAAAAAGATACCTTCGTAAGACTTTGGGTCGAACTTGGTAAGGTAGTCTTTGGTGTTGAGGATAAAGCACTTGCTTCCAAACACCCTAAAGTATTCCAATGAGGGTTTCTTACATTTAAGAATCTCATAGGGGGTCTTTCCTAGGAAAGGTCGAATAAGAATTCGGTTGAGAATATAAGTCGATGTGTCCACGACATTGCACCAAAACTTTTGAGGCAAAGATTGCTCGTTTAACATCGTCCTACTCATCTCTTGGATGGTCCTATTCTTCCTTTCAACTACCCCATTTGATTGTGGAGTGCGAGGAGCCGAGAAGTTATGGGTAATACCATGAGCTTCACAAAAGGCACCCAATTGCACTTCATTATCAAATTCCCTACCATGATCCGTCCTAATAGAGACAATTGGACATCCTAGTTGATTTTGAATTCTTCGACTAAACATTTCGAAATGATCGAGAGCTTCATTCTTAGATGCCAAAAATCTAGTCCAAGTGAATCTAGAATAGTCGTCAACTATAACTAGGGTATAAAGGTTACCTCCATAACTCCGTATGGCGGAAGGTCCAAAGAGATCCATATGTAGGAGTTCTAAGCACCGAGAGGTTGAAACCAAATTCTTGGCATTGTGACTTGAGTGAACTTGCTTTCCAACTTTACAAGCATCACAAAAGTGACTATCAAACTTCATCTTGGGGAGATGTCTTATCAACTCCTTAGAGACTAAAGATTGAATTAAACGCATATTAGCGTGACCTAATCTCCTATGCCAAAGAGTAGAACTATCATCTATAGTCGCAAGACATATGTTGTCTTTTGACTTCTTATTGACTTTCATGACATAAAGCCCATGCTTTCTACACCTTTTCCAATGACCTTTCCATCTTTTACGATTTCACTGTCATGTTCCGAAAAGATGACCTTACACTTATTGTCACAAATTTGACCTATACTTAACAAGTTAAACCCTAAATTATCTACGTGCTCAACATTTTCAATGGTCATTGAGTCAATAGAAACCGTACCTTTGCCAATGATATTACCACGTAGACTACTAGCGAATGTGAGTTACCTCCATCATATGCTTTGTAGCGCGAGAACAAACTTCGATTACCCGTCATGTGTTTAGAACAACCACTATCCTTAATCCACTCGTCGGGTTCCAAATCAATTCCCAAGCATATCTCTTTAGAAGTGTGAGCCATAAGACATTTCTCCTCTTTGGGGTTGTCATCAACATCTTCACCGCTATCGCTCCAAGAACCACTAACGAATGCCGTGTGATTCTTATCGCGTGAGGGCTTTGGACACTCACTAATGAAATGATTTGGATCACCACATCTAAAGCAATTCCTATCACATTTTTCATTCTTGGCAAACCGATTCTTTGAGAATGGTTTCTTGTCATTGTTGGGTTGCCTCACGTGTTGACCTCGTCTTTTGAAGAACCTCTTGAAATCTCTTACCGCCAATGCATACTTCTCGTCGTCGCTATCTGAGGAACTATCATGATTGCTTTGTGCCTTCTTGGCTTTGAGTGCAAGAGACTCCTTTCACTCTTGGTTTTCACCAATTCCGAGTCCTTCAAAATTATCATCTCATGAACCTTCAAGTTGCCTATGAGTTCATCGAGTGATAAAGTTGAGAGATATTTCGATTCTTTGATCGCCATGACTTTTGCTCTCCACTTCGGATGTAAGGCCCTTAGAAACTTCCTAACATTGTTCTTGCTAGAAAAACTTTCATCAAGTGCTTTTGGACTAGTAATAATAGTGTTAAATCTAGCAAAAGCACTATCAATAGTTTCATCTTCTAAGATGACGAATTGTTCATATTGTTGGACAAGAAGATCGATTTTGCTTTCTTTGACTTGGCTATTACCTTGGTGGGTTACTAAAAGAGTGTTCCAAATATCTTTAGCGGTTTCACACATAAAAATCCTTTCATACTCTTTCTTAGGTAAAGCATTATAAATCACCATTTTAGCCTCATTATTTTTCGAAAGTTTCTTTTTAGTATCGTCATTAGCTATGTCAAAAGTGACCAATTCCTTTGTTTTAGAAACTTCATTAAATTGATAAGGTAAAAAATCACCATTGGTAATCACATGCCAAAGATCTAAATCTTTTGATTTCACATAAGTCTCAAATCTATTTTTCCAATAAATAAAACTATCGGTTTCAAAAAGTGGTGGTCTTTGCATAGATTTCCCTTCTAGGTACTTGTTGGAATCCATAGATTGATTCAAGTTTTAAAATACAATATACTTTAAAAATACTTGAGCAACCTCGCTCTGATACCAATTGTAGAAACTAGAGGGGGGGGGGGGGGTGAATAGTTTCTTATATTTACTTGTTAAAAGATGGTTTTCAAAAATTCCTTTTTCTCAAAAACTTAGACTTAAGGAAATATGTGAAATCTTCTTATGCACAATATGAACAATGATAGTGTAACTAAACTAATACTAACTAATGTATAGGCACAAATAATAAAGAATGTAAAGAGTTATGGGTAAAGAAAGATCAAACCAAACACCAAGGATTTATAGTGGTTCGACAACGAAGCTCACTTCTCGTTCCTACTACACTCCTCAAGTACTCCTTACTCGAGAGTTCACTACACAACAAGCTCCTTATGGTGGAGAAAACCGTACACGTTGCTTAACCAATTTCCAACTCTAAGCTAAAAGTCGAGCCCTAATCGTAGCTAGGACCAATCTACACAACTATACTTAGTACATACACAACTTCCAAATAGACACTACTACTTGGATCTTCACAACTATGACACAACAACAAATGTATAAGATTTGATCTTCAAAGGATCTTTGGTGGTGGACTCAACACTTCACAAGGATAGTGTTCTTCTCTTTGCACTTGAAGAGGAAGGGATGGATGGGATAGATTCACTTCTAAACAAGTAGTAATCAATCAAATGATCAAGGATTTGAGTGATTTAAGAAGTATGTTTGAATCTGGAAATTTATGTGCAAAAGAGGTGAAGAGAAAATCTAAGAAAGGTCTACTATTTATAGGACAAACGGCCAACGGCTATATCTGCCCGCGGTTCCTTATCTCAGCCGGCGGTACCTTATCGATAAGGAACGCCTAGGCACTAGGGAACCGCCAGAGTAGACTCCGCTCCCTTTTTGTCCTTTAGTGGTAGAGGTCTTATCTGATTATAAAATATCATGGAAGAATATTCCAAACCAAAAAAGAATATGCCATTTTCAAATTTTCAAATATTTAATTTAATAAAACATTTTCTTAAAAAGAAAATTTAATAAAAAAACTTGTCACACTTAATAAAAGGTGAGTTTTAAGAAAAGATTAAATCACTTGATCACTTGATTAAGGTTAGTACTTGTTTATTCATACCTTAAGTAAAAATCGGTAAACTGAAAAATACTTGAACTCAAGAATTCGTTTTTCGTTGTTTTCATAAATGCTTGTTTTTACATATTGTCGTAATCAAAACTAAGCGAGACCAATAAATGCAAGTAACGTTTTTAGGCATTATTGCATTAACAACATGGTTTGCCGACATTGAAAATTACCATGTGGGGAACTTCATAATCAAGGGTATGACGACACAACAAAAGATAAAAATCTTTCGTGACGTCAAGTTCTATTTCTGGGACGACCCTTATCTCTTTCGGGTTTGTGCGGATCAACTCGTTCGACGTTATGTATTTGGTACCGAAGCTTCTAACATCCTTAGAGCTTGTTACGAGGGACCCACGGGTGGTCACCACGGTGCTAATCTCACGGCTAAGAAAGTGTTCGATGCCGGCTTCTTTTGGCCTACAATCTATCGTGATGCACACGCACGTGTGAAGTCGTGTCATTCTTGCCAACGCCAAGGAAAATCATCGCAAAAGGATGAAATGCCACAAAACATAATTCAAGTGTGTGAGATTTTTGACATTTGGGGCATTGACTTTATGGGGTCGTTCCCATCGTCTCATGGAAACTAGTATATCCTCGTCGCCGTCGACTACCTTTCAAAGTGGGTGGAAGCTAAGGCTTTACCTACTAATGATGCTCGTGTGGTAGTGAAGTTTTTTATACAACTATTCTCTCGGTTTGGAACCCCTCGTGCTATTATAAGCGATCGTGGAACCCATTTTTGTAATGACCAATTCGAAAAGGTTCTAAAGAAATATGGAGTTACACATCGTCTTTCTACGGCTTATCACCCACAAACTAGTTGGCAAGTCGAGGTTTCAAACCGAGCTTTGAAAGGGATTTTTGAAAGCTCGATTGGAGAAAACCGTTCTTCATGGTCCGACAAACTCGATGACGCTTTATGGGCCTTTCAGACCACTTATAAGACACTTATCTTTTGTACTCCTTATAAGTTGGTTTCTGGAAAGAATTGTCATTTGCCCATTGAATTGGAGCATAAGGCATATTGGGCCATTAAGCATGCAAACTATGATTTGAAGACCGCGAGAGATCACCGGAAAATACAACTTAATGAATTGGATGAATTAAGAGATAATGCTTATGAAAATTCATTGATTTTCAAAGAAAATACTAAAAAGTTTCATGATTCAAAGATTAAAAACCCTGTTTTTAACGTTGGTGATCAAGTGTTACTTTTTAACACTCGTTTAAAGATATTTTCCGAGAATTGAAATCTCGTTGGTCGGTTCCGTTCACCATAACACAAGTTTTCCTTATGGGACCATCGAGCTAGCTCAAAATTATGGTCCTAACTTCAAGGTGAATGGACATAGGCTTAAGCACTACTTCGGTGGGGAAGTCCCTTCATTGGACGACCTCGACCAAGTCACCTTCCCCAATGATAATTAGCATTGAGGGGATCGAGTCGAGATCATGACTCGGTAATAAAAAACGAGGTACCTCGTAGGGGAGATCTCATGCTTATCCTTTTTATGCTTTCTAATGTAGTTAATGAGAGGGGATTTGTGCCCTTCCAACTTGTTGTCTCGTGGTTGTTTGTAAATGTGTTATCTAGATCATCATCATCGCCACGAATGAAGAATATCGTGTTCGTTTACGTGAGCCTCGATCGTTTGCTTGAAGAGTTTTTCACGAATCCATGACATATCCTTTATTGTTCTAACAATTATTTTTGAGCATAATTCATAAACGGCTTTAGATATATTGTTGATCACCCTTTCCATGCTAGATCTAAGCATTCGAATCTTCGTCTCTAGTATGGGGGTGCTCCACCTTTAGACTCGAAACATTGAGGACATTGTTTAATTTTAGTATGAGGGGGGGGTGAATAGATATACTTTCTTTGATACGCCCTCACGTTTTCCAACTTTCAACGTTTTGTTTTGTTGCTAATAAGGCTAAAAATGGCCAAATTTTAAAAATTTTCTTAGTTTTCATAAGTGTTTTGACTTGATGGGCATTTGGAGCCCTTTACATTCCTTAACCCGCTTGAATCAAGTTTTGCTAGACTATTATATAGGGAACTTTAAAACGCGAAAGTCTTAGCTCATTCGGATTAAGAACAAGAACTTTTCGCAAGTTCCTATAATTGATTCTAGAAAGTCACTTATCAAGGGAACTTTAAAATGCATTCTCTAAACTTGAAAAAGTCTAAGAAAGTACAAGATCCTATAGGTGGCTTGAAAACCCAAAACTTCGATTTGATATAGTCTTAATGAAAGCTAATCCAAATTTGGATTAATTTTTATTTGTATGGCTAAGTATTCACGAGTCTCTTTAATTAGAGGTCTTTAAATAGTGAAGAACGAGAAGTGATAGAGTTAGACAAGTGATCATGCTAAACGTAGAACATGAAAATGTTCTTTCAAAAACTCATATGTTTTTAATTGTGGATTTTTCTCCCATAAAATCAATGCATTAGGAATAAAATAACTGCAATAAGTAAGGTCGTACGATTTGAAAGGTTACTTAGCTTCTAGCACAAGATCGTTTAAAAGTTGCTCGGGGTTGAATAGAGTTCATAGCCCAAAAAGACCCTAACAAGGCATAAGGAGCTCTATTTTGTTGCTAAAGATCCAAGATGATGTGAATTATCATTATTCCTAAATCAATATGAAGGATCGAGACACACGACGAAAAGCAATTACTCCCCTAAAGATCATGGAGAAAGTCTATCCAAAAAGACCCTAATAAGGTATGAGGATAAATATATCCAAGTCCGAAAAGGAGGCGGATCGTTGTATATCAAAATCCAAAATAAAGATTGAAGAAAAATGATGAAGTCGTGGTCCAAGTATGAAGAATCTCTCAAAAACGTCAAGTGAAGAAATTCCAATATATGAAGAGAAGACCATAATTTCAAGAACGTCTTCCCAAGATTCGAAGTATGAAGTACATGCCAAATATCGGTCAGAGAAAGGTCTCAAATCGTGAAACGAGTTATGCCAAGATACGAACTTAAGGAGATACACGAGAAGTCGTTTTAAAAGATTTTGTCCTTCGGCTAACTATCGATTAAATCGTGCTACTTTATTTTCGGACTAATAAATACTCAAATAAGTCAATATGAATCACTTGTGATCCATGACAAATAGTTAAAAAATTCGAGAAACCCTTTTCTTTTATAACTAGGATTGCGGGGAGAAAAAGTATTACACAATTTGTACGTATGAGTAGTGTTAGCATTGTGACTTGTACCAACAATGATCTCGTTTTTGCACTTAGCATGGAATGTATGACAATCAAGGAAACTTTACTCTATGAGACATTCACTTGTTTCTATTCATTGACCCTAAAAGTCACTCATGTGATGAAAATCATACATTATGTCTTTTACACATATTTATAGTATTATTGCAAGTTTTACTTTTCAATAAAGGGTAATCAAATTGAATTTTGGAGATGCTTGGATACTTTATTCTAGCATTGCGTGAGGGCACGACAATGGTTTAGTATGGGGGAGTGATGAGATGGCATTCATACATGATCTCATCGTTTTTTTAGGCTTTAAATGCATAAAATGTCATCAAAATACCATATATATTCTTGTGTTTGTTTACTTGTGTATTTTAGGTATGGATATCGTGAAAAAAGACAAAAGATCACAAGAAACAAGGAAAAACGAACACGAAAAATGAAGCCGCACAATAAACCAGGGCCTAGTTTGTGACTTATCAAAGAAAAACCCTTGAAGACTTGAAGATGTACAAGATTGATCCCTCATTTATGAAGAAATGACACTTAATACCCTTGTATATTCATAATTACAAGTTTGGTCCCTTAAGTTTGTCAAAATGACAAAAAGTTCCTTCATCTTTGAAGATTTGGCAAGTTTAGTCCCTCAACAAATCTCAAATGTCAACAATGGTCCCTCATGAAGTCAAACTTACAATGAAGACCCTTGAAGTTCAAGAAAATTACATATTTAGTCCTTTTTAAATAGATAAAACACAAAAGGACTGAATGTGTAATTATATCAAAGTTATTAAAGCCCTAAATCCTTGTTTGGAAAATATTTGTGGCAAAACTATAAAGAAAGAAACTTCAAATACAAAGGAGGTCGTTTGTTTTGGGCTGAAATTCTTGTTTTACAACATTTCCCAAAGACTGAGGACCAAAGTTGTACCACCAAACATTCGAATATCCAAAACGTGCCAAACACTTAACCAATCCACCAAAACCGGATCAAACATAGTTACAATTCACCCCAAGAACCCAATTTTACCTTCCACTTAAACAAAGGGTAAAATGAAATTACCTATATCCACGTGTGATTCACCTCAAACCAAACTCATCCCACACCAAAATTCCCAAATCCCACTACCCTATGGCCCCCACACTCAACCCCGTTAGCCAATGAAATGACACCCTCCTCTCCAAGCAATCCTATGTGGCAAGATCAACGCTTTAAGGCTACTACTTGGTCCCCAAGCACAAAATGAACGACCAAGATCAAATTTGACAACTCATCACAACAAACGCGTCTAGAAGCTCAGGGGCATATTTTAGATTTCATAGCTAGGGTTTTGATGTATTTTGCATTCTAGAATCGTCCTAAGTAGTCTATAAAAGGAGCCTCAACATGTGAGTAGCCCTTTGTTCCAGATTCTAGCTTTAATCTTTGTAATTCCTTTTTATGAAATAAAAGTGGTATTTTCTGAAAATTGTCATTTCCTTTTATGTTTTATAAAAGTTTGGTGTCTGATAAGCTGAGATATGAGTTCCATTTATCTTGTTGTTGAGTTTTGAGGAACGGATTTTGAGTTATAAAACCCTTGTTTTCAAAAATCAGTTTTCATTGTTTTTGGTTTACTTTTGTGTTTGTTGAATCTTAGCAGGTACAAGGAAGCTGGTGCTTGTTTAGCTAGCACCTAAGCTCACACATCCCAAAGCATGGATGTATGTTTTGGAGGTGCTCATCTCTAAACCTTTTTCATTTTTCTGAATATTACATGATTTTTTATGATTATGAGTATTTGATTGTGAATATGTGTTTTTGTTGTTGAATCTAGTGATTTGAGGTTTGATTGTTGTTACTGAGTTGATTTGAACATGATTTGTGGTTTGATTCATACTAATCCTTTGAAAATTTGTTAAATCAGATTATTAAGGGGTGTTTGGGTTAACTGCATAACCTGGTTTAGGGTTGATTTAAGTAGGCGTTGTTTTGTGTATTGTGTTTGTGCTTGTTTCATATGTGCTATTTGGTATTTATCTGCAAGCTTTGTGGTTCGAATCACCATAATCCATTAAAATGTCTTAAAATCTGTTATACTTGTTGTTTTTGGCTATAATTTTGGGGACACCTAGATCTAAGGGTAGACTAGGGTTAACAAGTGCTAAATATTAGTAAATACAACCAGGGTAAGGGATTTAAGGGTTTGAAATTGGATATGTGGTCATATAGATCAACAAAAGGATTTTTGGATATCACTTTGTTCATCAGTAATATGCATATGCTTGAATCTGCTTCTAATCTTTGAATCATTGTGTTAAACAAGTTTATTTGTGCTTATTGGAGTTTATTATAGCTTGTGTATGCATATGGTTCATTTTGATTGGCTTATTCTTGCTTAAACTGCTTATTAGTTCATAATCTGCTTATTTGCAAGTCTGTGTAGTATCTGGTGGCTGTTTGCTTATTCTGTATCTATTAGCTGAGTGGATTTGTGATTTCTTGCTTGATATTGACTTCTTACAACTCACTGGTTGTAAGGGTGCCCTTGTTATCCATTGAATCCAAGTAGAACTCTAAAAAATCAATAGTCAAATAGTCAAAGCAGTGGGAACTCCTTTCCCCTGCTGCTAGCCACTGCTAGTGTTATTTTGCATATAGCTTATCAATAAGCTGTTCTAGCTTATTTTAACCTGCAACAACTTTAATTTTGTAATAGGTGCTCATCATTTGACCCATTTGTTCATTCTGGAGCATTTGGGTGGTTGACTTTAAGCTTTGACTAGAAAACCAACTCCTTTGACTTTTACATAAGTGCTTATGGGCTTATTCTGCTTATTTGGTTTTGCTTATTGAACTTTTCTTGATTGATTTGGCATATTTAAGTCATTTAGAGTCTTTTGAAAGTTGAATCAAGTTCTGGGGTGGTCTAGAACTCTAAGTCGACTATTTTGTCTTTTACTGAATTTTTACTTTGCTTATTTCTGGCTTATTGGTTGAGCTTTTTGAAAATTTCTTTTCAAAGATCTCTTAGGCATCTCAAAAGAAGGTTGTGTGTAAAATTAGAGCTTATGGCACTAGCTTATAGCTTAATGGGCCAAAAAGCCCATTAAGAATAAGTTGTTGTACATTTAAGCGGTGATAAGCTCACATTCAGCTTTTGGGCCTTCAGACTTTTTTTTTAGAATTGATTTTTTAGCTAGACTAGTGATTTTCAGCTTATTTGGTTAAGTTTCATCTTATTGGACCAAAAAGCCCATTTTCATAGAATGTTTTTTGTTTTTAGCCAATTTGGGGGCCCAATAGGGGTATTTTGGTAATTTCACTTTCATTTTCTGTTTATTTAGGTTAAAATAAATTAGTTTGCAAGTTTTTAGAAATTTTTATAATTTTTAGATTTTTAATATTATTTTAATATTATTTTATTGTTAAATTTCATTTTTAATATTTTTGCACTCTTTATATTTTTCTTAGGTTCAATACATTAAGTTAGGATTTTTAAAACTCTTAGATTAATTTTCTCATCATTTGCTTAATTTTTATAATTATTTTAATATTTTAATAGTTTTTAATCATTTAAAAATAGTTTTCTTTAGTTTAAATTTTTATAAAAATAGTTCTTAGTCTTATTAAGTCATTTTAGAGTTTTACAAAGTGAAAAATCTTTATTTGGGCTTTTTAATAATTATTTGTATTTTTGGAGCTTTAATTAGCATTTAAAAATTAATAACTAATTAATTAAAAGGTTTGAAAAAGTTTTGATCATTTGTAAACTCTTAGTTTATTTTTATTGATTTTTTGTAATTTTTTGGAATTTTTAGAATTTTTAGAATTAATTTTTATTTTGTCACTTTTTACTATTTTTAATTTTGTCGTCGTAGTATAATTTCAACGTATCCGTCATCCTCTTTTCTCATCTTTTCTTTCTTCATATTATTCCAAAATCATTACGAATTATTCACACACATATACCTCCTTGGGAAACGAACTTTGAACTTTCATTGGGTCATTAGTACACGGTTTTTCTATACCGTCGTATTTAATACTTTCCGCTATTTACGCTCTTTTCCTAAAGGGTAGTAAAACATTACAATCAGTAAACACAATCCCTTACATGGTTATAAAGTAAACCATGCCCAAGAAAATTAATTCTCGTTGTTGAGCCAAAGCTTTCATAAGAAATACTTGACTTTAATATGAAAAGCGGGTTACTATCTGAAATAATAGCAAACCATATATCCATGTTTTATGAATATTTACAAATTTTGTACGAACTCTATTTACGGCGCCGTGTCAATATTAATCAACATTTATAAGGCTGTAAATATTATCGTCCCAAAAGACATGCCTTTGAAAAATAAATTAAAAATATTTTTTGATTTTTCTGAATTTTTTAATTTTTATGGTTTTTGTATGGTTTTATATTTGTATTTTGCATTTGTGGATAAAAATATAAACAATATATACAAATGATCACCAAGGATACGGAGAATAGTTTACCACCACTATTATTTCACTTCATCTACCAATTCCTTTAGAGTCTCGGGCGAGAAAATTCTCAATCCTAGCTTGTCGGCCAAAATTCAATTCGAGCACGATCTAAAGCCTTCGTGAAAATATCTGCCAATTGATACTCAGATCTGACAAAGTAAAGCTCGATCACTCCATTTTCTACTTGCTCCTTGATAAAGTGGTAGCGAATGTCAATATGCTTCGACCGAGAGAATTGAATGTTGTTGAAGCATAAGGCAATTGCACTTTTGTTGTCGCAGTACATCATCCAAAGAATTTGAGCACAGCAACCGGACATAGCTATGTATTCCGCCTCCATACTTGAAATTGCAGCACTTTTCTGCCTTTTTGATGCCCAACTGATTAGTCGATCTCCTAGTAGTTGCAAAGTTCCACCTGTGCTATGCCTTGTATCTTGACAACCCGCGTGATCCGCATATGCATATGCCATTAGTGCAATCGAAGAGTCCTTCGAATACCAAAGTCCCCGATTAATGGTTTCTTTAATATACCACAAGATCCGTTTAACAGTAGCTAAGTGTAACTCAGTAGGCCTAGTTTGATACCGAGCACACATACATATAGCAAATTGAAGATCAGGTCGACTAGCTGTGATATACAGAAGGGTACCGATCATTCCACGATAAAGTGTTGGATCAATAGCAATCCCATTTGGATCTGAATCTAGCTTAGTTCGTTCCACCATTGGAGTATCCACGATAAGATTCCATTTTATATTTCTTTAGCGATTCAAGGGCATACTTGGATTGGTTAATGAAGATGCCTCTGGGACTCTGAGATACTTGAAGTCCTAAGAAAAATGATACCTTGCCTATCATTGACATCTTAAACTTTGAAGACATGGGCACCCCAAACTCATCCGATAAGGTTTGGGTCGAGGCAACAAATATAATATCATTGACGTATATTTGTACCATAATCATGTCTTTCCCTCGTTTCTGAATGAACACCGTGAGATCCACTTTGCCTTTTGTGAAGCCTTGCGTAATGAGGAATTGTGACAATAGATCATACAACGCGCGTGGATATTGCTTCAACCCAGAGCCTTCTTAAGCTTGTACATGTGATTAGGATATTTAGAATTCACAAAACCATCCAGCTGTTGAACATAGACCTTTTCCTTGATTTCACCATTGAGAAATGATATCTTCACATCCATTTGATAGACGATCATATTCATGTGGGCTGCATAAGCGAGGAATAGTCTAATAGCTTCCAAACGGGCAACGTGTGCAAAGGATTCCATACTGTCGATGCCCAATAATTGCTTGTATCCACGAGCTACTAGTCGAGCATTGTTCTTCAATATTCCACCTAACTCGTCGAGTTTCACCTTGTAAACCCATTTCAAAGTGAGTAACTTCACTTGATCCAGGCATGGGACAAGTTCCCATACACCAAGACGTATAAATTCATTAAGTTCTTCTTGTATAGCTTCAATCCAATGTGATTGAGTAAAAGCTTGTAGCCACGTCTTAGGTTCAACTTTAGAGAGAAGGGCATCAAAATGACAAAACAATGCACTTTCTTGTAACTAACTTTGTGTAGATACTGGATGATTAGGGTCACCTGTTGTTCCTATTTAATCCATAACACAAGATTTAGAAGAGATATTTAGAGAGAGAAAGAGAAGAAAAGTAGAGAGAGAAATAAGAGAGATTTGGAAGTTTTATGTTTACTAGAGAGAGAAAGTAAAATGAACCAACACCCTCTTCCACACATGGAAGTGGGTTTATATACCCTTGGCCTTTTGGGCCGTGGGCTTTGTTTCCTTGGGCCGGGCTTGGCTTTGCTTTGGGCTTACGCCCCTAACTTATACAATATTAGCTTAAAGTCCAAGCCCGGTTTTCCCGACAAACCTATTACAATACAAGACCATTTAACGACTGAGATGACCTATTACATTCTTGTTCGACTATATAAAATATAGGGCTAACAATCTCCCCCAATGTATCGGTCATCTTAAAATGCTTAAAAAGCATAAGATGGTTGAGTGAATACATTCTTGTAGAGGAGATCTTCCTGCTTTGGTCTTGTATCTTGGTCTTGATCTTGTTTGTAACAACTTTGTTCCTTCATGCTTTCGTGATCTTTATCTTGAACCTTTGTCATTTGACTTTGAGTGCTTGAGATCTTCATCTGTACTCCTTGTGACTAAGATGACCTATTACATTCTTACATTCTTAGGTATCTTGAATATCACCATCTTGTGCTCTTGTGACTTCTGAATCGACTTCGGTTACACAGCTACGCCACCTTCTTGATATGCAGCAACATATATAGACACGGATAAAATGGCTTTGAACATTTCATCCTAACTCGGTAGCGTTTTACCTCCGGTCGGTGAAGACCGTTAAACGGTATTAAATACCGTACCTGTGATCAGGTAGATTCGATTAAGAACCTCCTTGACAGGGTTTCCCGGCGGTAGCAGCCAGTTCTCTTTACTCGACCGTCTCAAAGCAGACTGCGAACGTAAAGAGTGAATCATAAGGATAAATTATCTGTCTGATTAGAGTCGTCAATTCAGATTTCCTGGAACAAGTTTGATTCTGAAAGAATCGCACCATTGTTGCTTTCCAGTTTGTCACAAGCTTCATTCATAGAGAATCTTGCGAGTTACCTACCGCAGTGCTGTTTGATGTTGACACTGGAAGGATTTCCATTCGTCACTATGAACACTAATGAGTGTCACTCTGAATGTTCTGGCAAGATCACATGGATTTTGCGAAGAAACCTGGAATCAAGTTTGAATCAATTAAGAATCCAAACATAGTTGCTTTCCAGTTCTCACAAGTTTGATTCGTGTAGAATCGCACAAGTTACCTACCATGAGCTTGTTTGATGCTGGCTCAAGCAGGATTTCCATCTTCATTGTGAATCGTATCACTCAGAAGTTCTGGCAATATCACAAGGATAATGTGTAGGACTCGATTGTGTCCTAATGAGATGATAAATTGATCTCGTTTGGCTCTAGACTCAATAAGTGCATTTTTGGTAATCGGAGGCTGGAGCAGACTGCCACCTTTTCAATATTAACTGACTCGGAGTGAGAAAGTCAATAGATATGTGTTGATCTCCGTGACAATGAGACAAGTTTCTTTTGAGAGAAACTTGAATGGCTGGGAAGGGTTGTGCATCGCATCACTGGGTCCATGACACTTGTCTTTAAAAGATGTGTTAACCCGGTTTCTACCTAAGTTGCACATAATAATCAACTCCTTCAATGCTTACCAATACGTCATCATTAGCACCTTGTTGTGATTGTTCTAGTGCTAACTTAAGTAATTGGTCCGCATTCAGCTTCATTTCACTCCATATTTCCTAAGGACAACTATTTCTAGCTATGGAATGTCCTTGGGTAGATCCCTCCGGTTCTGGTTGGATCATAGGACTTAGTTTCCTATCCTAAACCACTTTTTGACTCCATCGTTCCGTCGTGGATAGTAGGTTGTTTTGGGTAAAGATCGTAACCATAAAACCATTGAAAACCATTCAAAGTGCTTGATAAAAATCAAAACTTTTTACACTTTGAAAGTTTTATCTTTTCGAAAAGCTCCCCCTTACACATGCATCGATATACGAAATAGTTTGGCATGTGAAGGAAAGAGTTGCACTTGAGTCTTTAAGATCACATGTTGTGATATATTACATTTTAATCACATTTTCTCCCCTATCTCTAATATAAAAATATAATATTAGAGATACCAATTGATTAAAATATGACATTTTCCAAAAAAAATCGACGGGAGAGAAACATGTGTGCACGCATGAATCATGGAACATTTTCAGTCGGGTCGCTCCCCCTCAACAATATATGTGTGTCTTGAGACAAAATTTGACAAAATTTTAGAAAAACGACACCACAAAATATGTTGAGGTACGGAGTTGAGATGCCTTTTCCGATATAATATATTACATTTGACAATTTCATATCATTTTCGGAATGTGTTGGATACATAAAATATGACAATTTTAGAGATGTACCCAACAACATTAAAAGGCTTGATTTTAAAACGCTCCCCTCAAAAATTGATCAAAATAACATATGACAATTTTGAGATATAAGAACCACTTATGAGGAAGGGAGTGTTGAACACACAATTTTGAAAGATTTAGAAAAACCTTTTGAGAAATTCTTGAAAAATTATGTTCAACGATTTTAAAATAACCAGGATAGAAGACTTCTCTTCTATTGCTTAGGGAAAGCGCACTGAAACGTACACTCACCTTTCGGGTCCGTTTTTCATGAGCTCAAAACTTTGATTGTTTTGTGACTATCTCATGACCGAGAAAAATAAATTTCCCGTTGTGAAGGATAAGTTATCATCCGTGAAAACTTTCCTTAAGTTGAAGTTCGAGTTCTAAGCTGACATTTACTTAGAAATCGTTTTTCATGAACTTAAAAACTTTGAATGTTTTTATGAGAAGCTCATGACCGAGAAATATGAATTTCTCGTTGAGAAGGATAAGTTATCGTCCGTGATAAACTTTCCTTAGTTGAGGTCCGAGTTCTAAGCTGTGATGCGCCTAGAAGTCAATATGAGAGAATATCAAGCAGCTTCATTTGCCAAAACCTCCAAGTCTTCTGGAGTCATATACTTCATACCAAGACGGCCAACGAGATACGCAAACCTATCTTTCGAGAGAGATTTTGTAAACAAGTCTGCCAGCTGGTACTCAGTTCTGACAAAGTATAATTCCACGATGCCGCGTTCCACTTGTTCCTTGATGAAATGATATCTGACATCGATGTGCTTGGTGCGGGAGTGCTGAACCGGATTGCAAGATATGGTTATGGCCGACTTTGAGTCACAATACATAGGTATTTTATCAAAGTGGAAGCCATAATCCGTGAGTTGAGTTCTCATCCAGAGGACTTGAGCACAACACGCGGATAGAGCCACATATTCTGCTTCAGCTGATGAGAGCGAAGTGCAATCCTGCTTCTTTGACGACCAGCTGACAAGCTTGTCTTCCCCTAGAAATTGTATGCTACCAGAAGTGCTTTTTCGACTATCAAGACAACCTGCGTGATCAGAATCTGAAAAAGCCGTTAGATGAAAACCGGTTTCCCTCAGATACCAGAGTCCCATGTGAATGGTATTCTTAAGGTACCGAAAGATCCGTTTAACCTCTTTGAGGTGCTTTTGAGTAGGTCTGGCTTGCTAGCTGTAAGGTACATAAGTGACCCGATCATACTGCGATATCGCGTTTGATCTACGGGATATGAGTACAAGTCAGCGTCTAGGGATGTGGTCGACAATGGTGTACCAACGCGAGCACATGAGGTCATACCATGCTTTTTAAGTATCTCTTGAGCATACTTAGCTTGGTTAATGAAGATACCACGTGGGGATTGATGAATCTGGAGGCCTAAAAAGAATTTTATCTCCCCCATCATTGACATTTCAAATCTGATGTGCATTAATTTTTCAAAACGTTTTGAAAGTTTTAGGTTCGTAGAACCAAAAATAATGTCATCAACATAAACTTGCACCAGCATTATGTCATCCCCATATTTATTAGTAAATAGAGTAGGATCAATAGAACCTTTGGAGAATCCTTTCGATACCAAGAAGTTGGATAGTTCTTCGTACCATGCCCTTGGAGCTTGTTTAAGTCCATATACAGCCTTCTTGAGACGATAGACTTTGTCAGGGTGATGAGGATCGATGAATCCTTCCGGCTGATTCACATACACTTCTTCCTTCAAATGACCGTTGAGAAAAGTAGTTTTAACGTCCATCTGAAAAACCGTGAAGCCCTTATGTGCAGCATAAGCAAGGAATATCCTAACAGCTTCCAAACGAGCAACTGGAGCGAATGATTCATCGAAATCTATCCCTTCTTGTTGACGATACCCCTTAACCACAAGACGAGATTTGTTTTTGATGATGGTTTGTTCTTCATCCAGTTTGTTTTTCCAGATCCATTTGAAATCTAAAATTGACATTCCATAGGGTCGGTCAACAAGTTCCCAAACATTTAGGCGTTCAAACTGATGAATTTCGTCTTGCATTGATTCAATCCACGCATGATCAGTCATGGCTTGTTTGATGTTTGTAGGTACTGTTGAACTCACGGTGAGTGCATACATACACACATCGCCATCAGTTTCGAGTTTTCTACGTGTTCGAACCGGTTGTGAAGGATTATCAATGACTTGCTCCAATGGATGATCACGTGTCCAATGGTGAGTGGATGGATATGGTTGGTAGAATGTATGCATGTTGGACGGATCAACATGTTGAGTAGAAGACTCTTCGACTTCGTGTACCGGTGTACCGAACGGGTTGATAAATTCTTCTTCGTCAGGTTGTGCATCGACTGCTTGATTGTTGTTTCCTCCTTCAGCATTGACGGTTGGTGATGTTGGTTGTATGACTGTTTCTTGAGTTTGTTGAGTATCCAATGGAATTGTCTCTTGAGCAACGGTTGCTGAAGTAGATGCAGTTGTGTCTTTTTGACTTTGTTCGGGTGCATCAGTAGTGGTGACAGCGGAAGGCTTTGACACAACTTGATTGATTCCATAGTAATATTCATCAAACATCGGATCATATAAATCAACCAACTCATTCATATGTGTTGTATCCGTCGAGTCTGCTGTAGGAGTACTTTGTTGACATTCTTGCACGGGACGTACACTGTTTTGTGTAGGTGCCATTGCTGGTCATTGAGGTGCGGGACTTGAGCTGTTGTGATCAAGTACCATCTGTGGCAATTCGTCAAAGTTCACATGAATTGTTTCGACAATAATCTTTGTTCTCTTGTTATAGACTCGATATCCTTTCGACAATGTAGCATACCCCACAAAAATACATGCATCACCTTTTTCTTTCATCTTGTCGAGATTTTCACCGTCTTTAAGGATGTAGCATAAAGATCCAAATACGTGAAAGAATTTGACAGTAGGTTTCCTGCCATTGATGATGTGGTAAGGTGTCTTTTCATGTCTAGGGATGACGAGAGAACGATTCTGAGTATAACAGGCAGTTGCAATTGCTTCAGCCCAGAAGAATAGCGGTAATTTTGAAGTAGAAAGCATTGTTCGAGCAGCCTCAACCAAAGTACGGTTCCGTCTTTCGACAACGCCATTTTGTTCAGGAGTTCGAGCAATAGACGTTTGATGTTCGATACCTTCTTCGTGAAAGTAAGATTTCAAGTTCTTGTTCAAAAATTCAGTACCCCTATCCGTTCTTACGGTTAAGACTTGAGCTTGAAGATTACGTTGTATCATCTTGAGAAAGTTTTTGAGAACCTATGGTGTTCCATCTTCGGACCTTAAGAAGAAAGTCCATGTGTATCTAGAGTAATCATCAACAATCACGAGAATATACTTTTTCCCGTTAATACTCTCTACACGCATGGGACCACATAAATCCATGTGTAGAAGTTCCAATCGTCCTTTTGAGCTTGGGGTAGTCTTTGTTTTGAAAGACTTCCGTTTTGCTTTCCCCAACTCACAAGAAGAACAAAGATGGTCTTTGACGAATTTCAACTTAGGAAGACCGGTCACAATATAATTCTTCGAAAGCAAGTTGATGGTGTCAAAGTTGAGATGTGACAATCGTTGATGCCATAACCATGCTTGAGATGATGACACTTTAGCCATTAAGCAAATTGGATTTGTTGAAGATGTGTCTTGAAGAGTTACTGTGTAGAGATCAGAACCACGAGAACCTGTAAGGAGGTCATTCCCATCGTAGTCTCTAACATAGCAAGTAGATTTCCGAAAAGCCACTTCCAAATCCGCATCACAAAATTGACCAACCGAGAATAAATTGTGATTCAGTCCTTCGACGTAATAAACCCGTTTTATAGTGATATTCCCTTGAACCAAGTCTCCATATCCGAGTATCGGTGCAAACTGATCATTTCCAAACTGTACCGTACCCAAAAACTTCTCCACGAAGTTTAATGAGAAGCTTGAGATTGCCCGTCATGTGCTTTGTGCACCCGGAGTCCATTATGAATAGGATGAGTTCGACGAGCTGCAGAAGAATTAGAAGACAATATAGCATTTGACAAATGGGAGCCCTTGATAGAAACGGGTTCCAAAATAGTAGTGGGCCTAGATGCAAAGTCTACAGGCAAGCTGATATTCCTAGACCCAATCACTAAAGTGGTTAACTTAGGTACCCATTTGTATCCGGGTGGTGTAAATCTCGAATACCCCCGTGTACATGTCCTAATCATGTTCTCATATAGCTTCTTTAATCTGTTTTGTTTACGCAGAGTAGTGGAGTATAACGCACTTAGTTTCTTAAGTGGTTGATCAGTGGATTGGTTCAAAGTTCTTGTGGGTTCTCTAGTACTAGTGGGCACAGGAATAGGCTTCCTAGTTCTAGTATTCACGCCATTATGATTAAGAGCACAAGCATCATGATTGAAAGTACGAACACATTTTCCACATTCAACACAAACAACTTCAACATTCGAGGTCTTAGCATTTAAACTATCATTACAAGCAGTTACAGACGTTTTATTCTTAGAAAACTTAAAATTCCTACGGTGATCTTCTACTTCCTTCTTCTTCCCTTGACTATTGTTAGGCATGACTCTATCTTCAATTCTAGTGCTCTTAAGCTGTGGTCCGCTAACACTAGTAGTGGGATTTACTCCTGTAGAAGAAGACACACGTTGATTAGTTTTCCTAGTATTCTAAGGTAACTGCGTAGTTCCAGTTTGAGTGGACCTAGTGTTCATCTTATACATTCCTAGTGCTATCACATTAGTGCTCTTATCATTTCCTATCTTAGGCAAAGTCTGTGGGGATTGTCCCAAAATAGATGATTTAGGGCATTTAACCGCATTCGGTTGACGAACAGCGGATGATTTACCCAAAACAGACTTTCCTTTCATTTTCTCAATGAGTTTCTGTAACTCACTTATGGCAATGTCCCTTTCTTTTAGCTGAGCTTTCAAATCATTTATTTCGAAATCTTTTTCATTTAGTAGACGAAACGAAGAAGCTGACATTTCTTGACACTTTTTATGATTATGAGATTTTTCACCTTTTTGTAAAGCAAGTTCAAGAGAAATGGAGTGTTTCTCAAGTTGAGAAAAGCTTTTCGAAAGTTTGTTGTATGACTGAATTTGTTTTGAAAGCTCTACTTCAAGATTGCGACATTTCTCGTCCGATTCTGACGCTAGACATGCTACATGACAATATTGATCAAGATCGGTATACACACCAAGTATAGCATTCATATGGTCAGCATAAAAGTATTCCTTAGAAAGTCGATCAATTTCGTTAGAAAGTTGGTGTTCTTGTGTCTTTAATTTAATTTGAAGAAAATCAACTTCATCTTCAAGAGATTTGACATAGCTTAAATCAGTTAACATTTCCTCAGTGAGAGCATTATAAAACATTTCCACATTTTTTGAAAGATCATCAATGGTTGGAACAATGCATTGTTGAATGACGACTTCTACTTGTGGGTTAGGTTTAATATTCCAAATGGTATCCCTAGAAACTTTTTCATAGTCGACGACACCTTTGTACAAATTTAAAACCCCTTGTTTTATAAACTCAAATTGCTGAGCACTTTTGCTTTTCTCATCCCATTTACGTTTTTCATCCAAAATTCGCTTTTCTAACAAAATTGATTGCTTTTTGAAACTCCTTTTTAAAGAAACTTTCTTTTGTGGTTCATCACTTGGTGGTGGAACACTATTATACATATTTTGTTCTTTTGAAAGTTCTTTTTGAGGGACAAACTTAATATGATTGTTAGAATCAGAAAGGTTTATTAAATCACTTAAGTTTGATCGACTTTCTTCTTGTTGACGAATGATTTCGTCGCAGTCAGGGGAAAGCATAAGAGCAAGATTATCAACATAACAACCGATATCATAAAGAGCAGGCTTGGTACTTTGAACTTTCTTGAGATATTCAGGCTTGACAAAACTCGTTTTCATATTTCTATTGAGCATATTCATAGTTTGAATAGACTGACCTGTTTTGTAAACAATGTTGTTTAACGTGTCGAATCTCTTTTCCAAAGCAAGAATTTTTTCAATATCCTTTTCTTCACGAGTTTTATAAAGCTCAGTTTGTTCTTTGTTAACCGACTCTAATTCAGTAATTTGGAGTTTATGTAGCAGCAGTTGTTCTTCAAGTTCCAATATCTTCTGTTTTGACATATGAATTTCGTGTGTTACTTCAGAACAATATTGTTCGTTTAGCACCTTACGTTCATATACCAAACCATTAGCTATTGCAACTCGTCGATCAGCTTCTTTTACATAATCACACTCTTTAAGCCTGTCTATCTCCTCGGCTAAGGATGTGTTTGCTTGCTTCAAACGTTTATTAGCATCTTTGTTTTCCTCAATTTCATGTTTTAAAGAATCAATTATAGACGCAAGCAAATCACGGTCCTCATCCGAGTCAGTATCCTGAGCAGCATTACCGTCATCATTACACATATGCTGTGAATCCGTAGAGATATTGCTATCCTCCGTGTTCATTACATATGTGTCATTGATGCTTTCGGGTTGCTCAGGATGACGTCGTTCATTAGCAAACACATTATAGTTATCATGTGATGGTACCTTTTCAAGTGGCTCAGAATCATAGATGGGTCCAGAAGTATCATCAGTCTCTGGGATCACTTCTTGAATCTTTGCCATGTACAAATAATGTGCCTCTAACTCTTGATCATCGGCTTCATCATCAGTGTCATCACGCCAGTCAACTTCATCTGCTGTGAGTGGAATTCCTGCTTCTTCTTTCTTACACAGCAACATCTTTTCCTTGTGATACCCTGAGTCCTTAACCCGTTTTGGCTTCATGCATTCCCTAGCCATGTGCCCTAATCCCTTGCAGTTGAAGCATTGAATCCCAGTCTTTTGCACAACCGGAGTGCCTACAGTGTCTCTAGCCCCAACTTGATTCGGCATCCTCTGATTATCATACCTAGCATCACGATCATACCGAGGTGCATGATCAACTTCCTTATATCTTGCATTGATCTGAGGTTGTTGTTGGTAGGTTTGTAGATCTTCTTATAAGTTGTGGTGAGTAAAGACATGAGTTCTTCAATCTTCTTGTCCCTTGAAGTTTGTTCATCATCACTGTCTCCATCTGACTCAGTGTCATACTTTGGAGGTGGAGTGGGGACAATTGCTTTTGCTTTGTGTTTAGCAGCAGCTAGAGGTTTGGTGGATGAGCTTGATGACTTCGAGGAATGAGTAGGTGGTTGTTGACGAGGAACGGGTTTTGTTGAAGTAGCAGCCACAAAAGCAATAGAATTAGCAGACCGTTCTGCCTTTTCAGCCCTTAGTTCATTCACTTCATTCTGATGTTGTTTCAAGATATCATAAAGTTTGTGGTAAGATATAGTCTTGATATCCTCCCTTTGTTTGACCAAAGTCACAAACCTTTGCCATTCCGGTTTGAGTTGAAGTAAGAACTGAACATTGGCATGATGATTGGAGATGGTGCACTGATTTCTGACAAGCTCATTCATCATTTTGTAGAATCTCGAGTAATATGAGTCAATGGATTCACCATCTTCAGATGTGAATTTTCCAAACTCCCAAAGTAGATTAGTCTCGAGATTTTGAACATTGATCGACTCACCTTGCTTCAATCGATGAATTGTATTCCACATTTCCATAGCATTAGGACATGCATCAACTGTGGAATAGATATCGTTATCAATTCCAGTGAGTATGAAGTTTACAGCATCAGCTTCAGCTTGGAGGAGTTTCTTTTTCTCAGCAGAACATGTGTCAAAATCCTCCATAGCTCGTATAGTTGATGAAGTACCATCCTCTGCCTATGTGGTAATTGGTCTGAATTCAAAAACTGGAGGTGGATTCTCAAGGCAGTGACGAAGAGCAGTTCGGTTTTCTTTTCCGTCGAGAAATCTGAGAAAACGAGATCTCCATTGATCGTAGCAACCGGCAGTGAGCACAGGTGGATTACCGTTGCCACCTTGTTCCAAACGAATTTGATTAGCAGTTGCAATGTTGATGTTGTTGTTAGACATGGTGATTACTTGTGAATGAATTGCAGATCTTAGTGGATTTGTTGTGATGATGTGTGGTTAAAACTAAAATTTCGAAATTTCCAAAAAAAATTTCTCAGTCCGACAATAAATTCCTCAGTCTGACAAAACGGTAAGCCGAAAAATTTTGTATCGCCAAATTTTGAATTTGAGTTAGAAATAGCCAAAAACTACTAGGGAAAAATTTTGTATCGCCAAATTTTTTATTTTTTTTTCGTGTAAACGATGTTCCTAAACTAGTCTAGATAGTGGCTAAGTCTAAAAATTACTCAAACAAAATATCCATCGGAATGTCCGTCGGAATAACCTTGATCGGAATACCCTAATCGGAATGTCCTTGTCGGAATTCCAAATCGGAATGTCAAATCGGAATACCCTAATCGGAATGTCAAATCGGAATACCCAATCGGAATGTCAAATCGGAATGACAAATCGGAAAGACCAATCGGAATGACCAATCGGAATGACCAAATCGGAATGACCAAATCGGAATGACCAATCGGAATACCTAATCGGAATACCTGATCGGAATGTACCCAAAATCGGAATCCCTAAACCCTATTCCGATTACACTGATCAGAATGTGCTATAACCCCTTTTCCGATGACCTGATCAGAATAATTCCCACTTTTCTCGGACAAAACTCAACCAATTCGTGATTTTAAGCCAAAAAATTATCAAAACACCCAAAAATTTTGTGTTTTTAGCCAAAGTAACTATACCAAATCTCTACCACAACTATGTAGAAGATTTGTATCAAGAAAAAACCATAAAAAACACAAGAAAATTTTTTTGGACGTGATATGTAGATCAAAATGACCACGAAAAATCAAGAACACACCACACGAATCTTCAATCACCTATCCAATATAGGCTCTTGATACCAAATGTTGTTCCTATTTAATCCATAACACAAGATTTAGAAGAGATATTTAGAGAGAGAAAGAGAAGAAAAGTAGAGAGAGAAACAAGAGAGATTTGGAAGGTTTATGTTTACTAGAGAGAGAAAGTAAAATGAACCAACACCCTCTTCCACACATGGAAGAGGGTTTATATACCCTTGGCCTTTTGGGCCGTGGGCTTTGTTTCTTTGGGCCGGGCTTGGCTTTGCTTTGGGCTTACGCCCTTAACTTATACAATATTAGCTTAAAGTCTAAGCCCGGTTTTCCCGACTAACCTATTACAATACAAGACCATTTAACGACTGAGATGACCTATTAGATTCTTGTTCGACTATATAAAATATAGGGCTAACATCACAAATAATAGAATCTATATGATGATCCTTTGTCCACTTGCTGTCATGTTCATGAATCCGTGTATTGGAGTAGACCGTAGTAGGAGCATCCTCTAAGGTGGATGAACCAGCTTGATTAGGGTCGGGAATTGTGATAGGTGTGATAACACCCATCCTTTTACCACTTAATTATAATAATAGCCAAGCCAAAACGTGTATTTTATGTCATAAATGTCGGAATTATGCGTGGTTTGTGTTTTTGTTGTGATTTAGGAGCAAAATGTGAAAAGGGAAGAAAACAAGGGCTTTCACGGGCTTTTATCGAAGAAAACGAGAAAAGACGAAGTCAAAAGATCAAGAGTGCAAAAAGAACGGAAGTCCAAGGCCTATTCTAAAGATTTATCGAAGAAAAAGTCTAAAAGACGGAAGTTTAATGAAGTCGAAGAACCAAGTCTAATTAAAGAAGAAAATTATAAGACGAGTTCAATTTATATCGACAAATCCCGAGACGACGTCGAGAATGACAAAGAATTTAAGTCGAGTCGAGACAAGAAGAAAGAAGGAAGAAAGCACCAACATTTTACTCCTCCTATAAATACCCTCCTAATGTGTCATTAGGAGGTGGTTAGTTAGTTTAGATTAGGTGTAGTGTAGATTTACTTCTCTCTCTAGTTTTCACTTTCTCTCTCTAGATTATTTTGTAGAATCTTTAATCTTTATGTTTTAATTGTTGAATCATATACTTTTAATCAAGCTTTTCAATTAATCATTCTCATTCTTCCTTTATTTATTATTTAACTTGTGTCGATTTAGATGATAATGTAGTTGCTTAATCTTGATGTTTATTGATTTATTGATGCATTTGGTTGATTATGTTTATGGGTTTTTATGTGTTTGATTTTGATAGCTTATGGTGTTTGATGCTTATTGTTTGATTTTGCTTATTTTTAAGTAAGTGTTTTTATTAGTTATTTTATTAAAAGTTGATTTTTATTATATAGATTAATTAGTGTTTTTAAAGTTTTTGATTTGTGGTTAAATTAGTTTTTCTTAAAAGTGTTTAGATTAAGTTTTAGTTAATTGCTTATTTGATTTGTGCTTATTTTTAGCTTATTTCGTGAATTTTTAATGTTACTGTATCTGTCTATCTGAGTTTTCATATTTTCGGATTAGGGTTTTAAATTCCGAAGATTTTTTTTTTCTGAAATTACCTTTTATTCCGAAGATCCCCTTTTATCTGAATTTGTTTATTCCGAAAAGTATATTTTCTCTGAATTTAGTCACTATTCTAAAAAATTTGATTTTTTCGAAATAATTCATTTCTCTGAAAAAGTTGGTTTTTCCGAAATAATTCATTTATATGAAAAGTTAAAAACTCCGAAAAACAAGTATTCCGAAGAATCAAACATTCCGAAAAATAAATTGACATGGCTGCTTGGAAGCTTGCTTCCTTTTGGCGCCAAATTAAGCTAGGAGGTTGCTAGCTTGAGCTAGCTGCCTGCTAGCTTGTTTATTTTTTTTTCGTAATTGTTTAGTTTAATCTGAAAGTTGTTCCGATTTTAATTTTGAAAGTTACGTATTTTTAGTTGAATTTTTCTTCTAATTTTAAAATTAATATTTTTTTGTAAGTTCAAGTTTTATCTTTTATTCAGTACCCGCTTTAGGTTTTGCCTCGTTTAGCTTTAAAGTACCATTTTAGTTTTATTCTCTCCTTTTTCATTAAGTAAACTTTATTTTCGAGTCGAAAGTTAATTTCGTCTTTTAGTTTTATTTTTATTAATTGATTCGTTTTAAATTCACGTTTTATTATTTATATTGTTTTGTTTTTATTAGTTAATTGCTTTTAGCTTATTGTTATTATTTTGCGCATTTACCTTTTAAGTAGAATAGATAACCAAACCATTTTATTTTCCACCAAGAACGACTGAGTCGTACTAATAACCAATAATCAATTCGAATTGGATCGAGACGAACAAATTTTTATACTTGGCAAAAACCTTGTATTAAATGGCGCCGCTGCCGGCTCTTTTCGTGAATATTAACGGTTTTTTGTGAGAGACACGTTGGATTTTGGGATCCGTTCACTCGTGAACTTTATTTTTCGTGTCAAAAATTTTCAAAAATCCATAAAAATAAGAAATTTCAAAAATCCAAAAACATTTGAAAAATCACAAAAGCATTTCTTTTTCGAAAGTTTTGCATCAAAAATATTCTTCTTGCTTATCTATTATTCTTAATGGATTCGTTTGTTGACTGTGTAGGGTGTGGAAGACCATCTTCTGGTAGTCAATCCTGTCAATGGTTTTCATGCGAACTGTGTGGAATGGATATCCCTAATTACGAATTTGGCCATTTTCTATCGTGCAATTCGATCAATTCATACTTCAATTCATTCTTCTCTTCTAATGACACTATTTCACCCTCTCCCATATATGACGATCCATATCAACAAAATGCACCGGGTTTCTCTCAATACCCGTGTTGCAATCATTGTGGGGGCCCTCACGATACTTCTTATTGTCAGCCAATGAATTATTATGAGCCAAATCCGTGTCCACATTTTTCTTCACCGATGGATTATTATGAACCAAATTCGTGTTCTAATTCTTCTCAACCGATGAATTACTATGAGCCACATCCGTGCTATAATTCCGGTTTTCAAAATTTTGAGCCCCCACAACCTACCTTCGATCATCATCCCTCTCAGGAAATTAGTTTTGAGCAACAACTCATTAGTATGGCTAAAATTATAGAGAGATTAAATCGACTCAAAGCTAGCTTGCATGACGAAAGCTGACAAGAGCAAGTATCTACTCTTAGTGCTTATACTCCTCCTCTTGTGCGTCCATACTACTATTATGATGATGACGAGGATGATATCTATGATCTCAACCCATATTCTGATATTACTACTCCTACTCTTGATATCCCTAATGCGTCTAAGGATAATGATATATCGAGTGAGATTAGTGATTTTGGTCTTGATAAATTCTTTGATGAGGTTTGTGATGCACCGAATTTTGTGGAGCTTACGGAAGAGGTCGATCTTAATGATGATGATTTTTCTCCATGCTATGAGAATTTCACTTTTGAAATTTCTCATCTCTCCCCATTTCCTCCGGGAGATGAGGACAATGTTGATTTATTCTCTCCGACTTACGAGAAGTTCACCACTGAACTTGGTCTTGTAGATGAGGTGGAAGACGTTATTCTTCGCGACAAATTACTGAAAGTTCATATTCTTATTGCTAAAATTGAAGCATTGAATTCTGCTCCTATTTCTGAGTCTTTACCTCCATCTCTTACTTCAGTTGAGAATAATGATACAGCTATGGAGGAAATCGACATTCTCTCAATACCTCCGGGTATTGATGATGATGACACGGAGGGGGATATTCTTTTTGATAATTTGCTGCATGAAGATATTGTCCCAAGTCCCCCTCCCGAGCACCTTTCATCCACTCCTTTAGACACCATTACGGAGGATGAGTGCTTTGACCCGGGAGTTGACATTGACCATTCCATGATTGACACCTTTACTGCTTTTCCGCTCAGTGATAATCATATGTCTTTTGGGGATGACATTTTGATTCTTTTATCCACCCCACCTCCCGTGGATCACAACCTCACATACTTTTCGTATGTTGCGAGGACTTTTCTACCCTTCAAAACTTATCCTCCTGCCTCTCATTTATTATGTTCCTCCCGGACCGAGGACAAGGTCTTTGATCCCGGTATTACATTCGAGGCTTCACCATGACCATTTAATTCGGGGACGAGTCAGGCTCGTGACTCGGTTAACAAAAACAAGCTCTTCTCGGGAGGCAACCCGATTATCTATCCTTTTATTCCGTTTTTCTAATAAGTGTAGGGGGAGACCCTAGTATGTGTTTGTTGTTTTCTTTCTTATCATGTGCAGGGATCCGAGCTTTCAAAGATCCATTCTTGATGACTTTTGACGACCCGTGATTCCGTGTACCCGTCTTCCCGGTTCTATCCTAAACTCTTTTGATTCACTATTTTATATTTTTCAATATTAAAATAGGAATCACTTTAGTTGTATCTTCCTTAGCAACATTTAAACAACATGCACAATGTCCTAAGTGTAGGGGAGTTCACTCCCACATGCTAAAACATTGAGGACAATGTTTATATCAAGTATAGGGGGACTTCTATCGAAGTAAGTGGTCTTTTCCATGAATTGGCCCTCATTTTAACTAGAAAATTTGATTTTTCGACATTTTTCAAAATTTTTAATCTATTTTGTTGTCAACATCAATATCAATATCATTGTTGTCATTGTTGTCAATATCAGAAATTTTCAATTTTTTTTTTTGCAAATGAAGTCTAGCTTAGTTGGATGGATGTATTTGGTTATAGTCTCCATGTGGGGGAGGTCAGGGGTTCGACTCCTGTCATTCCCCATGTGGGGGATTTTCCCAGAATTGGCAGCCGGGTATGAATCCTATCGCAATGCCTTGAAGCCCCTTAATGGGAAACTGGATGGCTAGCATGGGGGTTGATATTCTCTTCGTGAGATGATTCGAACTCGGGTCGAGAGACTTGGTGCCTCGGTGGCACGCAAGATACTCCGCTGCATCAAACTGCCGTTCAAAAAAAAGTATAGTAGTATTTGCCTTTGTTATCGTTATTTACTTTATGTGTTAGAATAAATTGTTAATTAAGTGGTTTTAATGTTTAAACGTTGTGAATCTTTTGACTCAACCCGAGTTTACTTATCTAAGTTTACTCTAGCTAGTATCCTTAACATGTTTAAGTCAAGTTTTGCTAGGCTTTTATATAGGGAACTTTAAAACGCGAAAGTTTTAACTCTTACGGGTTAAGAACAAGAACTTTTCGCAAGTTCCTATAATTGATCCTAGAAAGTCGTTTATCAAGGGAACTTTAAAATGCGAATTCTAAACTTGAAAAAGTCTAAGAAGTTGCAAGATCCTGTAGATGACTTGAAAACCCAAAACTTTGATTTAATTGGCTAAGCATCTACGAGTCTCATTCCTTGAGATTTTAAATTGTGGAGAACGAGAGATGATAAAGTCAATTATAAGTTTGGTATTCTTTCGTGAATTTATGTGAGTTGATTATAAGCTTTTTCTCCCATCGCTTGTTAATAAATATATTTATAATAAATAAGGTTGTACGATTTGAAAAGTTACTTAGCTTCTAGCACAAGATCGTTTAAAAGTTGCTCGGTATTAATTAGAGGTCATAGCCAAGGCATAACTTATTGAAGCGGGATGCGAAGATTGGCGAGTCCGAAAAGGCCCTAACAAGGCATGAGGGCTACATTTTGTTGCTAAATATCCCAAGTGATGTGAAGAATCATTTATCAAAAATCAATATGAAGGATCGAGATACACGACGAAAAGCAAATACTCCCGTAAAGATAATGGAGAAATCAATCCAAAAAGGCCCTAACAAGGTATGAGGATAAATAGATCCAAGTCCTAGAAGAAGGCGGATCGTTGTATATCAAAATCCCAAAGAAAGATTGGAGAAAAATGAAGAAGTCGTGGTCCATATATGAAGAATCTCTCAAAAAGTTCAAGTGAAGAAATTCCTATTATGAAGAGAAGACCATAATTTCAAGAACGTCTCTCAAGATTTGAAGTATGAAGTCGCTGCCAAATATCGGTCTGAGAAAGGTCTCAAATTGTGAAGCGAGTTATGCCAAGATATGAACTTTATGAGGTCCCAAGAAGCAGTTTTAAAAGATTTTGTCCTTTAGCTAACTATTGATTAAATCGTCCTAATTTATTTTTAGCCTTAATAACTATCGAAATAAGTCAACAATGCATCCTCGTGATCATTTAAGACAACAATAAAATATAAGAGATACACCTAGGAATAAGGGAGTCTAAGTGAATAATTGGGCCACATGAGTTTGTGTTAGTTTGCTAACTTATAATAACAATTATCTCGTTTATAAGCTTGGTTTGGGGAAAGTGAAACTTGAGGGTGATAAGCATTCATGACAATCCAAAACCCCAATGTAAGTCTTTAATCTCTTAATTTGTTTTTCTTCCTTTAATTATGTCTTATGTTTAATAAAGGCCAAGGTGGGTTAATTATGATGAAAAATGTAAATATTGCTTTGTAACTAATGCATTGCATGAGGGCATTGCAATGGTCAAGTGTAGGGGATTTGATAGGTGTGAAAACACCCATCCTTTTACCACTTAATTATAATAATAGCCAAGCCAAAACGTGTATTTTATGTCATAAATGTCGGAATTATGCGTGGTTTGTGTTTTTGTTGTGATTTAGGAGCAAAATGTGAAAAGGGAAGATAACAAGGGCTTTCACGGGCTTTTATCAAAGAAAATAAGAAAAGACGAAGTCAAAAGATCAAGAGTGCAAAAAGAACGGAAGTCCAAGGCCTATTCCGAAGATTTATCGAAGAAAAAGTCTAAAAGACGAAAGTTTAATGAATTCGAAGAACCAAGTCTAATTAAAGAAGAAAATTATAAGACGAGTTCAATTTATATCGACAAATCCCGAGCCGACGTCGAGAATGACAAAGAATTTAAATCGAGTCGAGACAAGAAGAAAGAAGGAAGAAAGCACCAACATTTTACTCCTCCTATAAATACCCTCCTAATGAGTCATTAGGAGGTGGTTAGTTAGTTTAGATTAGGAGTAGTGTAGATTTAATTTCTCTCTCTAGTTTTCACTTTCTCTCTCTAGATTAATATGTAAAATCTTTAATCTTTATGTTTTAATTGTTGAATCATATACTTTTAACCAAGCTTTTCAATTAATCATTCCCATTCTTCCTTTCTTTATTATTTATCTTGTGTTGATTTAGATGATCATGTAGTTGCTTAATCTTGATGTTTATTGATTTATTGATGCGTTTGGTTGATTATGTTTATGGGTTTTTATGTGTTTGATTTTGATAGCTTATGGTGTTTGATGCTTATTGTTTGATTTTGCTTATTTTTAATTAAGTGTTTTTATTAGTTTATTTTATTAAAAGTTGATTTTTATTATTTAGATTAATTAGTGTTTTTAAAGTTTTTGATTTGTGGTTAAATTAGTTTTTCTTAAAAGTGTTTTATATTAAGTTTTAGTTAATTGCTTATTTGATTTGTGCTTATTTTTAGCTTATTTCGTGAATTTTTAATGTTACTGTATCTGTCTATCTGAGTTTTCATATTTTCGGATTAGGGTTTTAAATTCCTAAGATTTTTTTTTCTGAGATTAGTTTTCTCTGAAATTACCTTTTATCCCGAAGATCCCCTTTTATCTGAATTTGTTTATTCCGAAAAGTATCTTTTCTCTGAATTTAGTCACTATTCTGAAAAAATTGATTTTTCCGAAATAATTCATTTCTCTGAAAAAGTTGATTTTTCCGAAATAATTCATTTATCTGAAAAGTTAAAAACTCCGAAAAACAAGTATTATGAAGAAACATGTTTTCCGAAGAAACATGTATTTTGAAAAAACAATTATTGTGAAGAATCAAACATTCCGAAAAATAAATTGACATGGCTGCTTGGAAGCTTGCTTCATTTTGGCGCCAAATTAAGCTAGTAGGTTGCTAGCTTGAGCTAGCTGCCTGCTAGCTTGTTTATTTATTATTTTTTTCCATAATTGTTTAGTTTAATCTGAAAGTTGTTCTGATTTTAATTTTGAAAGTTACGTATTTTTAGTTGAATTTTTCGTCTAATTTTAAAATTAATATTTTTTCGTAAAGTTCAAGTTTTATCTTTTTTTAGTACCCGCTTTAGGTTTTGCCTCGTTTAGCTTTAAAGTACCATTTTAGTTTTATTCTCTCCTTTTTCATTAAGTAAACTTTATTTTCGAGTCGATAGTTAATTTCGTCTTTTAGTTTTATTTTTATTAATTGATTCGTTTTAAATTCACGTTTTATTATTTATATTGTTTTGTTTTTATTAGTTAATTTCTTTTAGCTTATTGTTATTATTTTGCGCATTTACCTTTTAAGTAGAATAGATAACCAAACCATTTTATTTTCCACCAAGAACGACTGAGTCGCACTAATAACCAATAATCAATTCGACTTGAATCGAGACGAACAAATTTTTATACTTGGCAAAAACCTTGTATTAAATTGGTACACCAAAGAATGGAAGTTCACGCATTTGACGGAATTCCAAATTGTGATCATCATCATCCTCTTCATCACTAATAGGCATGACATGTGATGACGTATAGTCCCCAGCCGGGTCATGAATCCGGCCCACGGGTACTACCCGTATCCGGTCCATCACGAATGGGTGGGAATAATGTTGTTTGAGCTTATGGGCTTGAATGAACAGTAACCGCACACACGTGTGCGGCCCACGGCCCGACATGCCCGGTGCAGGTTTAGACAGAATCATACTCCTGTTATGAGTAGGATTTATCTCAAAGGAGAGGATATTCACTCACCATAATTAGAAGATAACAATCAATCTAAATCTGGTGTTTATCCTTTCCTTGGGGCCGAAGCATCAGTGACAGCCCATTAGGGTTTCACTGCCTATATAAGGAACCCCCAAGGGTTCCACAAAGGTATCACATTCTACATACTCTCAACTTATCCGATTCCTATAACCCTAACCAATTACTTACTCTCACGCCGGAGTCTAATCGTGGGAAACATTCCCACGGTAAGCCTAACACGTGTTGTTTTAGTGTGCAGGATCCCAACCAAAAAATTCACTTGGTGCAGGAGACGGAGTCCAGCCAACCCGAATTAAGCCTAATTCGGGTCTAGCAAGGATCACCCAACTTTTGTATCAACAAGCTGGCGCCATCCGTGGGACCATTACACTAAGCTAGAGCAAAATCTCATCTCGAATTCTAAATGACGAAGGGACATCCACAGGGAAAACCTAGGAACATAAATCCTGGGAATCGGAAGTCCCCAGGGGAAGGGATACTCATTCCCAATCGATCCCCTAGCAACCAAGTTGGCGGACCAAACAACCGAAGTGGTCTTCAGTCCATGGGCATGACAAGCACGTTCTCTGTCACCCCAAAACTTACTTCGACCTTGGATAATCCTGATCCAGGGAGTGCGCCCAACCCCCTAACAAGGAGCCGCGCAGACCATCGACTGAGGAAGAAGTAGAGGTCGAACCACTCAGCGAGGAAGATCTCACTCGAATTCTCACGTAAAACTTTGAGAGGATCGTCCCAGGAATTGCATCAAGATTTAACCTAGGGAGGGACCTCCAATCTAGGCTCACTTTGGCAACGCCGGACCAGGCACCTCTTCTCAAACTCAAACACAACCTCAGGAGCGGAACCTCTTTGAGGAAACTCCCCAACCCAGGAATGTGTTCGAACGCATAGGGGATCGTCTCATGCAGGAACTAATACAATCCCGTGAGGAGGGAGAGAGGTCCGACAGTTCACCCGAACGACCAGATCTGGAGCTAACCAGAACTAATCGCCGCACAAGCGTGTGGGATAAGATGAATACCGAGAAGAAGGCTCCTGGCTCTTCTCACAAGAGCGGTCCTCACCCAGAGGATAGGGCATCGACCCATTCTCCCAGTCCATCAGGAGAGGACTCGGATGACCATCCACCCAAGCGTCGCCAACCTAGGCGTACTCCTCCACCACCACCAGACAATGAGGAGTACTACGGTGGCCCCTATTATCGAGACGCGGAAGCAGAAGATCTTTCCCGCCCGTGGTGTGACCCTAATCTCACCCGTCCATGGGCTGATCCCAGGTTAGATCCTTTTACTCTCCGCATAGGGAATTACTCCGAGGATACAAAGCGCCGCATGCCGGCGTGTGTCAACACTAATGATGGGACTGGTGATCTGGATGATCACCTAAAGATATTATACGCAGGCGAAAATTGAACAATGGCCCATGCCTATATGGTGCCAAATGTTCAATTCAACCTTGATCGGCAATGCTCGTGGTTGGTTTGAGGGACTTCCTCCGCGAAGCATTGATAGCTTCACTGAACTACGTACTGCATTCAAGAATAATTATACTCAGCGAAAGAAGTATAATAGGGACCCGGTCTCATTGGAAACCGTCAAGCAACGGCCGGGGGAGTCGACGGAGGCCTTCACTGAACGCTTCAATGACGAGTGCACACGCACAAAGACAATGCCAGAACTTCTGAGAATTTCCGATTATATGCACGCCATAACAGACAGGGAATTAATCAGACGTCTTAATGACAAACATCCGGAGAGGTATGACGACCTTATGGAAAGGGTCAGAAACTTCATAGAGGGTGATACCACGGTAGCCGCAGCCTATCCTTCAAAAGGAAACAGCTACCGATCGAACGACCAGTCCAGGAGACAGTCGGGCGGCCAAAACAACCAGAGCAGTAGGAGGGGCTCAGATTATAAGAGCCAAAACAAAGGAGGACGGTCGGAGTACAAATTTACCCCTCTAAAGATGTCCTACCGGGAGATCTTGCTGACAGAAGGGGCCAATTTCCCGAGACCTCCCCCAATGACGACTCTGCTGGACCGTCGTCAAGGAAATCGCTTTTGCGAATTCCACAATGACAAGGGCCTTGGCACGGAGGAATGTATCCAGCTCAAGAAGCACATTGAGTCACTGATCAAGTCCGGCAAACTCAAGCACTTGGTCAAGGACTGGAAGGATGGCAAAGACAACAAGAAGTATGACAAGAAGGATCCCCAAAAGGACAAACCTTCAACTATATACATGATCCAATCCATGCAGCGCCGCACAAGGCAGAAAATTAGTCAAAAATTTTCACGCGACCGAGAAATCTCATTCCCTCCATCACGGCAAGCGATGTGATTGATGCACCTCTCACTATTGAGATAAGCATTGGGACATACAATGTCCGCCGTATGTATGTGGATGGAGGGCCATCAGCAGAAGTACTATACGAACACTGTTTCGTACAGTTACGACCAGAATTAAGAAGCCAATTAGTACCGACTACGGCGCCGCTCATCGGTTTTAGTGGAGACACCATCTGACCAATAGGACAACTGCGTTTGCTTGTAACCATTGGGAATGAAGAGCACTCTACCACGGCGTGCATGAACTTTATGGTGATACGCTCACACTCTCCATACAATGGGATCATAGGCAGACCAGGTATCCTGGCCATACGAGCGGTACCCTCCATGGCACACGAGATGATCAAATTCCCTGTGGAAGGAGGAATTGTCGCCATCTATAACACAATCATACCAGCATCCGAGTGTCATGCCGTAACAACACCGGTTCCACCTGTTCCCCCCAAGGAAGGACCACCACCTCCCAACTGGAAGGTGGCAATCCATCCCGATTACTCGGAACAAGAGGTATCCATAGGGGGAACACTCTCGGATAGCGGCAAGAGAGCCATGTGCTCCCTCCTGAAAGCAAACTTAGATGTATTCGCATGGGAGCCCAAGCATATGACGGGCGTACCGCGTGCGATAGCAGAACATAAGCTCCAGATCCGCCAGGGATATCCTCCCATTAAGCAAAAGAAGCGCGGTCAGGCACCTGAACGTAGCCACGTAATATTGGATGAAGTACGGAAACTGGTGGATGCAGGTATGGTGCGCGAGGTATACCACCACGAGTGGTTATCCAACCCAGTCATGGTCAAAAAGCATGACGGAAGCTGGCACATGTGCGTGGATTTCACGAATCTGAACAAAGCCTGTCCACAGGACTGCTACCCATTACCGGAGATTGACTGGAAGGTGGAATCCCTATGTGGGTATCCCTTTAAGTGCGTGATGAGACTGTAATTATACATAGTCTCATCGTCCAAATTGGGCTTAAAACGCTAAAAATATCATCAAAATACCCAAATATATGCTTGTGTTTGTTCATTGTGTATTTTAGGTACGAATATTGTGAATTCACCAAAAGATCAAAGGAATCAAGCAAAAATGAACACGGGAAACGAAGCCGCACAAAGAACCGGACCCGAATCCTGAATTTCCAAAATGGTCCCTGAAGTTTTGAATATTGTCAACATTGGTCCCTCCTTTTTGAAGATTTGGCAAGAAAAGTCCTTGGAGAATTCATTTGAACAAGTTTAATCCTTGAAGTTTGAAGACATGTCAAAGAAAGCCCTTGAAGATTGCTAAAAGTGCTTATATGGTCCTTGATACAAGAATTGCAAAGTTATGTGCCAAAAGTGACAACTTATCCTAAGTGTATACAAAGGGAAAAAAGACAACAAGCTGGTCATACTTCATTTGCAAAGTTTTGGGAAAACAGGGGACCAAAAGTGTTAAGTTTGAAAGTTCAAATTAACTTAAAATATTAAGACAGGAGAAACATGTTTTATCCTTCCCTAATCTTAATCAAACAACACCCTGCTACAACCATAAACCCTAATCCCACCTTGCCTTTAATCGGATGAATTAAGCCCCCTATTTTTGAAGATCTATAATTAAGGGTATAACTAACACACATCCACCCCTAAATCCCCATCCACGTCACCCTGGTCCCCTCCTACACGGTGCCCTGCACCAAGGTTGCTTGAAGACAAAAAGAGAGCATGCTAATCAACGTCCCACATGTTTTTCTTGCTCCCAAAGTCATAATAAACGACCATGATTTCTCCAAAACAGCTGGCATCTCTTCATCAATCACATGGGCTTGACCACAGATTCTTGAAGACCTCGACAAGGGCATATTCAGATTTTTAGCTTTAGGGTTTATTTTTCTTTATTTTAATTCTAGAATATTCTGAATGTAGTATAAATATGAGGTGATATGTACCTCATATCTTGTTCCAGCTTATGTTTGCAATTTTTTTTATTAATGAAAAATATTTAGAGTTTTATTAAGAAAAAGGTCTTGCATTCTTGAGCTGAGTTCCACTTATTTGTTGTTTTAGTATAATTGGTACTGTCATTGCAATTTTAGTTTAAGTTATCAAAGTTTTTTTTGTTTCAAGATTTTGAAAAGAAAATATATTTTGAGATCCAGTCTTATAAGCTTGGGGTTTGGATTTGCTTGACAATCAATCTTTATTCCAAGATTATATTTCTGTTAGTTTTTTTTGTTGATACTGTGGAGATTTGGTTCACAAGATTTCTTTGTTCAAAAGTTTTATAAAGCTTTTTCATAAGTCCCATTATTTTTCTATTACTTCAATTTAGCCACAGCTTGCATAAGCTTGTTGACACCAAGCTTATGCAAGTTTTGTTAGTCTCTTGTTTGTTTTCTTGGTTGTGATTGTGCAGGAGAGAATAAAAAGACCATTTCATTCCTCCTTAGTTCTTAGTTCAGTTGTTGAACTTCAACAAGAACACATTGCATTGCTTACTTCATATCGTATCATAAGCTCTTACAAGCTCAGGAGAAGGCATCAGCATCACCACTTAGCTTGATCAAAGCTGAGTTCGGTACACAGCTTGAACCCTCTTGAAAACTTAACTGTTTATGTGATTTATGAGATTTTGCTATTGTATCATTTGTTCTTAAGGGATTCATGCTTGTTAGATTGCTAGTCTAGAATTTTTTTATTTTTTATTTATTTATTTATTTATTTATTTATTTTGTTAAGTTTGTGTTAGTTTAATGATGCAAATTTGTTAGGATAGATTTAAAGTCTTTTGGGTGCGTTTTATTGGAGTTTGATTGGCATAACTTTCATTTTTCAAAACTTTAGGGGTGTTTGGCTGTGATTGATTAATGGTGTGAGTGACACACACTTGGTGTCTTTGTGGTCTAAACATGCTCCCCTAATGTTGTATGAGCTAGTCTTAGTTGTTTTCTTTGGTCAGTTGAGAGTTTAGAGTAAGTTGAATGTTCTTGGCAAACTCCGCATAATCTGTCTAAGCATAACAATAGCTTTAGGCATTAATCTTGACGTTTTGTGGACTGAAACTTAGGGTCACTAATTAGATGAGGTTAAGTTACAAATCAGTCATACATAAAAAGGATGATTTGTTTGAGTTAAACAAAAGGTTTGTTGGTCCAAAGTTCACTTTCAGGTCATTTACCTCAGCAATCCAACCCCACTTCCTGCCAAAACCTCATCAAAAGGGTTTTAGCTTCCAATTGTTGGTTTTGAGGTTTGATAGTTGGTCACAACTTGGTTTTTAGGGTAATATAGGTCTAGGCCATCTAGTTTTAGGATGGCGATAGGATTTGAGTAACTAGATTTTGCACACTAGCTCACTGCATTGCTAGAACCCACGAGACCCCTCATTGTGTTCACAGTAATTGGGTTTGTTGAATGTTAAGTTTTGGACTTTGAAGTTTGCCCATAGTTAGAATATAGGGTAGGTGTTAGTGATATTTGGCGGGTATTAGACTGTGGTGGATTTTTTTTCTCGAAATCGCTCTTAAGTCCACTATTGTGCATCAAAACTCACTAGACCTTTGTTCTTTCTGTCCACAGTGGGCATTTAGGGTGATTTTGGGGTGTCATGTGGCTTGGAACTTGGAGATTTGGTAGACATAAGTTAGTTTTGGGTTGCCTTACTTGAAATTTGGATGTGGCCGGCTTTTGGTAGCTTTAGTCTAGTAATTAGCCCATTGCGTAGGTGTTAATACCACCAGCCCCCATTTTTCTGCATTTTCTTTTATATTTGGGTGATTCGTAGCTTTGATTGTGTTGCATTTGTTGATTTTTGTGATTGTTATTGACTCCCCACACTTCAATTAGTGTGGGGGTGCCTTATTGCCCAAAAAAGGCCAACAAACAAGCCTAAAACAAGCCAAAACGAGCCGAAAAAAACATACAGTAGGTTTTTCTTTGTTGTCCGAGAACGCTGCAAATTTTTTATTTTTTTAGTGTTGTCCGATATCGGACAACACTGAACTTGGACAACACCGAAGTACTCCACCATGGGGTACTTTGGGGTACTTTTGTTTTTAGCCATTTTTTTAGTTTTTTAAACTTTTTCATTTTTACCTTGTTAATTTAGTTAAAAAAAGATTTTTAGAAAAATAATATTTATTTTTAACATTATTTTATTATTTTTATGATTATTTTAGTTTAAAAAGTGTTTTTAGCCTTTTAAAAATAGAAAAATAGTTTTAAAAATTTAGGAAAAATACTTTTTAGTCTTTAAATAATATAAGTGAGTTATTAGTTCAATAAAATAATATTTTGGGCTTTTTCTTAATTATATTTGATTTTAGGGCTTTAATTAGCATTTAAAATTGAATATTTAATTAATAAAAGGTTTTAAAATATATTTGTTGGATTTTTATTCTTATTTATATTATTTTAGACTTAGTTTAATCTTTTATTTAATTTTTAGGTTTAATTTTTAATTTGTCGCGTTTTACGTATTTACGTTCGCGTTTTACGTATTTACGTTCGCGTTTTACGTTAAATCGTCGTAGTGTAATCGTAGTCATAGCTCGTCTTTACTTTTTCTCTCTTTAAACCAAAAACGTCACTAATCCAAACTTTGATTTTCTATAATTGGCACATTAATCCACACACCTCCTTCGAGAACGAACTTGCATTTATTCGACTTGTCAGTTTTCCTAAATCGTCGATTAATACTTGCCGCACTCATACGTGTTTTTCCTAAAACGTGTACGATAAACACTACATCAATTTTTGGCGCCGCTGCCGGGGAGGTGTTTAGTGTGCCATTATTAGTATCGTGTTTGTGTGAGTAGTGCATTTTTGCTTTTCATTTTTCGAAAGCGTGAATATCGTACATACTCATTTTTGTTATTTTATCTTATTATACTATAATATCCAAATAAAACGTGTTTAGTTTTCCTAAATTAAACACACAACAATCATTTTACTATATTGTAGATATATTGGTTTTCATTTTTATTGTGAATATATTATTACTATATTGTATTTACGTAAGAACAATAAATGTACAAGTACTCCAAAACCATGAAAACGCAACCTTGATTCGGATTTCATCACTCGATCATTGTATTCGAATCTAAAGCAAAAGTTTAAAGGCAAAATAGATAAATACTTTCGCGAGGCTTAATTTCAATTAACACAAACTATAAGGTGGGTATAAGGCGGTTGTATTTCACGACCTAAGGGAAAAAGGCTCTTAAGTGCTTAGCGTCGCCTCGTTTCCCCCGCTTGCTTGTGCGTGTTTTGAGAAAGAGGGCCAATCGAGGGTTTGCCGCCCAAGTATTATCTACGCGTCATATATATTTGCTTGTTTTCAAGATTAAACCCTCTTGAACGTTTTGGTGTTCCACCAACGTTCTAAAGTCATCGAAGGCGTTCACTCCACGTGATCGTTTTCATTCTTTGAGGCTCCTTTAATCGAGAAATCGATTCGAGGAGAGATTTGTAGATTTGAGTCTACGTAATACACCAAAAAAACAAAAAAATTAAAAAACAATCAAAAATGAAAAATATTCTTCTTACCCCTAATCAATTAATTCTTTTTCTAACCCTCTAGTGTTTAATTCTCGTAACACCATTCACGTTTCGTCATGTCCAACGAGGGATATTACTCTTGTCCATATTGTGGAGGTCCGCCCGACGGTGGTAATTGCTTCAATTGCGAGATTTATGGAGGAAGGGAGGGGTATATATACAACTCTTCTCAAAACGACCATGGTTACGGATTTCAATCCTATGACCAAACTCCACAACCGCCTTCGTCTTATTCGTGTGATTTTTGCGGTTTGGAGCACGACTTCGGATTTTGTTGTACGAATTATAATGACCCCAAACCGAATCCTAATTTCTTTGACCAATCATCGCAATATCCATCGTCGTATTCATGTGAGTCTTGTGGAAACGCACCTCATTATGGGTACGATTGTCAACCGATGAATTACAATACGTCTTTCGACAATCAATTCTCCCATTTTAACCAATCACCTCCACAAAATTTTTTCGATGATGATCTCGGTGCAAGTCGCGTTGACGAGGGATTTCAAGAAATCAAAATGCTGTTTCAACAAGTTATGGAGAAAAAGGAATTTTCAATCGTCGAAGTGATCGAAAAAAGCATCAAGGATATGGAAGAGGGGAAACGAAGAATCAATCAAGAAATAAACGATATAACTAATGAACTCGGCATTAGGAGATATCGTAGAGAAGAAATAAGTGATGAGTTTAAAAGAGAGTGTGAGATTAGAACTAAACAACTTTTACAAGATTACAACGGCTTAAGCATCGATATTCGTGATAAGAGATGAGAACTAGAAAGAGAGGAGCATCTAGCTAGATGTGATCTCACGCCTCCTATTTATGATGACGACGACGATAGCGACATTTTTAATCTCACCTCGTCTTATGAAACCATAACTCTCACGCTCCCAACGAAACCCGATGCCTCTCTAAGTATGGGGGAGAAGAATCTTAGCACTAATCCTAGTGTTGAGATCCCTATTCCAATCCAAAGTGAGCCTACGGTTGTCTTTGATGAGGAGTTAAGTGATTTTGCTCTCGATGAATTTTTCCACGAAGATTCTAACGAGGCAAATTACGATAGTGAGTTTGATACGACTTCATGTGATGATGTCTCTCCCAATGACACTTCGGGTAGAGAATCATTGACTTTTTCGAACCCACTTTTCGATGATGATTTTTCCACTAGTGATGACGAGTCACTACTCGATGAGGAAGTTTGTGTCGACGAATTTAAAATGTACTCGAATTCCCTTTTTGAATTTGATGACGAGTTCGTTTTTGGTGACGTAAATCCTGTCTTTGATGAGACGTTCAAGGACATCGTGAGTGAGGATTCTAAGGATCCTAAACTCGATGAGCCGGATTCGCTAGTCACCCTCCCTAATTCTCATTTGGATGAGCCTTCTCTTTTGACTTGTGATGTTTCCATTCTCGAGGGGTTCACCGATGGACCGCCTCTCGATGAGAATGAGGATTTTAATGAGGCCTTTGCCTTTGAACCGGGAGGAGACTTTGAGACTCCTATTTTTATTGATTCTCTTTCAAATTTGCCTTCGTCTCAAAGTAGTCCGACCCACTCTCTCGGTTATTATGACTACACGTACTTCGAGTACATTGTAAGGAGCTTTCTTCTGTACAAACGTATCCTCTGGCTTTGCCTTTGTCATTTTCTACAAAATGTGAGGATACGATCTTCGATCCCGGTATAAAGGTTTTGCCTTTATTCACGGTTGCTTTTGGGCCTTGATTACATGTAAGTCCCACCAAAAAATGACCGAACCAAGATAATCCCTAAATGATCACATTTATGGGGATTCGAGTCGAGCTTTTGACTCGGTTATCAAAAACAAGGTGCCTTGTGGGGGATTCTCATGCTTATCCTTGTAAATATTATCGCTTTCTTAGTTTAATGTAAAGAGGGGACTTGTGCTCTTCCAACCTTTGTTTCGTGGTTGTTTGTGATTATGATTTATTAGGTTCATCGTCATCATTGAAGCCTCTCGTGTTCATTTTACGGATCACTCGAGCTTCGATCGTTGCCTTTGGAGATTCCGATATCCGATGATATCCTTTATGTTATAACGTGTATCTTAATAGCATAATTCATAAACGGATTTTAGGTTATTCGTTTTACCCTTTCCATGCTCGAGATTAAGCATTCGACTTCGTCTCTAGTATGGGGGTGTTTTCACCCCTAGACTCGAAACATTGAGGACAATGTTTAGTTTTAGTATGGGGGGGGGGGGTGAGTAGATACTTCACCTTGCTTACGTCACCACGCAATCCAATATTCATCTTTTTGTTATCGTTTTTATGCAAAATAAGGCTAAAAATGGCCATATTCTAAATTTTTTCTAGTTTTTCATAAGTGTTTAAGACACGAATGTAGGTTTTCCGATGGTGAGAATAAGAGTAATTTTTTACTCGACCGTGCGTGTTGAGCGCTTAGCTTCGATTCCTTAACTTTTTAGGCTAAGTCTCTTAAATGAGGACGAGAAATGATAGAGTTATTTATAAGTCTCGTAATCGTCACGATCTCATGTGTAGTAATTATTAGCTTATTCTCCCCACGCTTTTGCATAATAAATTGTTAATAAATATTGATTTAGCGGTTTAGTCACTATTGTTGGTTTCTAATTTGTTTTAGTAGCTTCCATGTAATTAAATTGGGAAAACATTAAGGTATTGCCAGCGTCACGGTTTTGAAGTATTGGCAACCCGAATAATCGAAAGCTTCACCTAATAATAAGATTTCAAGTGCTCACCTAAATTAAGCAAAAATTTGAAGCTCACAAGGCCGAAAAATCTATGCCCAAATTGAAAGTGAATCAAGCCTTAATCTTTGAAGCTTTAAAGATCCAAAATTCACTTTAGCGTGAGGATATACGTCTTTGGCTAATAAAACCACCGATGAGGCGGATAATAAAAGGCAAGGCAAGACCGAAGTCATAATAAAAGCTTCATGGCGAAGTTGAATAAAAGATGGAGGTAAACCAAAGATAATAAGGCCCTTCCGTTAGGGGGCGTATAAAAGTATTGGTAATAAGTCTCATGTTCAAAACCGTTATAAAACCGTATTTATCGATCCTTCTTGTTGACTTAATTTTTTGACATTGTTGTCTATTAGGGTGAATTCTTAATTTAATGATTTTGGTTACACCGTTAAGACTCTATTTATAGACTTAATCTCTATTCACGCATAAGTCAATGATGTATCCTCGTGATCATTAAGACAAAATAAAATATAAGAGATACCAAGTAGGAATAAGGGAGTTTAGGTTCGTAATTAACACCCATGAGTAATGATCGTGTTGCTAACTTATAATAACAATGATCTCGTTACACGCTTAGCATGGAATTGGGTGAAAATCGTGGACGAAGAAATTATTTCTAACGAAGCATGCATGTGTTCTTGTTCTATGATCCCAAAAGTCACTTAATCGTGATGAAAACAATACATTATGTCTAAAACGCGTGTAGTAGTTTATTTAAATTTATGTCTTCAATAAAAGTCATCATAAAATGAATTTTGGAAGTGCTATGATACTTAATACTAGCATTGCGTGGGGACACGGCAATGGTTTAGTATGGGGGAGTGATGAGACTGTAATTATACATAGTCTCATCGTCCAAATTGGGCTTAAAACGCTAAAAATATCATCAAAATACCCAAATATATGCTTGTGTTTGTTCATTGTGTATTTTAGGTACGGATATCGTGAATTCACCAAAAGATCAAAGGAATCAACCAAAAATGAACACGGGAAACGAAGCCGCACAAAGAACCGGACCCGAATCCTGAATTTCCAAAATGGTCCCTGAAGTTTTGAAGATTGTCAACATTGGTCCCTCTTTTTCGAAGATTTGGCAAGAAAAGTCCTTGGAGAATTCATTTGAACAAGTTTAATCCTTGAAGTTTGAAGACATGTCAAAGAAAGCCCTTGAAGATTGCTAAAAGTGCTTATATGGTCCTTGATACAAGAATTGCAAAGTTATGTGCCAAAAGTGACAACTTATCCTAAGTGTATACAACGGGAAAAAAGACAACAAGCTGGTCATACTTCATTTGCAAAGTTTTGGGAAAACAGGGGACCAAAAGTGTTAAGTTTGAAAGTTCAAATTAACTTAAAATATTAAGACAGGGGGAAACATGTTTTATCCTTCCCTAATATTAATCAAACAACACCCTGCTACAACCATAAACCCTAATCCCACCTTGCCTTTAATCGGATGAATTAAGCCCCCTATTTTTGAAGATCTATAATTAAGGGTATAACTAACACACACACACCCCTAAATCCCCATCCACGTCACCCTGGTACCCTCCTACATGGTGCCCTGCACCAAGGTTGCTTGAAGACAAAAAGAGAGCAGGCTAATCAACGTCCCACATGTTTTTCTTGCTCCCAAAGTCATAATAAACGACCATGATTTCTCCAAAACAGCTGGCATCTCTTCATCAAGCACATGGGCTTGACCACAGATTCTTGAAGACCTCGACAAGGGCATATTCGGATTTTTAGCTTTAGGGTTTATTTTTCTTTATAATTCTAGATTATTCTGAATGTAGTATAAATATGAGGTGATATGTACCTCATATCTTGTTCCAGCTTATGTTTGTAATTTTTTTTATTAATGAAAAAATATTTAGAGTTTTATTAAAAAAAAGGTCTTGCATTCTTGAGCTGAGTTCCACTTACTTGTTGTTTTAGTATAATTGGTACTGTCATTGCAATTTTAGTTTAAGTTATCAAAGTTTTTTTTGTTTCAAGATTTTGAAAAGAAAATATATTTTGAGATCCAGTCTTATAAGCTTGGGGTTTGGATTTGCTTGACAATCAATCTTTATTCCAAGATTATATTTCTGTTAGTTTTTTTTGTTGGTACTGTGGAGATTTGGTTCACAAGATTTCTTTGTTCAAAAGTTTTATAAAGCTTTTTCATAAGTCCTATTATTTTTCTATTACTTCAATTTAGCCACAGCTTGCATAAGCTTGTTGACACCAAGCTTATGCAAGTTTTGTTAGTCTCTTGTTTGTTTTCTTGGCTGTGATTGTGCAGGAGAGAAGAAAAAGACCATTTCATTCCTCCTTAGTTCTTAGTTCAGTTGTTGAACTTCAACAAGAACACATGCATTGCTTACTTCATATCGTATCATAAGCTCTTACAAGCTCAGGAGAAGGCATCAGCATCACCACTTAGCTTGATCAAAGCTAAGTTCGGTACACAGCTTGAACCCTCTTGAAAACATAACTGTTTATGTGATTTATGAGATTTTGCTATTGTATCATTTGTTCTTAAGGGATTCATGCTTGTTAGATTGCTAGTCTAGAATTTTTTTTTTTTATTTATTTATTTATTTTTGTTAAGTTTGTGTTAGTTTAATGATGCAAATTTGTTAGGATAGATTTAAAGTCTTTTGGGTGCGTTTTATTGGAGTTTGATTGGCATAACTTTAATTTTTGAAAACTATAGGGGTGTTTGGCTGTGATTGATTAATGGTGTGAGTGACACACACTTGGTGTCTTTGTGGTCTAAACATGCTCCCCAAATGTTGTTTGAGCTAGTCTTAGTTGTTTTCTATGGTCATTTGAGAGTTTAGAGTAAGTTGAATGTTCTTGGCAAACTCCGCATAATTTGTCTAAGCATAACAATAGCTTTAGGCATTAATCTTGGTGTTTTGTGGACTGAAACTTGGGGTCACTAATTAGATTAGGTTATGTTACAAATCAGTCATACATAAAAAGGATGATTTGTTTGAGTTAAACAAAAGGTTTGTTGGTCCAAAGTTCACTTTCGGGTCATTTACCTCAGCAATCCAACCCCACTTCCTGCCAAAACCTCATCAAAAGGGTTTTAGCTTCCATTTGTTGGTTTTGAGGTTTGATAGTTGGTCACAACTTGGTTTTTAGGGTAATATAGGTCTAGGCCATCTAGTTTTAGGATGGCGATAGGATTTGAGTAACTAGATTCTGCACACTAGCTCACTGCATTGCTAGAACCCACGAGACCCCTCATTGTGTTCACAGTAATTGGGTTTGTTGAATGTTAAGTTTTAGACTTTGAAGTTTGCCCATAGTTAGAATATAGGGTAGGTGTTAGTGATATTTGGCGGGTATTAGACTGTGGTGGATTTTTTTCTCGAAATCGCTCTTAAGTCCACTATTGTGCATCAAAACTCACTAGACCTTTGTTCTTTCTGTCCACAGTGGGCATTTAGGGTGATTTTGGGGTGTCATGTGGCTTGGAACTTAGAGATTTGGTAGACATAAGTTAGTTTTGGGTTGCCTTACTTGAAATTTAGATGTGGCCGACTTTTGGTAGCCTTTAGTCTAGTAATTAGCCCACTGCGTAGGTGTTAATACCACTAGCCCCTATTTTTATGCATTTTCTTTCATATTTGGGTGATTTGTAGCTTTGATTCTGTTGCATTTGTTGGTTTTTGTGATTGTTATTGACTCCCCACACTTTAATTAGTGTGGGGGTGCCTTATTGCCCAAAAAACGCCAAAAAACAAGCCTAAAACAAGCCAAAACGAGCCCAAAACGAGCCGAAAAAAACATACAGTAGGTTTTTCTTTGTTGTCCGATAACGCTGCAAATTTTCTATTTTTTTTAGTGTTGTCCGATATCGGACAACACTGAACTTGGACAAGCCTGTTGTCTGGTGATATCTTGGACAACACTGAAGTACTCCACCATGGGGTACTTTGGGGTACTTTTGTTTTAGCCATTTTTTTAGTTTTTTTTTTAACTTTTTCATTTTTACCTTGTTAATTTAGCTAAAAAAAAGATTTTTAGAAAAATAATATTTATTTTTAACATTATTTTATTATTTTTATGATTATTTTAGTTTAAAAAGTGTTTTTAGCCTTTTAAAAATAGAAAAATAGTTTTAAAAATTTAGGAAAAATACTTTTTAGTCTTTAAATAATATAAATGAGTTATTAGTTCAATAAAATAATATTTTGGACTTTTTCTTAGTTATATTTGATTTTAGGGCTTTAATTAGCATTTAAAATTGAATATTTAATTAATAAAAGGTTTTAAAATATATCTGTTGGATTTTTATTCTTATTTATATTATTTTAGACTTAGTTTAATCTTTTATTTAATTTTTAGGTTTAATTTTTAATTTGTCGCGTTTTACGTATTTACGTTCGCGTTTTACGTTAAATCGTCGTAGTGTAATCGTAGTCGTAGCTCGTCTTTACTTTTTCTCTCTTTAAACCAAAAACGTCACTAATCCAAACTTTGATTTTCTATAATTGGCACATTAATCCACACACCTCCTTCGAGAACGATCTTGCATTTATTCGACTTGTCGGTTTTCCTAAATCGTCGATTAATACTTGCCGCACTCATACGCATTTTTCCTAAAACGTGTACGATAAACACTACATCAGTGCTTCTTAGATGCATATAAAGGATACCACCAGATCCAGATGGCGGAAGAGGACGCAGAGAAGACGGCGTTCCATACTAGTCAAGGCGTATACTGTTATACAAAAATGCCATTCGGACTAAAGAACGTTGGGGCAACATATCAGCGGCTTGTAGACAAAGCCTCCGACTCACAGATAGGCCGCAATCTGGAGGTCTATGTGGATGACTTAGTCATCAAAAGTCATACGGAGGATGCACTTCTCCGAGATGTCCAAGAGACGTTTGACACATTGAGGAGGATTAATATGAAGCTAAATCCAAAGAAATGCACGTTTGGGGCAATAGAAGGAATGTTCCTTGGATATATGATTGATCCAAATGGCATCAAGCCTTGCTCGGAAAAGACGGACGCAGTAATACAGTTACCATCCCCTAAGACACGGAAGGAGGTGCAATCCTTAAATGGGAAGCTGGCTGGGCTAAACAGGTTCTTATCAAAGTCCGCAGAGAAGTCACTCCCCCTATTCAAAACACTCAAGAAGTGTGATGAGACTGCTTTTATACATAGTCTCATCGTCCAAATCGGGCTTAAAATGCATTAAATATCATCAAAATACCCAAATATATGATTGTGTTTGTTGCTTGTGTATTTTAGGTACGGATATTGAGAAAATGACAAAAGATCACAAGAATCATGCAAAAACGAACACGGGAAACGAAGCCGTACGATGAACCAAGCCCTAATGAAGAATTTTCCAAAGAAAACCCTTGAAGATTTGAAGAATATTGAAGATTGGTCCTCCAACTTTGAAGAATTGACACTTTATACCCTTGTATCTTCATAATTACAAGTTTGGTCCCTAAAGTTTGTCAAAATTACAAAAAGGACCCTTAACTTTGAAGAATTGGCAATTTTAGTCCCTCATCAAAACTAAATTGTCAATAATGGTCCTCCAAGAAGTCAACAAACAAGTCAAAGCCTTGAAGTTTGAAAACATGTCAAAATCAGTCCTTGGAATATGAAGAAATTGCATGTTTAGTCCTTATTTCAAGTTTATAAACAAATTGTGCCAAATTTGACAAGTGTTTGAAAGTTATTTACAAAGGAAAGTCTTGTTTTGAACTAATAATACAATGTGATCAAGTGAAGAAAGCTAGGGGGCCATTTGTGCCAAGACACACAAACATATCTCACCACTCCCCTTTGGACACGTCACCCCCACCAGTCCATTTCATTAAAACAAACCAGTCCATAACTATTTAACCCTATCATAAAAACTTTTTGAACCCATCTCTTTAATTAAACGTGTTTAATTACTAAAAGTGGGGGGAAACACGAATTTTAAACTAATCCCCCTTAAACACAATCAAAACTTAACCTGCTACTCCATAAACCCTAGAACCAGCCCAGTCCTAATCACCCTCTTCCCTCACTCAAAACCTAATTAACCTTGGGTAAAATGATAATTACCCAGTCCCCAACACTTCCCCACACCCAGAAAACGACTACACTTTTCCCTGTCCCCTCACAAGGTTCCTCTGACCCCACTCTTGTGCAAGAAAACAAAGGAAACAGTCATCCAACGCTCCCAAAGCTATTACTTGGTCCCAAAGGACCAATTTAACGTCCAAGATCGTTTTTACATAGCCTGGCATCACATGACGAGTTTTGACCAAGAATTAAGTGAAGACCAAGAGGGCAGCAATGGAATTTCAGTGTTTAGGGTTACACATTTGTAATTTTATATTCAAGTATTCTAGATTGTTCATTAGCATAGTATAAATAGGGTGTCTTGTACCCTGTTTATGTTGGTTCCAGTTTTATGTAAAAATTTTCTTTTCTATGAATTAATGAAAAAGTTTTTATCCTGCATATGACTGAGTTCCATTTTACTTTCCAGTATTCCAGTTTTAAATTTGTTTTTCCTGAATTCATTTTAAAATCTTCAAGTTTGTTTTTTTTAAGAATTTCACTTGTTTTGAAAATATTTCAGAAACTTATTTTTTAGCTTACTACTATAAGCCATTCAATAAGCTTATTAAACCAAGCTTATTGAATCTCTTATAAGCTCGTTCTCTCTCTCTTTGTTGTTTGTGGTGTGCAGGAAACAAGGAAAAGCCAAGGCTTATTCTCACCTTATTATTGCCATTTGTGCTCAAGCTAATCCAACTCCCACAAGGCTCAGCACAAGCCCGAGCTTGTAGGAGGTGGCAAACAACCACTGAGGGACCTGGATGTAGGTCCCTCTTGGTAAAATCTCTTTGTTTCATTTCAAGTTTTCAATATTAGGTTTCATTGTGAATGGGTATGAATTTTTGTGTAATCTGCTTACTAGTTGTTTGAGTGTTGGATTTTGCTTAGTTAAGGTGTTATATGCAAGTTTAAAGTAGTTTAAATTAGTTTGGTTGGATTTGTTAAAGTTTTGCTTTGAAAAAAATTGAATTTCAGTTATAAAGGGGTGTTTGGATTTGTGTTTTAACCAGATTTTGTGACTAGTTTGTGAAGTTAAATCCTGTTAGAATTACTCCTTAGGGTGTTGTTAGGTTGTGTGTAAGTTGGTTTTCAACTTGGAAAGTTTTTAAACAAGATTGCAAGTAAAGTTTGGTTAAACATAGCCTTAATCAGAAACAGCTTTTTGTTCAAGCTTTTGTGAAGATTTTACCCTCTAATCTTGTAAACTGCTAGACAATAGGTTGTTTGAGGGTTGTGTATCAATTGCATGCTGATTGGTGGATTATTGTGCTAGTTATTGGTCTTAGAAATTCGTTTTTATGCATATAAAATAGCCCTACTGTTCATCAGAAACATTGTGGATTAATCAGAACTTGGTGTGCTTCTTGTGTGAAATTTTGCTAAGTGATTGCTTGTTTATTTTGTATAATCTGACTCCTTATACTCCAAAGAGTATAAGGGTGCCTTTTTGTCCCAAATAAGCTATCAAAATAAGCTTTCCTAAGCTTATTGAAAAACATACCAAAATTTAACACTATCAGTGGGAACTCCTTTCCTACTGCTAGTATCTTTTTTACCACTGCTGCACTAGCAGACAAACACCAACACATGTCACTTTCTGATTTCTTTCTTTTTTGTCTTTAGTGCTTAAAAAGTTGAATTAGATCTTCAAACCAGTTCCATTATTTTTCTTATTTAATTTAGGATTTTTCTGATTAATTAAATTTTTAATTACTGTTCATTTGGTAATTTTTAGGTTTTATTGCACTTTTAATTAACTTTAATATTTCTGTTTTTTGTCTTTTAGTGCTAAAAAGTAATACTTTTCAGTTTAATCAATTTTCCTGAATTTAGAATATTATTTTAAGATTTTTGGTTAAAAAAGATTTTACTGTTCATCTTTTTATTAATTTTTAGAATTAATTTAAGTTAATTAGGGTTTTAATTAAGCTGTTTTTGTCTTTTAGTGGTAAAATTAATATTTTTCCAACTTTTTCATTTTTCTTCTGTTAATTAGAGTAAAATAGGATTTTTAAAATTGGTAGATTATTTTTAGCATTATTTTATTATCTTTTATAATTATTTTAATTTTAAATTAGTTTTTAGAAATTTAAAAATAGTAAAGAGTATATTAAAAATCTGAAAAAATAGTTTTTAGGTTTTTAATCATATTTTTGAGGTTTACATCTTATTAGGTTTCCAATTTAGCTTATTTTTAATTTTATTGGATTTTAGGGTTTTTAGCTAAATTTAAAATTTAATATAAAATTATTTAATAGATTTTAGGAGCTTTAATTTACATTTTTATCTTAGTTAGAATATTTAGGATTTTTGATAATTTTTTAGAATTTATTTAAAAACTTTTTATTTTTTTGATTATTTTAATATTATTTTATTAGAAAAAATTTAAAGTTTAATTTTTAACTTTTTTTCATTTTTCCTAGGTTAAGGACATTGAATTAGGAGCTTTGTCACTTTCCAATTAATTTTTAGGCTTTTCATTTATTTTCTAGAATTAATTTAAGATTTAATACATTTTAATAGTTTTTAAGTGTTTAAAAATAGTTTAAATTGGTTTTAAAATTTTTAAAAATAGTTTTTAGCTTAATTTAGTCATTTTTGAGGTTTACAAACTATAAAATCTTGTTTAGGGCTTTTTAATATTTAAAAGTGATTTTTAGGGCTTTAATTAGCATTAAAAAGTCATTATTTAATTAATTAAAAGGTTTTAGCAAGTTTGGATTTTTTGTAAACTCTTAGAATATTATTGGGGATTTTTAGTAATTTTTAGGAATTTTTAGGTTTAAATTTTGATTTTGGCACTATTTACGGTTTTACGTTTACGCCTTTTTTCGTCGTAGTTTAATTCATTTTCGTAACCGTCTTTCTCTTCTAATCCCATTTCTTTCTCAATCAATATAATCACAAACATTAATCAACTCTTAACACAACGCACTTGCCTCCTTGGGAAACGAACTTGGACTTCACTTGGGTCATTAGTGCTCGGTTTTCCTAAACTGACACTTAATACTACCACTATTTGTCATCCTTTTCCTAAAGGGTACAAAAATTTCTACATCATTTTGGCGCCGCTACCGGGGAGGCGTGTTGTGTTTTGGTTGAACCATTGTTGTTTTTATATATAGCCATAATTAGCTAATTGTATTAGTAGCACTCTACTAATACGTATTATCGTTTTTCGATTTTTGTGAATATTATTACTATATTGTATACGTAGAACAATAAATTTACAAGTACTCCAAATACAAGAGAAATCACAACCTTGACTTGGGAGGTCATTACCCAATCATTGTATTCGAATCTCAAACCAAAGAAAAAGGCAAAAATAGATAAATACTTTCGTGAAGCTTAATCTTGAAAATACAAACTATAAGGTGGGTATAAGGCGGATATTATAAAATATATCCTAAGGAAAAAGGCTCTTAAGTGCTTCGCGCCGCCTGGTTTCCCCGCTTGCTTGTGCGTATTTGATTTTGAGAGTGAATCGAGGGTTTTGCCGCCCAAAGTATTACTTACGTATCATATATATTTTCTTGGTTTCTATTGATTAAACCCTCTTGAACGATTTGGTGTTCCACCATCGTTCTAAAGTCATCGAAGGCGTTCACTTCACGTGATCGTTTTCATTCCTTGAGGAGGAGATTAGTAGATTTTGGTCTACTTAATACATTCCAAAAATCCAAAAAAAGTTAAAAACAATCAAAAACCACAAAAAAAATTGAAAAAGTAAAAACACCAAAAAGAATCTTCTTTGCTCGCCTTCTCGTTGTACGTGACGTTTATGCAAACTCGCTCTAAAGCAAGACGTGCTCGTAAACGAAGAAACAAATCACTCACTCCTACTAGTGAGGAGTCTCCTATTGACGAACCCATTGTAGTGAAAGAAGCACCCATGGGTAATCGAACTATGATGGAGTTGCTTCAAGCACCCACCGAGGGTTATGGAGAAGCGATTGTGATTCCCGCAATCCTTGCGGAGAATTTTCAGGTTAAGACGGGTTTGTTGTCCATGATTCAAAACAACAAGTTTCGAGGGGACGAAAAGGACAACCCTCATAACCACATTCGCCAATTTAATCGTCTCACCGCCACGTGCAAGTTTAAGGATGTTTCAAACGACTCGATTAAGATGATGCTTTTTCCGTATTCCTTAGCGGGGCCCGCAAAAATTTGGTTAGAGAAAGAGCCACCCAATTCTATATTGACGTGGAAGGATCTCGTTTCAAAATTCGTGAACCAATTTTTTCCGCCCTCTAAGACTACGCACTTGAAAAACGAGATTTCAAAGTTTTCACAAGAGTATAATGAGAGTTTTTCAACGGCTTGGAATAGGTTTAAAGAAATGTTGCACGAATGTCCTCATCATGGTTTTTCCGACTTGCATCAAATAGACACGTTTTACAATGGCTTGAACGATCATGAGCGTGATTATCTTAATGCCGCCGCGGGTGGTAATTTCTTGTGTAAAACGGTCGAGGAAGCATTGTTAATCATTGAGAATAGGTCTAAGGTGTATAGTCCTCGTAGCACATCGAGTGTTCGTAAGACTTCGTCTTCGTCTTCGCCTTCATTGTCACACACCGTTGATGCTTGCCAAGTCGAGGCTAATTTGGAGAACAAAATTTTTGATATAGTGAAAGACTTGTTAGTTGAGTTTAAAGTTGGTGAACAACCTGCTCCCGCTATGATTAAAGCGGTTGAGGTTTCGTGTATGTATTGTGGTGGAGCTCACGATTATTCCGAGTGCATTACCAACGGTGGTAACACTTCGAGTGCCTTCGCGGCCGCGGGAACTTATAACCAAAACGGTCAAGTTCCTCGCACTAATCAATTGACTCCACCGGGTTTTTCACCAAATCAAAATGCTAACAATTATCGAAACAATCAAGTTGGTTACCAAAGCAATCAAAGGAACAATTTTAAGGGTAATAACAACTATGGGAATCAAGGGAGTAGTAGTAGCCAATTGCAAAATCAAAATCAAAACCGTAATTTGCAAAACACGAGTCAAGGTCTTCAAAATGCTCACACTAAAGAACTTCCAATGGACTTTTTGAATTACGCTACTTCAAATGATAAGATTTTGGAAAACATTCAAGAGCAATTGGCTAGTCAAGCTAGGGACACGGCTAAGAACGCAAAGGAGTTAGCTAATTTTGTTAAGGAAAATCTAGCCATGAGAAATGAATTGAAAAATGATTTTGCTAACCAAATTCGAGGTCAAAACAACAAGATAGAACAAAGTCATGCTAGGCTTGAACAAAGAATTGACCAAAAAGCCGCTAGTGAAGATTTGAAGTTTAATAGTTTTGATGTTAAGCTTAATGCCATTTTAGAAGCCGTCATGGGAAACAAAGCCTCTACTTCGAGTAGTTTGCCTAGTAACACCGTTTCAAACCCGAAGGGAGAGATGAAAGTGATTACCACACGAAGTGGTAAGACACTTTAAGAACCGACTGCTCAACCAATACTCCAACGGTGGAGGAAATTGAGGAAGAACCCGAGGTGGTGGTCGAAAAGGAGCATATTTCAATCCCACAAAGTACCGCTCATGCCACACCTACGGTCGACCCATCACCCATATTGGAACCCGAGATTCCAAAGGCTATGCCTATGCCCCAACCCACACCACCCTTGCCTTACCCATCGAGACTTAGGAAGGAGAAACGACAAGAGCGCGACAACTACCAATTTGAGCTTTTTATGAAAATGTTTCGTGATTTGCACTTTAATGTGAGTTTCGCCGATGCTTTGGTCATGATGCCTCGATTTGCCGCTAACTTTAAGAGTATGTTGAACAACAAGGAGAAATTACACCAAATGTCTAGTTGTTCGTCGGTTTATCTTAATCGCATACCTCAAAAAGTCGGTGATCCCGGTAAATTTTTGATCCCTTGTGCCATTCAAGATATGGAAGAATGCTATGCCTTGGCCGATCTTGGTGCTAGCATTAACTTGATGCCACTTGCAATCTACAAGTCGCTCAACCTTCCTAATCTTACTCCTTCACGAATGGCTATTGAGTTGGCCGACCATTCCACGATTCTTGCATGTGGTTTGGCGGAAGACGTTTTTGTGAAAGTGGGGAAGTTCTACTATCCCGTAGACTTTATCGTTGTCGATATCCCCACGGATCCTCAAGTTCCTCTTATTTTAGGTCGTTCGTTTTTAGATACGTCTATGGCTTTGATTGATGTGCATGCTAGAAAGATCACCTTACGTTTCAACGACAAGGAACTTGTTATAAACGCAACTCAAAATTCTCAACTTTCTCATGTTTATTCCGTTGCTACCATAAACCTCGTTGATATGATCGACGTGGTTTGCGAGGAATTTTCACAAGAAGTTTTAGGGTTTGGTGATGAAGAAACTAGTGGCAATCCCACTATGTTAGATCTAATTCTTGATAATTCGACACCAACCTTCACTCCTTTTGAAGGTGGTGGTTTTACGTTGGAAGAATTCGACGTTCCACGTACTTGTGACGAAGACCTCGACAACGATGAGGACTTCTCGATTATCAAGGATTTTCTCAACGATTTCCCATTTCCTCCACCCGAGGAGGTTATGAGTATCGAGCCCAAATCTTCACTTGAGGAACCACCTGTTCTCGAGTTGAAAGATTTACCTCCTCACCTCGAATATGTCTATTTGGAGGAGGACGACAAGTTGCCGGTTATTATTGCGAAGGAACTTTCGGATAATGAAAAAACCGCACTTGTCGATGTTCTTAAGGACCACAAAGGGGAGATTGCGTGGAAGTTATCCGACATTAAGGGAATCGATCCCAAGTTTTGTACACACAAAATCTTAATGGAGGAGGATTTCAAGCCAACAATCCAAAGTCAAAGGAGGGTGAACCCCAAAATTCACGACGTCATCAAAAAGGAGGTCCTTAAACTCCTTGACGCGGGAATGATTTACCTATTTCCGATAGCCCTTGGGTAAGTCCTATTCATTGTGTCCCTAAAAAGGGAGGGATGACCGTTGTGCCAAACGATGCCAACGAGTTGATTCCCACTAGACTCGTGACCGGATGGAGAGTGTGCATTGACTATCGAAAGTTGAATGAAGCCACTCGAAAATACCATTTTCCCTTGCCCTTCATGGACCAAATGTTAGAGCGTCTTGCGGGAAACGATTTCTATTGCTTTTTAGATGGTTTTTCCGGTTACTTCCAAATTCCCATCGATCCTCGTGATCAAGAAAAAACTACGTTTACGTGTCCATATGGAACGTTTGCCTATCGTAGAATGCCATTCGGACTTTGTAATGCACCGGGAACTTTTCAACGATGCATGATGGCTATTTTTCATGATATGATCGAGAAGACGATGGAAGTCTTTATGGATGACTTTTCCGTGTTTGGTGATTCTTTTACTTCGTGTTTGTCGAACCTTGAGAGAATGTTAAAACGTTGTGAAGAAACCAACCTTGTGCTCAATTGGGAAAAGTGTCATTTTATGGTTAAGAGTGGAATCGTCTTAGGGCACAAGGTCTCGAAAGCGGGGATTGAGGTAGATCAAGCTAAGGTAGACGTCATCGCCAAATTACCTCATCCCAAAACCGTCAAGGGAGTTAGGAGTTTCCTAGGCCACGCGGGCTTTTATCGACGATTCATCAAGGATTTCTCGAAGATTTCTCGACCCATTACACATCTTCTTGAAAAAGAGGCACGTTTTGTCTTTGACGAAGATTGTGTACGAGCCTTTTAGATCCTTAAGAGGAAACTTACCGAAGCTCCCATTCTTGTTGCTCCCAATTGGAACCTCCCCTTTGAACTTATGTGTGATGCAAGTGATTACGCTATTGGGGCCGTTTTGGGGCAACGTCATGATAAGCACTTCTTGCCTATTCACTATGCTAGCAAGACAATGACCGAGGCTCAACTTAAATACACTACAACAGAAAAGGAGTTCCTTGCCGTGGTGTATGTATTTGAGAAATTCCGACCTTATCTCGTCTTGACGAAATGCATAGTGTATACGGACCATTCGGCTATCAAGTATCTCATGGCAAAGCAAGATGCAAAGCCGAGATTACTTCGTTGGATTATCCTCCTTCAAGAATTTGATCACAAAATCGTTGACAAAAAAGGAGCCGAGAATCTAGCGGCCGATCATCTCTCTCGCTTGGAAGATCCTCACCAAAGTGTTTACGAGCCTAAGGAAATCACCGAAACATTTCCGCTCGAGACACTTGGTGTAGTGAATTCTAAGCTTGATTCTTCCACCCCATGGTTTGCGGATTTTGCAAATTACCATGCGGGTAACTTCATCATTAAGGGTATGACGACTCAAGAAAAACGAAAATTCTTTCGTGACGTCAAGTTCTACTTTTGGAACGACCCTTACTTGTTTCGAACTTGTGCGGATCAAATCATCCGACGTTGTGTATTTGGCACCGAAGCTTCTAACATCCTTAGAGCTTGCCATGAGGGACCCACGGGTGGTCACCACGGTGCTAATCTCACGGCTAAGAAGGTGTTTGATGCCCGCTTCTTTTGGCCTACTATTTACCGAGATGCACAAAATCTTGTGAAGTCTTGTGATTCATGCCAACGACAAGGAAAAGCCTCACAAAAAGATGAAATGCCACAAAATATCATTCAAGTATGTGAGATCTTTGACGTTTGGGGCATAGACTTTATGGGGCCGTTCCCATCATCTCGTGGTAATAAGTACATTCTCGTTGCGGTTGACTACCTTTCTAAGTGGGTGGAGGCAAAGGCCTTGCCCACTAATGATGCTCGTGTGGTAGTTAAGTTCTTGAAAAGTTTGTTTGCTAGGTTTGGAACCCCTCGTGCTATCATAAGCGATCGTGGAACCCATTTTTGTAACGACCAATTTGAAAGGGTTCTAAGGAAATATGGTGTTACACATCGTCTTTCTATGGCTTATCACCCACAAACGAGTGGGCAAGTCGAGGTTTCAAACCGAGCTTTGAAGAGGATCTTGGAGAGATCCGTGGGGGAAAACTGACAATCTTGGTCGGATAAGTTAGATGATGCTTTATGGGCCTTTAGGACCGCTCATAAGACGCCCATTGGGTGCACTCCCTATAAGCTTGTGTATGGAAAGAATTGTCATTTGCCTATCGAGTTAGAACACAAGGCTTATTGGGCCCTAAAGCATTGTAATGATGATATGGAGACCGCGGGAAAACACCGGAAAATGCAATTAAATGAATTGGATGAATTAAGAGATATTGCTTATGAAAATTCATTGATTTACAAAGAGAAAACTAAAAAGTTGCATGATTCTAAAATTAAAAACCGGGTTTTTAACATTGAGGATCAAGTTTTGCTTTTTAATTCAAGATTAAAAATCTTTTCCGGTAAATTGAAATCCCGTTGGTCCGGTCCATTCACCGTGACGCAAGTGTTTCCGTATGGGACCATCGAGCTAGCTCAAGATGATGGTCCTAACTTCAAGGTGAATGGACATAGGTTGAAGCACTACTTTGGTGGGGAAGTTCCATCCTTGAACTACCTCGACCAAGTCACCTTCCCTAATGATAATTAGTATTGAGGGGATCGAGTCGAGCTCATGACTCGGTAATCAAAAACGAGGTGCCTCGTGGGGGAGTCCCATGCTTATCCTATGTACATATTATCGCTTTCTTAGTCTAATGTAGCTTACGTGTGGGGATTCGTACCCTTCCAACCTTTGTTCCGTGGTTGTTTGTGCATTGTGGTTTTTAGATGATCATCTTCACGATTGGAGCCTCTCGTGTTCGTTTTATGGGAGCACTCGATCGTTTGCTTTGGAGACATTTCTCAATATCCATGATATATCCTTTTGATGTTCTAACCTTAGGTTTTTAGCACACTTCATAAACGGCTATTAATTTAACGGTTACACCCTTTCCATGCTAGATTAGGCATTCGACTACGTCTCTAGTATGGGGGTGTTTGCACCCCTAGACTCGAAACATTGAGGACAATGTTTAACTTTAGTATGGGGGGGGTGAATAGATACTTTGCCTTGCCAAACGTTCACGCTTTCCAAGTTCATCGTTTTGTTATCGTTTTGTTGCAAAATAAGGCTAAAAATGGCCAAATTTTAAAATTTTTCTCATGTTTTATAAGTGTTTGAAGACACGAATGTAGATTTTCCGATGGCGAGAATAAGAGTAATTTTTGACTCGACCGTGCGTGTTGAGCACTTAGCTTTGATTCCTTAACTACACATTAGGCTAAGTCTCTTAAATGAGGACGAGAAATGATAGAGTTAATTATAAGTTACTATGCTAAACGTAGAGTACTCGTATTCTTTCAAAAACTCATGTGTTCTCGTTGTTTGCTTATTCTCCCTTCGCATGTAAATATTTTTTGCTTAATAAATATTGACTTAGCGGTTTAGTTAGGATTGTTGGGTTTCTAGACTTTTCTAGTAGCTTCCGTGTAATTAAATTGAGAAGACATTAAGGTATCGCCAGCGTCACGGTTTTGAAGTATTGGCACCCAAATAATCGAAAGCTTCACCCAATAATAAGATTTCAAGTGCTCACCTAAATCAAGCAAACAATTTGAAGTCCCACAAGGCCTAAAATCTATGCAAAATTGAAAGTGAATCAAGCCTTAATCTTCGAAGCTTTAAAGATCCAAAATTCGCTTTAGCGTGAGGATATACGTCTTTGGCTAATAAAACCACCGATGAGGCGGATAATAAAAGGCAAGGCAAGACCGAAGTCATAATAAAAGCTTCATGGCGAAGTTGAATAAAAGATGGAGGTAAACCAAAGATAATAAGGCCCTTCCGTTAGGGGGCGTATAAAAGTCTTGGTAATAAGTCTCATGTTCAAAACCGTTATAAAACCGTGTTTATCGATTCTTCTTGTCAACTTAATTTTTTAACATCGTTGTCTATTAGGAGGGGTTATTGATTTGATGGTCTTAGTTACACCGTTAGGACTCTATTTTTAGACCTAAATCTCTATTATCGCATAAGTCAAACAATGTATCCTCGTGAAACATTCAAGACATCATAAAATATAAGAGATACAACTTAGGAATAATGGGAGGATAAGTACGTAATTAGGGCATATGAGTAGTGTTAGCATTACTAACTTATAATGACAATGATCTCGTTGCACGCTTGGCATGAAATTAGAGTGAAAATCGAGGACGACGAAATTATTTCTAACGAAGCATTCACGTGTTCTTATTCTATGAACCTAAACGTCCCATTTTGCGATGAAAATCATACATTATGTCTAAAACACAAGTAGTAGTAATAGTAGTAGTGTAGCTAGTTTATCATTTCAATAAATTGAATAAAAATGAATTTTGGAGATGCTACGATACTTTAGTCTAGCATTGCGTGAGGGCACGGCAATGGTTTAGTATGGGGGAGTGATGAGACTGCTTTTATACATAGTCTCATCGTCCAAATCGGGCTTAAAATGCATTAAATATCATCAAAATACCCAAATATATGCTTGTGTTTGTTGCTTGTGTATTTTAGGTACGGATATTGAGAAAATGACAAAAGATCACAAGAATCATGCAAAAACGAACACGGGAAACGAAGCCGTACGATGAACCAAGCCCTAATGAAGAATTTTCCAAAGAAAACCCTTGAAGATTTGAAGAATATTGAAGATTGGTCCTCCAATTTTGAAGAATTGACACTTTATACCCTTGTATCTTCATAATTACAAGTTTGGTCCCTAAAGTTTGTCAAAATTACAAAAAGGACCCTTAACTTTGAAGAATTGGCAATTTTAGTCCCTCATCAAAACTAAATTGTCAATAATGGTCCTCCAAGAAGTCAACAAACAAGTCAAAGCCTTGAAGTTTGAAAACATGTCAAAATCAGTCCTTGGAATATTAAGAAATTGCATGTTTAGTCCTTATTTCAAGTTTATAAACAAATTGTGCCAAATTTGACAAGTGTTTGAAAGTTATTTACAAAGGAAAGTCTTGTTTTGAACTGATAATACAATGTGATCAAGTGAAGAAAGCTAGGGGGCCATTTGTGCCAAGACACACAAACATATCCTACCACTCCCCTTTGGACACGTCACCCCCACCAGTCCATTTCATTAAAACAAACCAGTCCATAACTATTTAACCCTATCACAAAACCTTTTTGAACCCATCTCTTTAATTAAACGTGTTTAATTACTAAAAGTGGGGGGAAACACGAATTTTAAACTAATCCCCCTTAAACACAATCAAAACTTAACCTGCTACTCCATAAACCCTAGAACCAGCCCAGTCCTAATCACCCTCTTACCTCACTCAAAACCTAATTAACCTTGGGTAAAATGATAATTACCCAGTCCCCAACACTTCCCCACACCCAGAAAACGACTACACTTTTCCCTGTCCCCTCACAAGGTTCCCCTGACCCCACTCTTGTGCAAGAAAACAAAGGAAACAGTCATCCAACGCTCCCAAAGCTATTACTTGGTCCCAAAGGACCAATTTAACGTCCAAGATCGTTTTTACACAGCCTGGCATCACATGACGAGTTTTGACCAAGAATTAAGTGAAGACCAAGAGGGCAGCAATGGAATTTTAGTGTTTAGGGTTACACATTTGTAATTTTATATTCAAGTATTCTAGATTGTTCATTAGCATAGTATAAATAGGGTGTCTTGTACCCTGTTTATGTTGGTTCCAGTTTTATGTAAAAGTTTTCTTTTCTATTAATTAATGAAAAAGTTTTTATCCTGCATATGACTGAGTTCCATTTTACTTTCCAGTATTCCAATTTTAAATTTGTTTTTCCTAAATTCATTTTAAAATCTTCAAGTTTGTTTTTTTTAAGAATTTCACTTGTTTTCAAAATATTTTAGAAACTTATTTTTTAGCTTACTGCTATAAGCCATTCAATAAGCTTATTAAACCAAGCTTATTGAATCTCTTATAAGCTCGTTCTCTCTCTCTTTGTTGTTTGTGGTGTGCAGGAAACAAGGAAAAGCCAAGGCTTATTCTCACCTTATTATTGCCATTTGTGCTCAAGCTAATCCAACTCCCACAAGGCTCAGCACAAGCCCGAGCTTGTAGGAGGTGGTAAACAGCCACTGAGGGACCTGGATGTAGGTCCCTATTGGTAAAATCTCTTTGTTTCATTTCAAGTTTTCAATATTAGGTTTCATTGTGAATGGGTATGAATTTTTGTGTAATCTGCTTACTAGTTGTTTGAGTGTTGGATTTTGCTTAGTTAAGGTGTTATATGCAAGTTTAAAGTAGTTTAAATTAGTTTGGTTGGATTTGTTAAAGTTTTGCTTTGAAAAAAAATGAATTTCAGTTATAAAGGGGTGTTTGGATTTGTGTTTTAACCAGATTTTGTGACTAGTTTGTGAAGTTAAATCCTGTTAGAATTACTCCTTAGGGTGTTGTTAGGTTGTGTGTAAGTTGGTTTTCAACTTGGAAAGTTTTTAAACAAGATTGCAAGTAAAGTTTGGTTAAACATAGCCTTAATCAGAAACAGCTTTTTGTTCAAGCTTTTGTGAAGATTTTACCCTCTAATCTTGTAAACTGCTAGACAATAGGTTGTTTGAGGGTTGTGTATCAATTGCATGCTGATTGGTGGATTATTGTGCTAGTTATTGGTCTTAGAAATTCGTTTTTATGCATATAAAATAGCCCTACTGTTCATCAGAAACATTGTGGATTAATCAGAACTTGGTGTGCTTCTTGTGTGAAATTTTGCTAAGTGATTGCTTGTTTATTTTGTATAATCTGACTCCTTATACTCCAAAGAGTATAAGGGTGCCTTTTTGTCCCAAATAAGCTATCAAAATAAGCTTTCCTAAGCTTATTGAAAAACATACCAAAATTTAACACTATCAGTGGGAACTCCTTTCCCACTGCTAGTATCTTTTTTACCACTGCTGCACTAGCAGACAAACACCAACACATGTCACTATCTGATTTCTTTCTTTTTTGTCTTTAGTGCTTAAAAAGTTGAATTAGATCTTCAAACCAGTTCCATTATTTTTCTTATTTAATTTAGGATTTTTTTGATTAATTAAATTTTTAATTACTGTTCATTTGGTAATTTTTAGGTTTTATTGCACTTTTAATTAACTTTAATATTTCTGTTTTTTGTCTTTTAGTGCTAAAAAGTAATACTTTTCAGTTTAATCAATTTTCCTGAACTTAGAATATTATTTTAAGATTTTTGGTTAAAAAAGATTTTACTGTTCATCTTTTTATTAATTTTTAGAATTAATTTAAGTTAATTAGGGTTTTAATTAAGCTGTTTTTGTCTTTTAGTGGTAAAATTAATATTTTTCCAACTTTTTCATTTTTCTTCTGTTAATTAGAGTAAAATAGGATTTTTAAAATTGGTAGATTATTTTTAGCATTATTTTATTATCTTTTATAATTATTTTAATTTTAAATTAGTTTTTAGTAATTTAAAAATAGTAAAGAGTATATTAAAAATCTGAAAAAATAGTTTTTAGGTTTTTAATCATATTTTTGAGGTTTACATTATATTAGGTTTCCAATTTAGCTTATTTTTAATTTTATTAGATTTTAGGGTTTTTAGCTAACTTTAAAATTTAATATAAAATTATTTAATAGGTTTTAGGATCTTTAATTTACATTTTTATCTTAGTTAGAATATTTAGGATTTTTGATAATTTTTTAGAATTTATTTAAAAACTTTTTATTTTTTTGATTATTTTAATATTATTTTATTAGAAAATTTTAAAGTTTAATTTTTAACTTTTTTTCATTTTTCCTAGGTTAAGGACATTGAATTAGGAGCTTTGTCACTTTCCAATTAATTTTTAGGCTTTTCATTTATTTTCTAGAATTAATTTAAGATTTAATACATTTTAATAGTTTTAAGTGTTTAAAAATAGTTTAAATTGGTTTTAAAATTTTTAAAAATAGTTTTTAGCTTAATTAAGTCATTTTTGAGGTTTACAAACTATAAAATCTTGTTTAGGGCTTTTTAATATTTAAAAGTGATTTTTAGGGCTTTAATTAGCATTAAAAAGTCATTATTTAATTAATTAAAAGGTTTTAGTAAGTTTGGATTTTTTGTAAACTCTTAGAATATTATTGGGGATTTTTAGGAATTTTTAGGAATTTTTAGGTTTAAATTTTGATTTTGGCACTATTTACGGTTTTACGTTTACGCCTTTTTTCGTCGTAGTTTAATTCATTTTCGTAACTGTCTTTCTCTTCTAATCCCATTTCTTTCTCAATCAATATAATCACAAACATTAATCAACTCTTAACACAACGCACTTGCCTCCTTGGGAAACGAACTTGGACTTCACTTGGGTCATTAGTGCTCGGTTTTCCTAAACCGACACTTAATACTACCACTACTTGTCATCCTTTTCCTAAAGGGTACAAAAATTTCTACATCAAAGTGCATTAATAAGGGAGCCTTCCGGTGGACAAAGGAAGCTGAGGAAGCCTTTGGTCAACTCAAGCAACACCTTGCATCTCTCCCCATGCTAGTAGCTCCCCGGCCCAAGGAGGAGCTCATCATGTACCTATCAGCAACTGATGAGACTGCTTTTATACATGGTCTCATCGTCTAAATCGGGCTTAAAATGCATTAAATATCATTGAAAATACCAAATATATGCTCGTGTTTGTTACTTGTGTATTTTTAGGTACGGATATTGAGGAAATGGCAAAATATCACAAGAATCAATCAAAAACGAACACGGGAAACGAAGCCGTACAATGAACCGGACCCAAATATGGAATTTCCAAAATGGACCTTGAAGAATTGAAGATTGGCAAGATTGGTCCCTCTACAATTGAAGATTGGCAAGATTGGTCCCTCTACTATTGAAGACTTGGCAATTTATACCCTTGCAAAACTCATAAAATGCATTGTGGTCCCTAAATTATCAAGTATTTACAAGATCAGTCCTTGAAGAAAGAAGAATTGGCAAAAGAAGTCCTTGGAAAAAGTTTAAAACTATGATGGGCCATTTTCAGCAAGTGTGCAAAAGTTGTTAAGTGTGATTTTGGCGTTGACAAGGTTTATTCATCAAGTAGCAACAACAAGGGAGATTGGGGACCTATTCTGCCAAGACATACAAACCCACCCCAGCCTATCAAACTTCCACATCACCCACCACCACCAATCACAAACTTCCACCTCACCACCCCCCTCCATGTCACCTTCCACCCACTATTAATTAACTGATTAATAAATCAGTTAAATACTTTCCCTCCTAACACTTTTTTTAAACTAATTTTCCCCCAAAACGGATTAAAACTTCCCCAAATCACACATAAACCCTAGTCTTAATTACCTATCAAAACAAAGGGGTATTGGCTGTAAATCTCCAGAATAGTGATTAAGGTCACTCTCATCCATTCCCACCTCCCAAAACGTCCATCACTTTCCCACATCAACCAACCCATGTGTCCCCTGCCCCACAAAGAAGAACAAAACAAAGATGGTCCAGAGAATCAACGTCTCACACATACTACTTGCTTCCAAAGCTATAACAAACGATCAAGATCAAGTTTCAACAGCTGGCATCTCTTCATCAATCACATGGCATGGTTTTTGACCAAGAATCAAGACAACCAAGGGGCATTTTCGGATTTTTACCCATTAGGGTTTTAGGCTTTGATTTTCTTGTAATATTTTATTCCAAGCATTCTAGTTTGTTCTATAGCCTAGTATAAATACACCCGTATGTGGGTTGTATTCTTTGTTCCAGATTTTTCAAAGCATTTGTAATCCCTTTTTTCAAATTTATAAAGTTTGGTATTTTTACTTATATTGTAATTCATTTTGTTGGTTTTTAAAAGTTGGTGTGTGCTTGAGAATAGTCTGAGTTCCATATTACATTTTACAAACACTTTGTGTTTGTTTCAGTTTTCAGAAAGTTTTAAAAACTTGTTGAAAATTATTAGAAACCCTTGGATCCTATGAAGTGAAAGTGGAATTGGATTCCAAGGTTTCTGATATTGTTTTTGTTTCAAAAGGTTTTCCAAGTTGAGGTTTATTGGATTGTACAAGGTTTTAAAAAGAGAAAAGAAAATCAGAAAGTGCATATTATTGTGTGTTCTATTTTTTTTTCTCTTAGCAGGTTTTTGAGTTTTGTTTTGTCAGAGGTTCAGCATAGACCCGGGTCTATAGGAGGTGGCTAAGCTGCCACTAAGGGACCTGGATGTAGGTCCCTTAAGGTAAAATACTTGCCCTATTTTTCATTTTTCAGTTATATGTGATATTTGCATGAAATTTGTTAAGAAGTTGTTCTAGTGTTATTTATGTGGTTGATTTGAGTTCATCTGGTGTAATATACATGTTATAAGTGATTAGGATCAGCTTTGTTTTGATTTGGTGTGATTTGGTTTGTAAAAATCATTTTCTGAAAACTTAAGGGGTGTTTGGATTAAGGCTTAAAGTGGAGTGAATTGACATCAAACTTGCTTAAACCTGGTTAAAAACATTTCCTTGGTGGTTACTAAGTAAAATGAATCATAAGGTTTCAGTTTGGTAGGATATTGAACTCATTTGCATGTTAGAATTTGAGGAAAACACCTTAAATCCAGTAACTGCTTTTTGTGCTTGATTTTGTGTGAAATTTGCCTCCAAATCTTGTAAACTGCTAGACAATAGGTTGTTTAAGGATTGTGTTCTGCATATTTGTCATTTGTTTAGCTAGATTGCAAGTTATTGGCCTTCAAAATTCATTTGTATGCAAGTAATGTTGGAAATACGTTTTACGTATTTATGAAGGATCGGTCGCTCCAACGATAATTATGTAATGGGCTCGTGATCTATTTACTTAATGTATAGTCCATATAGCCCACATGTAGGGTGGGCTATATATAACCCCTCCTAGCATGTTAGGAGGGGGTTGTTGATTCCATTTGACAATCAATCATATTTCCCACTTTCACTTTCTCTCTCTAGTTCTCTCCCTTCTCTCCTTTCTCTCTCTAATCCCTCATCTCATTCCTTCATTTCTTCATTAATTATCAATCAATCAACCACATAAATCCACCAAATCAATCACATAGAATAGGCCATTAATCTCGTAGACCTTCAATTGGTATCAAGAGCCTTGGTTAGTTTGGTTTATTCTTCTTTTATTTTGTTTGATTTTGGTGGGTTTTGATTTAATCATGCTTAAATTTTAAAAAAGTTTGTATTTTTTATAAAAAGTTTGTGTTTTTATGTGTTAAATCATATCAAATCTTCAAATCTACTTATTTTTTAGATAAAAATCACAAATTTTTTTTATAAAAATCAAATTTTTCTTATATAAAACCTTAAAAAGTTTGTGTTTATAAAAAAGTTGGTGTTTTTTATAAAAGTTTTTTGTTTTTTCTCTTTTTAATTTTGTAGTTTTTTTATAAAAAGTTTGTATCAATTTTATCAATTTTATAAATCTCTAAATTTTTATCAAGTTTATCAATTTTATTTTTTTTATTTTTTTTATTTTTTTTAATCAGTGTTTTATTTTAATCAGTTTTCAGCTATTATTCTCCGTTCATCAGTTTTCATCAGTTTTCAGTTATACTTTTTCTATTATTAGTTTTTCTAAATTTTTTATCAATTTTTATCCTTTTTTATTTTTTAATTTTTTGGTCAACTATCATTTCTGTCCAAAATTTGTCCCATCAAAACTGATTCTAAAGTTCCAACAAAACTGTCCAATTGTCCAAGTATTTCAGTCCGTCTCTTCGAGTTTCGAGCCTGTTTCTGTCAGTCTAAAAGTTCCGAATCAAACCGCGAGTTCCGAATGAACAAAAAATGTTCCGGATGAACAAAAAATGTTCCGGGTGAAGTAAAAGTTCCGGGTGAAGACATCAAGTTCCGGATGAAGACACAAACTTCCGAATCAATTTTTTAAGAAAAAACTTACGAATCAAATTTTAAGAAAACAAACTTCCGAATCAATTGTTTTGAAAAACTTCCGAATCAATCTTTAAAAAACTTCCGATTCGGAACTCTTCCGAATGAATGAAAAGTTCCGAATGAAGCCCATTCAAACATAACGGAACATTTGTTTTTTGTCTCGACTCCAATTTAAAACACCCACACCTCGACTCACTCTCGAAAACCATATTCTCTCACACCTCTCGTCTTACAAAACTAATATCAAACTCGACATCACAACACAATCGTTTCTCGACTCTCGAACACACAAAAACAAGACTACACAATTTATCACCCTCTCCCTCGACTAAAAACAGACTCTCACTCCCCCAAACAGTGACGTCTCACCACCTTTCGACTCAGACACAAAATAAACAACACGACTCTCACCCCGACTCTTGCCTAGACCAAACAAACACTCGACCTCCCATTTCACCCTCGAACATAAAATCAACCCCAACCCTGAAACAGACTCGACACCAAATCCCAACCCGTTAATCAAACCAACAGACCCGACACAAACATCAACAACCACGACTGGCATACCAACCTTCTCGCACACCCAAACACACCCAGGACTCTCTGACAAAAACCCCCTCGACTAATTTACACTCGAACCCCACAGACAACACACCCTCACACCCTCGTTGAATCTAAACAGACCCCCCACTTACGACTCGACTCCCTAATACTCACACAGAAGGACTCACAGTAGAGAGAGACTCAAACAAACATTAAAAAAAAAAAACAATCTACCTGAGACCCTCATTAGAAGATCTTGAAGCCTTTATTTGATTCGTTGCTCTCGGGGTGCAAAAGGAGATGAGGTGCATTCAGTTAAGATTGGTGACTGAGTTTTTCTAAGGAGAGAGAGAGTTTGGTTGACGGAGGTTACAAAGTGAGGTGAGAGAGATTAGGTTTAGACTGTGTGGGGAGAGAGAAGAAGTGATATATACGCTGGGCGGATTTAACAAGAGAAAGAGTCAAGGCCACGTGTTGATTGGACGGAGAAAACAAGGGACGAAGTTATTTCCTTTTTTTTTTTTATTATTTATTTTGTTTGTTTTTTTTCTTTTTCCAAAACAATCCGTGTCTTTTAATATTTTTTAACAAACTCAGATTTTCAATATACTTTATTTTCTAAATCACCATTTTTTAAATTAATCCTTTTTTATTTTAAAATATTACACTTTATTTTAAAAATATCACTTTTTTTTTTTTTTTTTTATTTTGTCACTTTTATATTTTTAGCATTTTGTTTAGTAATTTTTGGCAAATCGTGTCGAAGCGGATATTTTCCAAGTTTAACGTGAAAAATATTTATCGGGTTAAACGTTATTGTGGCCGGATTTGAAGACAAAGTGACGAGTCAACGTGACGGGTTTTATTTTTAGCGACTACAGATTTTTGATCGGGTTTAATTCATAATCGTTTCAGCCGACAACATCTTTTGAGTCAAATCGAATTTCCTCGACTTTCAATGGACTCGTTAAATTCGACACTTAAAAAGTGAGACTTGCATCGAATGCACGACAAAGCTAAAGAAAGTGGTATAAATTCATTTCAAATGCTTCAATATCATCTAGTCATTCTTTCACGCCTTCAAGGAGGGAGCGAATTTTTGACAATCTTTGGACAAGATCGTCATATATTCTTCGACTCAATTTTTACCACTTTGACCCAACTCGCCGAGCAACTCAACCATGGAAACTTTAATCACTCTGCATCGGCACTTGCTTATAAGGATCTTGTGACACAACTCACGCCTTTCCTCCAATTTAATATCATCAAGTCTGAAAGTTCGATGCTTTGCCAATCATTTCTTCGAGATACGCATACCGAGCTTCGAGTTTTTCGTGATACAATATTGAAACTCATGACTTCGGTCTCGTCTTCGATTTATGAAAGATCTCGACTTCAGCAAACGTATGATAATGGAGTACAAGAATCAATGCCGCAGATGCAAGAGGAGAATGGTCATACGGTTGAAAACTTGGAGCCTATCAATGCCAAGAGCACGGAATCAGGAGGACAACATGATGCCAGTGGCACGTCAGGGAATGTTCACGAGATTTCTCATGATGACACCTTACCCATTTATGACGCAGAGCCTGCAAACATGGTACAATGTAATGTGGTTTATGATGTATATGCTGATGATATACCGCATCTTGAGGATTCTGAACCTAATTATGACAAACATGGGATGGAAACGAGTGATAGCAATACCACTTCTGATTCATCCGATGTAAGTCATAATGGGGGAGAGATTGTTCAGAATGCTAAACATCATGATAATTATCCTATAACTGATTCATTGACTGCTTCTGATTCCAAGATTAAAGAGCTCGAAACAATCGTAGCTCAGCAATCAAAAGATCTTGAGGATGCCAAACTAGAATTTTCTAAGAAAACGGACAAATTTGAAACATACTTTGAAAAACTTGAAAAGTCAAACGTTGTTCTTGAAAGAAAATTGGACCAAACTGTTCTAGATTCTAAAGCTGAAAAGGATAATCTTTTGAAACAAATTCAACTGCTTGAATCTAAGTTGGCATCCCAAGATAGAGTGCTCAAAGAGAATGAGACATTAAAGGCCCAAGTACAGGAAAAGGTCTTTGCTATAGCTGCGTTGAAAAACGAGTTAAGGAAAAGTAAAGGACCTAGTGTGGACACTAAGCTTGAAAAACCATCAATCTTGGGGAAACCGCCTACAAATCAGTTCGTCAGACAACCGATTGTCAGACAACCTACTGCATTTAGATCCGAGCGACCACAATCCTCGAGACCGCGGTTAGCCTCCCAAGTTGATTTGGTTCATCTTATTAGACCAGTTACTCCAGCAACTAGGCCCAATGTGATCACTCTAGCTTTAGCAAGACCAAATCATATGATTGCCTCTAGTTTCCCTAAAAATAACAAGACCACGTCTAGAACTAGTTCAAATGACGTTTGTCATGAATCTGATCTTAGGGAAGCTAAGCAAAAGACACATGTAAGAGATAGGAATGTCAAACCTAGTCAGATGCCTTCTAGTTTACCCAACACTGCTAACCGTAGCATGTCCAATCCTAGGAGCATCAATCAAACATCTAGGGATTCTAGATCTTACTCGGACATTAAATATGCTACTTGTAAAACATGTAGAAAATGTGTCTTTACGGCAAATCATGATTCTTGTATCAAGAAATTACTTGACGAGGTGAACTCCCGTGCTAGACTCAAATCCAAGTGGGTCGCTAAAATCAAACCCGTTGGTAAAATGTGGCGCCCCACTGGTAGATCTTTCACTCTTGTAGGAAACGAGTGCCCTTTAACTAGGATAGTCTCCGATTCTACAAAGACTACTAGGGAGGAAATTGCAAAGGATGATACATCACTTAAGCCTGAACTTAAGATTTTCTATAAAAGGAAACGATTGCCAACTAAGTCAAGTGAATCATCCCCTCAGGCCACCTCTGACACAAGTAAAGCCAACTGTGAACCCCCACGTGCTTCAAAAATAGATATCTCTAACCCATGCAAAAGTATACAAACTCCTAATGAGAATGCAGGTACCAAAGTTGATGTTCCAAAAGAACGAAGCGGTCCAATCGTTGTGTACCGTTCAACTAAGGACACTCTTAGAGTTTGGTTGCTGAAGAAGCAGATATCAGAGAAACAAATGTCTCAGGGGATTCATGGTTAAGCTGCAAACAAGGACTTACAGTCACATAACAGACTGTAACTCGATCCTCAAAGAAAGGAAAGTTCATCCCGATGATGACTTATCCTAACAACGAGAAATTCATTTTTCTCGGGCATGAGCTTATATACAAAACATTCCAAGTTTTTAAGCTCATGCACTATGGTTTATCATTAAATATCAGATGGTAACCCGTTCTTCAAATAAAGGAAAGTTTATCGCCGATGATAAACTTATCCTTACAACGAGAAATTAAATTTTCTCGGACACGAGCTTACATTAAAACCATTCAAAGGTTTTAAGCTCGTGTATATGACTTACAGTTAAATGTCAGACTGTAACTCGAACTTAAAATAAAGGAAAGATTATCTTTTATGATAACTTATCCTCTTAACGAGAAATTCACCTTTCTGGGTCATGAGCTTGTATTAAAACATTCGAAGTTTTAAGCTCAGAAAGGAAAGTGTATCTTTTAAATAAGAGAACTTTTCCTCATAACGAGAAATTAACCTTTCTCGGTCATGAGCTTTCCGTTAAAACAGTCAAAGTTTTCAAGCTCATGAAAACGACCTCTAAGTAAATGTCAGCTTAGGACTCGTTCTTCAGATAAAAGGAAAGTTTATCGCCGATGATAAACTTATCCTTAACAACGGGAAGTTTACAACTTCTCGGACTTGAGCTCGTTTTATAAGATATTCAACATCTTAAGCTCAAGTAATTGGTTTTCAAAACTTTGAACACAATTTTTCGAGAATTTCTCAAAAGGTTTTTTCTAAATCTTTCAAAATTGTGTGTTCAAAAATGTTTTGATAAAAAGAGCATGTCTTCTGGAATCGATAATATTTACGAACCTAGAAATGTCATTCAATAATGACACGGGGTTGTAAATAAAGTTCGAGCAGAAGTTCAAACTTTTAAAACATGCTCCATATGGTTTGCTATTATTTCAGATAGCAACCCGCTTTTCATACTCAAGTCAAGCATTTCACCGGAAAGCTTTGACTCAACAACGGGAATTAATTTTCTCGGGGACGTGACGAGGTGACCAACATTCGTGAACAAGAACCATGTGCATCTTTCATATGCTGTTCTCCATTATTCAGGTCCAACCTCGTACATTGTTAATCTTGTGAATTCATTATTATATATGATCTTTGCACGTAATAAATACCTTACACTTGTGTTTACAAGGTATTTAATTTACGTTTCAAGTACACCCTCATTAATTTGAGGGGGAGCTTGTTAAATTCATGAAGATAATTGGACTTGCATTTTTCTTCCCAAATTTTCTTAAAATGTTATTAAATCAATTGATATTAAAAACATCGATTGGGTTAATATTTTTAATATGGGGGAGAAAATGTGATTTAATATGGGATATGATCAATCATAAATGGTTTGACTTAACGTGTTAGCTCATCCCGACATGTGCGAAATGTTTTCGAATATCGTAGCATATGTTAAGGGGGAGCAAAATGGATTTGCACTTCAAAATGGATTTCATGGTGACATACACTTACCCAAAACATCTCTATTCACGACGGTGAAGATTGTGGTGACATAAGGATGGTAGGATAGGTTAAAGTCCAATGATTTCTCTAGAACCGGAGGAATCTTCCCAAGGACATTCCATAGCTAGAAATAGTAGTCCTTAGGAAAGATGGAGAAAGATTGTGAACGTAGCTGAATGTCGACCAAGTACTTAAGTTAGCACTGGAACAATCACAACAAGGTGCTAGTTATGACGTATTGGTAAGCATTGAAGGGGTTGAAGAATGAAAAAGAATTGTAAAGATAAAGGGTGTAAAGAAAGAAGCCCTCCTTACAACCTTAGGCAGAAACCGGGTCAATACATATGCTATTGAGGTCATTTTTGCTAATGATTCTCGGTATTGAAGAAAGACATCATGGACCCAGTGATGCAATGCACAACCCTTCCCAGCTAACTCAAATATCTCTCAAAAGGTATTTGTTTTAATCACACGGAGATCAACACATTATCTACTGGTTTATTCACTCCGAATAAATTGGTATTGAAAAGGTGGCACTCCTCTCCAGCCTCCGATCACTAAAATCCAAAATGCACGATCGAGTCTAGAGCCATTTGAGATCATCAAATATCTCATTAGCACACACTTTTCATATTTCCTTGCTTCTTCACACACTGTGAAAAGTAAGAAAGATCTTAAGAGTCCTACGCAAAATCTTCATGATCTTGCCTGAACATCCGAGTAATACGAAAGTATTTACAATGAAGATGGAAATCCTTCTTGAGCGAATATCAAAAAGCTCATGGTAGGTGACTTGTGCGATTATTTATGAATCAAACTTGTGATAACTGGAAAGCAACAGTGGTTTAATTCTTAAATGAATTTAAACACGTTCCAGGCCTCTACGCAATATCTTAATGATCTTGCCAGAACATTCAGAGTAATACTATTAAGTATTTACAGTGACGAATGGAAATCCTTCTAGTGTTAACATCAAACAGCACTTGGTAGGTAACTTGCAAGATTCTATATGAATCAAGCTAGTGACAACTGGAAAGCAACGATGGTGCGGTTCTTAATTGAACTTCACTTGTTCCAGGAACATGAATTGACGGCTTCAAATCATGCGGATAATATTTATCCAAATGATTCACTCTTTACGTTCGCAGTCAGCTTTGGACGGTCGAGTAAAGAGAACGGGTTTACCCGCGAAATCTTGTCAAGGAGGTTCTTTATTGAAACTACCTGCCACAAGTACGATATTTAATATCGTCCAACGGTTTTCACCGACCGGAGGTAAATTGCTACCGAATTAGTATGAAATGTTCAAGGCCATTTCATCCGTGTATATTGTTTTGTTGCTAACTGTCTTATGCAGCGTAACAAGAAGGTGGCATTGCGGTGTACAATCCAGAAGAAGTCGTCACCACATGCTTATACTACATACAACTAGTACTTCAACAAATTCAAGAAAGCCTGAAGGTCAAGTCTTCCGCTGTATCAAACTCTGAAGCTTTCAAGAATTTAAAAGTATAAGTATGTGGAACATGAAGTCACAAAGAGGCAAATATCACAAGTGAAGAATGCACAAAGTCAAGGCAAGGAAACATGCTCAAGACTAAAGTCAAAGATCACATCAAGCATATTCACAAGAACAAGATCGAAGACTCAAGCATAGATGCTAGGTTAAGATTTTGTAAAAAGATGTGACCTCCCTTAGGGGGAGATTGTTGGAAATACATTTTTCCCAATAAAGTCTCGGTCACATCTTAGTTAGCATAGATCACGAGTTTTAGACTATTTAGAACTTTGTTTCTTGGAGCGACCTCCCTTAGGGGGAGATTGTTGGAAATACGTTTTACGTATTTATGAAGGATCGGTCGCTCCAACGATAATAATGTAATGGGCTCGTGATCTATTTAATTATTGTATAGTCCATATAGCCCACATGTAGGGTGGGCTATATATAACCCCTCCTAGCATGTTAGGAGGGGGTTGTTGATTCCATTTGACAATCAATCATATTTCCCACTTTCACTTTCTCTCTCTAGTTCTCTCCCTTCTCTCCTTTCTCTCTCTAATCCCTCATCTCATTCCTTCATTTCTTCATTAATTATCAATCAATCAACCACATAAATCCACCAAATCAATCACATAGAATAGGCCATTAATTATAGCCTACTGTTCATCAGATACCCTATAGGCTATATCAGTGACTTGATTGTGCAATTTGTGTGATTTTTGGTTTGGTAGCTTGTTGTTATTGTGTTTTTATTGACTCCCTATACTCAACTGAGTATAGGGGTGCCTTCATTATCCAACAAACATCCACAAATCTCACAAGACAAGCCCTCTTGTCCTTATTTTCACAAGTGAAGAAACTGTTTCCTTGTGTTCATCAGAAAGTTGTATCTGAGCACGTTTTTGGTCCAATCTTGTTACAATCTTGCTTAAATTGATTGGTAGTTGTGTTTTTTAGATTAGAATAGTCACTGGTTTGTGTTTTAAAGTTTTAAAAAGAAAAAAAAATAAAAAGTAAAAAGGACGTGGCCAGGACTCGAACCTGCGCCACTCCTCCCACACACAAACGCTCTAACCAACTGCCCTAGGGTCTTTGATTGGTATCACTTTGCAATGTTTAATATATAAGGACTATTGGTTTTCTAGCTTATTTACTTTTCAGCTTGTTTATAAGCTGTTTTCAGCTTATTCCTTAGGGTTTTTTCCCATTTAGCATTTTTCTTTGGTTTTTACTAGGTTTTAGGACTTTTTGGTTTAAAAATATTATTTTTCCCGTACTTACTTAATTTTTTAGGATTATTTTTAGTTTAAATTTTGAAAAGTAAATAAAAAATAGAAAAAGGTAATTTAAAAATCCAAAAAATAGTTTTTAGGTTTTTATTCATATTTTTGAGGTTTACAGCTAAAAAAGTTTTCAATTTAACTTATTTTTGATTTTATTGGATTTTAGGGTTTTTAGCTAACTTTAAAATTTAATATAAAATTATTAAATAGGTTTTAGAAACTTTCAATTGCATTTTTGTCTTAGTTATAATATTCTAGATTTTTGGTAATTTTTTAGAATTTTTTAGTAAACTTTGAATTTTTTGATTATTTTTTGATTATTTTTATTATTAAAAATTGAAAGTTTGTTTTTTCTACTTTTTTCATTTTTCCTAGATTGTAAACACATAATTAGGAACTTTGTAACTTTCCAAATATTTTTAGGACTTTTCATTTATTTTCTAGAATTAATTTAAATTTTAATTGATTTTTATAGTTTTTAAGTGTTTAAGAATAGTTTTATTTGGTTTTAAAATTTTAAAAAATACTTTTTAGCTTAATTAGGTTATTTTTGAGGTTTACAAACTTTGAAATCTTGTTTAGGGTTTTTTAATAATTAATTGTGATTTTTAGGGCTTTAATTAGCATTAAAAAGTCATTATCTAATTAATTAAAAGGTTTTAGCAAGTTTTGATTTTTTGTAAACTCTTAGAATAATATTGTGGATTTTTAGTAATTTTTAGGAATTTTTACGTTAAAATTTTAATTTTGGCACTATTTACGGTTTTACGTGTTCACGTTTTTGTCTTAGTTTATTCCGTTTTCGTAACCGTCTTTCTTTTCTTATTTCTTTTCTCTTCTCATAACAATAAAATCAAACATTAATCAACTCATTACACAACACACGTGCCTCCTCGAGAACGAACTCACTTCATTGGGTCATAACTTGTGGTTTTCCTAAACTACTCGTTAATACTTACCCTAATTACCTTGTTTTCCTAAACAAGTGTGATTTTACAACTATCAAAATGGCGCCGCTGCCGGGGAGGCGTGTTGTGTTTTGATTGAACCATTGTTTTTTTTATATAGCCATAAATAGCTAATTGTATTAGTAGCATTCTACTAATACGTATTATCGGTTTTTCGTTTGTTGTGAATACTATTACTATATTGTATACGTAGAACAATAAATTTACAAGTACTCCAAATACGTGAGAAATCACAACCTTGACTTGGGAGGTCATTACCCAATCATTGTATTCGAATCTCAAACCAAAGAAAAAAAGGCAAAAATAGATAAATACTTTCGTGAAGCTCGATTTTGAGAAATACAAACTATAAGGTGGGTATAAGGCGGTTGTATTTCACGACCTAAAGGAAAAAGGCTCTTAAGTGCTTCGCGCCGCCTCGTTTCCTCCGCTTGCTTGTGCGTATTTGATTTTGATAGCTAATCGAGGGTTTTGCCGCCCAAAGTATTATTACATATCATATATATTTTCTTGGTTTATATTGATTAAACCCTCTTGAACGATTTGGTGTTCCACCATCGTTCTAAAGTCATCGAAGGCGTTCACTCCACGTGATCGTTTTCATTCCTTGAGGCTTCTTTAATCAAGAGATTTGATTAAGGAGGAGATTTGTAGATTTTTGTCTACTTAATACATTCACCAATCTCCAAAAAAGTTAATACCATCAAAAACCACAAAAAATTAAAAAATTAAAAACACCAAAAAGAATATTCTTTGCTCGTCTCCACGTTGTATGTGACGTTTATGCTAACTCGTAATCAAGCAAAACGTGCACGTAGACGAAAGAACAAAACTCCCACTCCAACTCATTCTAGTGAGGAGTCTCCTATTGACGAACCCATTGTACGAGAAGCACCAACCATGGCGAATCGAACTATGATGGAGTTACTTCAAGCACCCACCGAGGGTTATGGAGAAGCTATTGTGATTCCCGCTATCCTTGCGAAGAATTTTGAGGTGAAAACGGGTTTGTTGTCGATGATCCAAAACAAAAAATTCTGTGGTGATGAGAAGGACAATCCCCACAACCATATCCGCCAATTTAATCGTCGTACCGCCACGTGCAAATTTAAGGATGTCTCGAATGACTCGATTAAGATGACGCTTTTTCCGTATTCCTTAGCGGGGCCCGCTAAAATTTGGTTAGAGAAAGAGCCACCCAATTCTATATTGACGTGGAAGGATCTCGTTTCAAAATTTGTGAACCAATTTTTTCCGCCCTCTAAGACTACGCATTTGAAAAATGAGATTTCTAAATTTTCACAAGAATCAAATGAAAGTTTTTCAACGGCTTGGAATAGGTTTAAAGAGATGTTACATGAATGTCCTCATCACGGTTTTTTCGACTTGCACCAAATAGACACGTTTTACAATGGACTTAATGATCATGAAAGAGATTATTTAAATGCCGCCGCGGGTGGTAATTTTTTATGTAAAATGGTTGAAGAAGCTTTGGTCATAATTGAGAATAGGTCTAAGGTTTATAGCCCTCGTAACACACCGAGTGTTGCCAAATTGGGCTCGTCATCATCGTCTCGTAGCATTAATGCTTTACATGATGAGGCAAATGAAGAAAGTCGATTTTTTGATAGATTTGCTAGCCTTATGTCCCATTGGAAAGATCAAGAAGCTTCGAATTCCGCTTCGGTTAAAGCGGTTTCTAAGAGTTGTTTGTCGTGTGGTGGAGCTCATGATCTTTCCGAGTGCATTACCGCGGATGGTAACACTTCGAGTGCTTATGTAGCCACGGGAACTTATAACCAAATCGGTCAAGGTTCCCGCCAAAATCAAGCTCCACCAAATCAAAATGCTAATAACTATCGAAACAACAACCAAGGTGGAAATTACCAAGGAAATCAAAGGAACTATAATAAGGGTAATTATCAAAGTGGAAATGGGAAAATTTCAAACCAAAACCAAAACCGTGATTTTCAAACTTCGACTCAAGGTTTTCAAAATAATCACACCAAAAGTTTTCAAGGAGAATTTTTGAATTATGCTAAGGCTAATGATGCTAAGTTTGACAATATGCAACGTGAAATGGTTAGCTTAAGATCCGAGTTGAAAAACGAGCTTAAAAACGAACTTGCTAATGAACTTAAGACTCATGCTAATAAAATGGAAGGAAATGTCACACGTCTCCAACAAAATCAACAAAAAATGGAGAAAGGTCAACATGAGATTAAGCAAGAATTGTTAAAAGCGGATGCTAGACAATCTAAGTTTGAAGACCGAATGGGAAAAACGTTTGAAGCTATCATGTGTAAGCCCTCTTATTCGGGTGGTCTTCCTAGTGATACCATCGTGAACCCGAAAGGAGAATTGAAGGTTATTACTACTCGTAGTGGTAAAACTTTCAAAGAACCCATTTCTCGTCCAAGTACTTCTATGGAGAGGGAAAAGAGAAAGAACCCGAGGTGGTGGTAGAAAAGGAGCAAATTCCAAGCCCACGAAGTACCGCTCAAACCACACCTACGGTTGAACCCATACCAATCATGGAACCCCAGATTCCAAGGCCTTTGCCTACTATGCCCCAACCCATACCACCTTTACCCTACCCTTCAAGACGAGACAAGGAAAAGGCACAAGAACGAAATAATTATCAATTTGAACTTTTTATGAAAATGTTTCGTGACTTGCATTTTAATATAAGTTTTGCCGACGCCTTAGTCATGATGCCTCGATTTGCCGCGAACTTCAAAAGTATGTTGAATAACAAAGAGAAATTGCAAAAATCGTCTAGTTGTTCATCGGTTTTTCTAAGCCGCATACCTCAAAAAGTCGGTGATCCGGCAAGTTTTTAATCCCATGTGCTATACAAGACATGGAAGAATGCTACGCCTTGGCCGATCTTGGTGCTAGTATTAATTTGATGCCTCTCGAGATTTTTAAATCGCTCAATCTTCCCAATCTCACTCCTTCAAGAATGTCAATCGAAATGGCCGATCATTCTACGATTCTAGCTTGTGGAGTTGCCGAGGACGTCTTCGTGAAAGTTGGAAAGTTCTACTATCCCGTAGACTTTATTGTTGTTGACATTCCTATCGATCCTAAAGTTCCGTTAATTTTAGGTCGATCTTTTTTGGATACCTCGAGAGCACTCATCGACGTGCATGCAAGAAAAATCACTCTTCGTTTCAATGAGGAAGAACTCGTCATTAATGCAACCCAAAACTCCACGCTTTCTCATGTGTATTCCATCACATCATTGTACAATGTCAATTCAACCAAAAACATTTGCAAAAAGATTTCCAATAGAGTTTTAGAAGTTGTTGAGAAAAATGAAGTTCCGTCCCCTCCGCCGATGGAGGTTAAGAGTGTTAAGCCTACGATTCCAATCTCGAGTGATTCTTCGGATGATGAATACGTTGATCCCGATGGGGAAGTTTTCTTTGTTGACAAACGTTTTGAAAACTTACCACCACCTTTACCAAAACGGTTTCAAAATGTGAGAATTTTTAGTGTGACTAACATTGCTTTAGATACACCAAATATTTTTGACATAATTAAATCGGGTTTTCACAAGGAGAGTGTAAAAGATGAAAAAGGAAAAGACATTAAATTGAATTTAAAAGATTTTTCTACAATTCTAACTCCGTCATCACCACGTGTTTTGAGTACTACAAGCTCGTCTTCTCCTTTTGACGATGCTTTGTGTGGACTTAGTGTGGGGGAATCCCCATATTATCTCTCCCCTTTTTCCACCGAGGACGAGATATTTGATCCTGGAATTGATTATAAAGGGAAATCTCGGTCTTCCACCGATGCAATAAATGGAAAATATTTTCATTTGATTGGTGCGAGTCTACCTCGAGTAGCTCAATGTTTTCATGACTTACCCATTGTCCCACCCTTCTATTTCTTCTCTCCTATTTTCTTGAAACTCTTTGAGTTCTTGTTGGCTCATGATGAAGTGGCGTTGATTTGTTTTTCCAATGAAAACTAGAACGCCATCTTCGACCCCGGTATTTTGCATCATCAAAGGACTTAGTCCTTAATACCGGTTGTTTTTGGGCCTTGTTTATCATGTAAGCCCCACTAAAAATTGACCATACCATGATATCCCTAAATGATCACAATTATGGGGATTCGAGTCGAGCTTTTGACTCGGTTATCAAAAACAAGGTGCCTCATGGGGGAGACCCATGCTTATCCATGTACATATTATTGCTTTCTAATTAGTTAATGTGAGGGGATTTGTGCCCTTCCAACCTTTGTTCCGTGGTTGTTTGTGCATTGTGGTTTTTAGATCATGATCTTCACGATTGGAGCCTATCGTGTTCGTTTCATGGGAGCACTCGATCGTTTGCTTTGGAGACATTTCTCAATATCCAAATGATATCCTTTTGATATTCTAACCTTAGGTTTTTAGCACACTTCATAAACGGCTATTAATTTATTGGTTACACCCTTTCCATGCTAGATTAGGCATTCGACTACGTCTCTAGTATGGGGGTGTTTGCACCCCTAGACTCGAAACATTGAGGACAATGTTTAACTTTAGTATGGGGGGGTGAATAGATACTTGCCTTGCCAAACCTTCACGCTTTCCAAAGTTTATCCTTTTGTTATCGTTTTTGTTGCAAAATAAGGCTAAAAATGGCCAAATTTTAAAATTTTTCTCATGTTTTATAAGTGTTTGAAGACACGAATGTAGATTTTGTGATGGCGAGAATAAGAGTAATTTTTGACTCGACCGTGCGTATTGAGCACTTAGCTTTGATTCCTTAACTACACATTAGGCTAAGTCTCTTAAATGAGGACGAGAAATGATAGAGTTAATTATAAGTTACTATGCTAAACGTAGAGTACTCGTATTCTTTCAAAAACTCATGTGTTCTCGTTGTTTGCTTATTCTCCCTTCGCATGTAAATATTTTTTGCTTAATAAATATTGACTTAGCGGTTTAGTTAGGATTGTTAGGTTTCTAGTCTTTTCTAGTAGCTTCCGTGTAATTAAATTGGGAAGACATTAAGGTATCGCCAGCGTCACGGTTTTGAAGTATTGGCACCTGAATAATCGAAAGCTTCACCTACCAATAAGATTTCAAGTGCTCACCTAAATCTAGCAAACAATTTGAAGCCCCACAAGGCCTAAAATCTATGCAAAATTGAAAGTGAATCAAGCCTTAATCTTCGAAGCTTTAAAGATCCAAAATTCGCTTTAGCGTGAGGATATACGTCTTTGGCTAATAAAACCACCGATGAGGCGGATAATAAAAGGCAAGGCAAGACCGAAGTCATAATAAAAGCTTCATGGCGAAGTTGAATAAAAGATGGAGGTAAACCAAAGATAATAAGGCCCTTCCGTTAGGGGGCGTATAAAAGTCTTGGTAATAAGTCTCATGTTCAAAACCGTTATAAAACCGTGTTTATCGATTCTTCTTGTCAACTTAATTTTTTAACATCGTTGTCTATTAGGAGGGGTTATTGATTTGATGGTCTTAGTTACACCGTTAGGACTCTATTTTTAGACCTAAATCTCTATTATCGCATAAGTCAACAATGTATCCTCGTGATCATTAAGACAAAATAAAATATAAGAGATACAACTTAGGAATAATGGGAGGATAAGTACGTGATTAGGGCATATGAGTAGTGTTAGCATTACTAACTTATAATGACAATGATCTCGTTGCACGCTTGGCATGGAATTAAGGTGAAAATCGAGGACGATGAAATTATTTCTAACGAAGCATTCACGTGTTCTTATTCTATGAACCTAAACGTCACATTTTGAGATGAAAATCATACATTATGTCTAAAACGCAAGTAGTAGTAATAGCAGTAGTATAACTATTTTATCATTCAATAAAGTGAATAAAAATGAATTTTGGAGGTGCTATGATACTTTATTCTAGCATTGCGTGAGGGCACGACAATAGTTTAGTATGGGGGAGTGATGAGACTGCTTTTATACATGGTCTCATCGTCCAAATCGGGCTTAAAATGCATTAAATATCATTGAAAATACCAAATATATGCTCGTGTTTGTTACTTGTGTATTTTTAGGTACGGATATTGAGGAAATGGCAAAAGATCACAAGAATCAATCAAAAACGAACACGGGAAACGAAGCCGCACAATGAACCGGACCCAAATCTGGAATTTCCAAAATGGACCTTGAAGAATTGAAGATTGGCAAGATTGGTCCCTCTACAATTGAAGATTGGCAAGATTGGTCCCTCTACTATTGAAGACTTGGCAATTTATACCCTTGCAAAACTCATAAAATGCATTGTGGTCCCTAAATTATCAAGTATTTACAAGATCAGTCCTTGAAGAAAGAAGAATTGGCAAAAGAAGTCCTTGGAAAAAGTTTAAAACTATGATGGGCCATTTCAGCAAGTGTGCAAAAGTTGTTAAGTGTGATTTTGGCATTGACAAGGTTTATTCATCAAGTAGCAACAACAAGGGAGATTGGGGACCTATTCTGCCAAGACATACAAACCCACCCCAGCCTATCAAACTTCCACATCACCCACCACCACCAATCACAAACTTCCACCTCACCACCCCCCTCCATGTCACCTTCCACCCACTATTAATTAACTGATTAATAAATCAGTTAAATACTTTCCCTCCTAACACTTTTTTTAAACTAATTTTCCCCCAAAACGGATTAAAACTTCCCCAAATCACACATAAACCCTAATCTTAATTACCTATCAAAAAAAGGGGTATTGGCTGTAAATCTCCAGAATAGTGATTAAGGCCACTCTCATCCATTCCCACCTCCCAAAACGTCCATCCTTTCCCACATCAACCAACCCATGTGTCCCCTGCCCCACAAAGAAGACGAAAACAAAGATGGTCCAGAGAATCAACGTCTCACACATACTACTTGCTCCCAAAGCTATAACAAACGATCAAGATCAAGTTTCAACAGTTGACATCTCTTCATCAATCACATGGCATGGTTTTTGACCAAGAATCAAGACAACCAAGGGGCATTTTCGGATTTTTACCCATTAGGGTTTTAGGCTTTGATTTTCTTGTAATATTTTATTCCAAGCATTCTAGTTTGTTCTATAGCCTAGTATAAATACACCCGTATGTGGGTTGTATTCTTTGTTCCAGATTTTTCCAAGCATTTGTAATCCTTTTTTTCAAATTTATAAAGTTTGGTATTTTTATTTAAATTGTAATTCCTTTTATTGGTTTTTAAAAGTTGGTGTGTGCTTGAGAATAGTCTGAGTTCCATATTACATTTTACAAATACTTTGTATTTGTTTCAGTTTTCAGAAAGTTTTAAAAACTTGTTTGAAAATTATCAGAAACCCTTGGATCCTATGAAGTGAAAGTGGAATTGGATTCCAAGGTTTCTGATATTGTTCTTGTTTCAAAAGGTTTTCCAAGTTGAGGTTTATTGGATTGTACAAGGTTTTAAAAAGAGAAAAGAAAATCAGAAAGTGCATATTATTGTGTGTTCTATTTTTTTTTCTCTTAGCAGGTTTTTGAGTTTTGTTTTGTCAGAGGTTCAGCATAGACCCGGGTCTATAGGAGGTGGCTAAGCTGCCACTAAGGGACCTGGATGTAGGTCCCTTAAGGTAAAATAGTTGCCCTATTTTTCATTTTTCAGTTATATGTGATATTTGCATGAAATTTGTTAAGAAGTTGTTATAGTGTTGTTTATGTGGTTGATTTGAGTTCATCTGGTGTAATATGCATGTTATAAGTGATTAGGGTCAGCTTGGTTTTGATTTGGTGTGATTTGGTTTGTAAAAATCATTTTCTGAAAACTTAAGGGGTGTTTGGATTAAGGCTTAAAGTGGAGTGAATTGACATCAAACTTGATTAAACCTGGTTAAAAACATTTCCTTGGTGGTTACTAAGTAAAATGAATCATAAGGTTTCAGTTTGGTAGGATATTGAACTCATTTGCATGTTAGAATTTGAGGAAAACACCTTAAATCCAGTAACTGCTTTTTGTGCTTGATTTTGTGTGAAATTTGCCTCCAAATCTTGTAAACTGCTAGACAATAGGTTGTTTAAGGATTGTGTTCTGCTTATTTGTCATTTGTTTAGCTAGATTGCAAGTTATTGGCCTTCAAAATTCATTTGTATGCAAGTAATATAGCCTACTGTTCATCAGATACCCTATAGGCTATATCAGTGACTTGATTGTGCAATTTGTGTGATTTTTGGTTTGGTAGCTTGTTGTTATTGTGTTTGTATTGACTCCCTATACTCAACTGAGTATAGGGGTGCCTTCATTATCCAACAAACATCCACAAATCTCACAAGCCAAGCCCTCTTGTCCTTATTTTCACAAGTGGAGAAACTGTTTCCTTGTGTTCATCAGAAAGTTGTATCTGAGCACGTTTTTGGTCCAATCTTGATACAATCTTGCTTAAATTGATTGGTAGTTGTGTTTTTTAGATTAGAATAGTCACTGGTTTGTGTTTTAAAGTTTTAAAAAGAAAAAAAGAAGTAAAAAGGACGTGGCCAGGACTCGAACCTGTGCCACTCCTCCCACACACAAACGCTCTAACCAACTGCCCTAGGGTCTTTGATTGGTATCACTTTGCAATGTTTAATATATATAAGGACTATTGGTTTTCTAGCTTATTTACTTTTCAGCTTGTTTATAAGCTGTTTTCAGCTTATTCCTTAGGGTTTTTTTAATACAAGGCTTTTGCCTAGTAAGAAAATTAATTGTTCGTTGTGTTCCTGTCTAATCGAATTGATCTTAGTTTTCTATGTGACTCAGTTTTATTTTGGTGGAAACAAATATTTTTGGTTGTTTTTAAATTTAAATGTGCAAAGACTTAAAAGTAAATGTCGTTAAAGTAAAGGGCAAGTATAAAAATCTAAATCTAATTAAAATAATGGTGCAAGTATTTAAAAACGTGACGGAAAGTAAATTAATTAAAATGACTTAAAATTTAAGGTGTGACGGAAATTAAAATTAGACAAGTATAGAAAATGATAACGTAAAAATAAAACAAGACAAAACACTAAAATATAGCCCAATCGGAATATATTCCGATCGGTGCACAATCACCCCAATCGGAATGTAGTCACTCACCCAATCGGAATAACCTAACACTTTGATCGGAATATGGGAAAGACGCTGGTCGGAATGTCAATCGGAACCCACGATCGGAATAGCTGTCACCTCACCCAATCGGAATACCAAACTACACCTCAATCGAAATGAACATACTGGTACCAATCGGAATATGTCACCTTACCTTGATCGGAATACCTCAAGTCCCTCCCTGATCGGAATACCAGGCCAATTCACCAATCGGAATAATGATAGGAATTCCCCCAATCGGAATGATAGATAGGAATGTCAAACCCTTTTCTGATCTTGCCAATTGGAAAGATAAACCCCTTTCTGATTGATACCAATCGGAATACGGAAAAGAATTCTAAAAATAAGCTAAGTAAATAAGCTATAATCCTAATAAGCACTAGACGAAAAACTTAGCTAAAACCGTGTAAAAATAAGTTATAAAACTGAAAGTTAAAAACTTTTAAGACACTAAAAAGATAAACTTTAAGAAAAACAACTTTGATATAAAAATAACTTTTATAAAAACTATATAAACTTGAAAATAAATCAAATAAGCTATGAAAATAAGAAGTTTAAAACAATCAAAAGTATAAAAATCAAATCTTTAACAAATCAACGAATTAAAAACGTGTAAATCAAAGAAAGGTAGAAGAAGATTAAAATCAACAAGATAAAGTAAAGGTGCAAGAAATTAAAGAAACACTTACTTGAAAATTAAAGGTAATTAAAAGTGCAAGACAAGTAATTAAATGTGCAAGTAATTAAATGTGCAAAAAATAAAGATGGAAGAACTAATTGTCACGATTAGTCAACAAAACTAAATGAAATGAAAATGAGAGTATTTATAGGTGATTAGGGGAGAGGTTAGAGGAAGCTTCCTCTCTCCTTCCTTTCTTCCTTAATTGCATGCTTAGGTCCCTCCTCTTCTTTAATCTTTTTGTTAATTGCGCCATTAGTCCTTAAGCCTTCAAATCTTCTTTAATCTTGGGCTTTAACGACTTTTGGCTCGGGATTTCTTTGGACTCGTCTTTTAATTCTTCGATAAATAAGACTTGAGTTCCTCGGCTTTAAGTAAACTTTCGTCTTTTGACTTTTTCTTCGATAAATCTTCAGAATTGGTCTTGGACTTCCGTTCTTTATCCACTTTTGACTTCTTGACTTCGTCTTTCATCCTTTTCTTCAATAAAAGTCCGTAAATGCCCGTGAATTCCCGTGTTTTCTCCACTTTTCACCTTTTCGTCCTAAATCACAACAAAAACACAAACCACGCATAATTCCGACATAAAAGACATAAAATACACGTTTTGGTCCGGTTATTATTGTAATTAAGTGGTAGAAAAGATGGGTGTTTACACACCTATCAAATCCCCTACACTTGACCATTGCAATGTCCTCATGCGATGCATTAGTTACAAAGCATGTTTACACTTTTTATCATAATCAATCCACATTGGCCTTTATTAAGGAGATAGAAAATTATAAAAATGCAAAGCAAAGAAATTAAAAGCATACCTTGGGTTTTGAAAATGTCATGAATAATCATCATCCTCAACTTTTCACTTTCTCCAAACCAAGCTTTAAAAACGAGATCATTGTTATTATAAGTTAGTAGACTAACACGAACTCATGTGGGCCAATTATTCACTTAGACTCCCTTATTCCTATGGGTATCTCTTATATTTTATTATGTGTCTTGAATGATCACGAAGATGCATTGTTTGACTTATTTAGATAATTATTAAGTCTGAAAATAAAGTGCACGATTAAATCAATAGTTAGCTAAAGGACCAAATCTTTTAAAACTGCTTCTCGGGATATCAGAAAGTTCATATCTTGGCATAACTTGGTTCGCGATTTGAGACCTTTCTCGGGCCGATATTTGGCAGCGACTTCATACTTCAAATCTTGAGAGACGTTCATGAAATAATGGTCTTCTCTTCATAATTGGAATTTCTTCACTTGGAATTTTTGAGAGATTCTTCATATATGGACCACGACTTCTTCATTTTTCTCCAATCTTTATTTTGGATTTTGATATACAACGATCCGCCTCCTTTATTGACTTGGATCTATTTATCCTCATACCTTGTTAGGGTCTTTTCGGATACACTTCTCCATGACTTTTTGGGAGTTTTTGCTTTTCGTCGTGTGTCTCGATCCTTCATATTGATTTTTGATAAATGATTCTTCACATCACTTTTGGATCTTTAGCAACAAAACATAGCCCTCATGCCTTGTTAGGGCCTTTTCGGACTCGCCAATCTTCGCGCCCCGCTTCATAAGTTATGCCTTGGCTATGAACTCTCGTCATTACCGAGCAACTTTTAAACGATCTGGGGCTAGAAGCTAAGTAACTTTTCAAATCGTACAACCTTATTTATTAGCAAATAAATTATTAGCAAGCGATGGGAGAATAGGCTCATAATTAACTCACATAAATTCATGAAAGAATACCGAACTTATAATTGGCTCTATCATCTCTCGTTCTCCACAGTTTAAAATTTCAAGTAATGAGACTCGTGGATACTTAGCCTATTAAATCAAAGTTTTGGGTTTTCGAGTCGCCTATAGGAACTTGCAAATTCTTAGACTCTTTCAAGTTTAGAAATCGCATCTTAAAGTTCCCTTGATAAACGACTCTCTAGGATCGATTATAGGAACTTGCGAAAAGTTCTTGTTCTTAACCCGTGAGAGTTAAGACTTTTGCGTTTTATAGCTCCCTATATAAAAGCCTAGCAAAACTTGACTTAAACATGTTAAGGATACTAGCTAGAGTAAACTCGAATTGCGTCAAAAGATTCACAACGTTTGAAAATTAAAACCACTTATTAAACATTTATTCTAATGAAGAAAGAAAATAACTATACAAAGGGCAAAACTAAAGGGCCAAAATAGATCAAAAATTTTGAAAAATGTCGAAAAATTGATTTTCCGGTTAAAATGAGGACAAATACAAGGAAAAGACCACTTAACTTCGATAGAAGTCCCCCCTACACTTAAGATAAACATTGTCCTCAATGTTTAAGCATGTGGGAGGAAACTCCCCTACACTTAGGACATTGTGCACGTGGTTTAAATTTTGCTAAGGGAAAGACAACTAAAGGGATTCCTATTTTAATATTGAGAAAATATAAAATAGTGAATCGAAAAGAGTTTAGGATAGAACCGGGAAGACGTAGAACACGGAATCACGGGTCGTCAAGAATCATCAAGAGTGGATCATTGAAGCTCGAATCCCTGATTAAGAAGTGAGGAGAGGAAATAGCAATCCAAAGGGGTCCCCCCTACACTTATGATAAAGAAAGCGGAAAGATAGATGCATGGGTTGCCTCCCAAGAAGCGCTTGGTTTTTGTTAACCGAGTCGTGAGCCTGACTCGACCTTGATCATCAACGGAAGTAGCCTGAAACAAATCCACCAGGATCGAAGACATAGTTTTCATCCATCAATAAGCAAGAGCTTAAGGCGAACAAGGCAAGCCAAAAGAGAAATGGCAAGGTTCCCTTAAGCAGCGATGGAGCACGGTGGAAGCAAGTATGAAGCGGTGCAAGCATGTCTTCAATGGGTCCAAAGATTTTTCCTTTTATTTCATCAGGTGGATACTGAGATGGCTTAAAGACTTCAATACCGGGATCGAACACCTTTACCTTCAGGGGAAAATAGCACTCCGGCTCAGCCGAGTGTGAAGAAGATCCGCAAAGAAGCACAACCTCGTCCTCAGAAGTGGGACAAAGAGGTGTCAAATCATAAGTGCAACGGATTTCGGTGTCAACCGGTTTCTTCTCTTTGGACAAAATGCTCTTCAAATCCAAAGTAGGATCAAGACGATAATCTTCAAAGTCCAAAGGAGGTGCATCACTCTCATGAGGGAAATAGGTGTTGAGAAATTCAGAGAAATCTTCCTCAAATGAGTAATCGTCCAAAGTAGGATCGAGTGATGACGGAGAATCTTCAGTATGTGAAGAATCGCTCGAGAGAGTATCAGCCTCATCAAAATCATCGAAAGTGGGCAAATATATTTTATAGCTCTTTGTTTTCCTAAACAAGAGTTGTATTACAAAGGAATCTCTCAAAAACGTCAAGTGAAGAAATTCCAAATATATGAAGAGAAGACCATAATTTCGAGAACGTCTTCCCAAGATTTGAAGTATGAAGTACATGCCAAATATCGGTCCGAGAAAGGTCTCAAATCGTGAAACGAGTTATGCCAAGATATGAACTTAAGGAGATACACGAGAAGCCGTTTTAAAAGATTTTGTCCTTCGGCTAACTATTGATCAAATCGTGCTACTTTGCTTTCGGACTAATAACTACTTAAATAAGTCAATATGAATCACTTGTGATCCATGACAAATAGATAAAAAATGCTAGTAACCCATTTCCTTTTATAATAACTAGGATTGCGGGGAGAAAAAGTATTACACAATTTGGACGTATGAGTAGTGTTAGCATTGTGACTTGTACCAACAATGATCTTGTTTTTGCACTTAGCATGGAATGTATGACAATCAAGGATGACGAAGTTTACTCTAAGGGACATTAACTTGTTTCTATTCTTAGACCCTAAAAGTCACATTTTGGTGATGAAAATCATACATTATGTCTTTACACATTCTCGTAGTATGTTGCAAGTCTTTTACTCTTCAATAAAGGTTAATAAAATTGAACTTTGGTGATGCTTAGATACTTTATTCTTAGCATTGCGTGAGGGCACGGCAATGGCTTAGTATGGGGGAGTGATGAGATGGCATTTATACATGATCTCATCGTTCTTTTCGGGCTTTAAATGCATTAAAATGTCATAAAATACCATATATATGCTTGTGTTTGTTTACTTGTGTGTTTTAGGTATGGATATCGTGAAAAAGACAAAAGATCACAAGATACAAGGAAAAACGGACACGAGAAACGAAGCCGTACAAAGAACCGGGCCCTAATCATGGAATTTTCATCAAATACCCTTGAAGACTTGAAGACAAAACAAGATTAATCCTCAATGAATGAAGAAATGACACTTAAAACCCTTGTATATTAATAATTACAAGTTTGGTCCCTTAAGTTTGTCAAAACTACAAAAAGGTACTTCAACTTTGAAGAAATGGCAAGATTAGTCCCTCAACAAATTCAAATTGCCAAAAATAGTCCCTCATAAAGTGGAAGACTCATTGAAGACCTTGGAAGATCAAGATTGTCCAAGTTCAGTCCTTGAATTATTCAAAAATGTCAAAAAGTACCCTTGATAAGCCTTTGTAGAAAGTTTGTGCCAAAATTGTCAAGTGATGAAAGTTATTATCAAAGGGATGCAAGTTTTAGGGCTGGAAATCTTTCAAAGCCAAAAAAACCAAAAACCAAGGACCAAAAGTGACAAAGCTGAAACATTTAAAAAAAAGAGGCGCCTAACATGTTCTCTCCCCCAATTTCGGATCTAAAGGAGTACTATTCACCATTCTTACCACCCCAGATTTTACCCTCACATTTACTTGGGTAAAACTCAATTAAACTTGCACACAAGTAATTCACACACTCACAAACCTTTCCCACTCCTAAAAACCTGCATCCCACTCATGTGCACCAAACCCCCAATTCCCCAATCCACCAATCACATCATTCCTTTGCCCCCAAGTTATGTGACGTGGCTTAAATCAATGGCCAAGATTATTTGCTTCCTCCCAAAGCAAAATAAACGTTCAAGATCAAGAGAGGACAAAATGCACTCAAAACCATTCAAGGGCACATTTGGGATTTTCTATGTATTAGGGTTTATGTTTTTATGCTTCTAGGATGTTCTATAGGCTCTATAAAAGGAGACCCAAGCTGTGGTGATCCCTTGGTTCCAGTTTCTAGTCTCTCACATGTAATTCCTTTTTAAAGAAATAAAAAGTTTGGTTTTTGAAATATTCAAGTGTAATTCCTTTTTTATTGTTTTTAAAAGTTTGTGTGTTGTGAGGAGATTGATTCTGAGTTCCACTTTGTTTTATGGTTAAGCAACTTTGATTTTCAAAGTTGTTTAAGGTTTTGAGATTTTGAGAGATTTTGGTAAAATCTTCTCAAAAGGTTTTTGTTGTTAGGAGTTCATGTTTGTTGGTGATTTAAGTGTTATAGAAACATTTTAAGAAGGTTAAAAAGGTTTTGGAAGAGTTATAAAAAAAAAAGAGAATAAAAACAAAATATTGATATATCTTGTTTTATCCATTTTGTTTGTTTGATTTGTCATAAACAGGTTGAAGGCTTGTTGATTTGGTTCAGCTCCAACCCGGGTTGGATTGGAGGAGGGTTATACACCCTCTAGGGCTTTGGATGTAAAGCCCTAAGGTATAAACCTTGTTCCTTGTTTAAAGTTCATAAAAGTGCTAGTTTATATGATCTTAAGTGATTTGGTGATTAAGTGTGTTTATATTGCATGATTTGTGTTCTAGTGTGTATGTTTACATGTTAGATGCACTTGGAATCAATTTGGTAGCTTTTGTAAGCATTTTGGTTTGATAAAAAGTGGTTTTCAGAAATTTAAGTGGTGTTTGGCAATACGTTTTAGCAGGACATAATTTTGATTAGTGATAATTAAAAGGTGTTAGATTGCTTGTTTAGGGTTGATTAAGGTTATTAGTAAGTAGTTAATTAGTTTGGAACAAGATTTGAACAAGTTTGTTAGGTTTTTAAGGTAAAAAGGGTGTTAAAAATCTGCATAAGTGTTATCTTGCTTGTTTTTATGATCTTTGGTGCATTTGATTTCTTGAATTTGAGTGCTAGGTGTTTGTTTCCTTGTTGTTATTGACTCCTTGTGCTTCATTGAGCACAAGGGTGCCCAATTATTCCAACATAATCACCAAACAAAGCATCAAGCCAAGACCTCTTGGCATCACAAGTGCACAAGTGTGCACTTGTTTGGTTCATCAGAAAACAACCAGGCACGTTTTGCATAGTATTGCGCCGCAAGACCTACACGTTGCGGCGCAACTGAAGGAGTTACTGACCAAAGGTGCTATCGTTTCACTAGTTGCGGCGCAAGAAACAAACGTTGCGGCGCAACTGAGTGATAAAAAGGGGGGGTTTCAGGATTCGAACCCTGGTCACCACGTTCACACCACACCACACTCACCACTGCGCCCTAGGGTCTTTGACTACTAGGGAGTGGTTTTGTTTTTTACTTAACCTATTTTTCTTTTGTCTTATTTTAAATAAGCCATATCATTTTTCATTTTTCCTAGCTTATTCTTTAAGCTTATTTTACATTTCTTATTTTTCCTAGGTAAGTTATAGTTTTTTTTTTATTTTTCAAAATTGGTTTCACATTTTTCCTTTTATTTGTTTATTTTCTAGAATTTAATTAATATACGTTTTTTATTAAATCATTAAAAAATACCAAAAATAGTTTTTATTTATAGGAAAAATAGTTTTTAGTTTTTAAAATATATTTTTGAGGTTTACATATAATTTTGGTTTCAAAAACATTTATTTTTAATTTTATAATATTTTAAGGTTTTTAATAAACTTTAAAGATTTTTATAAAATTATTAAAAAAGGTTTAGGAGCTATAATTTGTGTTTTTCTCTTAATTATATTATTTAGGATTTTTAGAAATTTTTTATTTTAAATTTTAGAAACTTTTTATTTTTAGCATTATTTTAATATTATTTTATTAATTAATTTTCAAAATTTTATTTTTCTTTCTTTTTCATTATCCGTCTTTTCTTCTTCTCACCCCCATTCTTCTTAATATTAATCTCAAATAAATACAAGTTAATTCACAACACCTATACCTCCTCGAGAACGAACTCACTTTTAGGGTCATTCACACACGGTTTTCCTAAATCGTCGTGCACGCTTACCCTATTTACGCTCTTTGTTTTCCTAAACAAGAGTTGTATTTCTACAACCTATCAAAATGTCAAGAAACGTCAATCAAAATGTCAACCTAAACAAGAGTTGTATTTATAGGGATACTCAGAAGTACAATCAAAATCATCCGAATCTGAGCTAGATTCATCATTATCATAAGCGTCAAAGACCGGTGACGAATCATAAATGGGAGAAGCGTCCAAAGTAGGGAGAGAATCATCCACATCATCATGAAAAAGTGGATTATCGATGCAAGAGTCGAATAGAGGATTTTCGTAGACGGTAAAGTCATCTAGCGCATTAATCATATTCACTGATTCTCGGCCTCCAAAAGTTGTACTAGTAAGCTTCCCCATTTTGAAAACTTTTGCATCATCCCCGACTCGTAAGATTAACTCACCTTCGGCCACATCTATTAAAGCACGTCCGGTTCTCAAGAATGGCCGACCAAGTATTAAAGGAATACGAGGGTCCATTTCATAATCAACTACGACAAAATCGACCGGGAAAGTAAATGTGCCAACTTTAATGAACACGTCTTCGGCTATACCAACAGGGTAAGCGAGAGTGCGATTTGCAAGTTCAAGAGTCATCTTTGTTGGAGTGAGGTCGGGCAATGATAGTGTTTTCCAAACACTCAAAGGCATCAAATTAATACTAGCCCCGAGATCAGCAAGGGCAGTAAATTCTTCAGTTTTGTTGAACACGCAAGGCAACACAAAACGACCGGGATCTCCAAGTTTTTCCGGAAGTTCTTTAAGAATAACTGCAGAGCAGTTTTCATTTAAGCGTGTGTTGGCGAGTTCAATCAGCTTCTCCTTCTTGTTAAGCAATTCCTTAAATGCTTTAACAAATTTGGGCATGTGGACAAGTGCTTCAAGAAAGCTAATGTTGAAGTTCATTTGAGAAATCATCTTGATATAGCTAGTCACTTGAGCGTCCTCCTTGTTTAGCATTTTGTTCTTGCCCAAGCGAGAGGGATAAGGGATATTAGGTTTGGGTGGTGAGGGTGCAGGTGTAGTAGGGAAAGGTTGAGATGTTGAAGGATCATTCGTGGGAACTTCATCACGTCGAGGCGGAGACGGTAATGGTGCACTAATACTAGGTGTAGGAGGAGTAGGGATACATGGTGGTGGAGGAGGTGTAGATGATGGGGGTGGGATTGGTGGTCCTATGATGGTGACTCCACTACGGGTAGTAATAGCACTCACATTGGCTCGCGGATTGGTGACGGTGTTTGAAGGTAGAGAACTTGAAGAAGAAGGTTGAGCGGGGGGCAAGAAACTAGCCAGCATATTCTTCAAATCATTGGTTTGATTGCTGAAGGAGGATTGAATATCATTTCGAAGCTCGGATCTTATCTCATTTCCTTGCTTTGTGATATCTCCTTTCAGATTGATAATTTGGCTCTGCAAGTTCTTGATTTGCTCACCTTGGGTTCTCATGATGGCCTCAACATCGGGATTAATGGGTGGGTTTTGTTGGGTGGGTGGGTGATAAGGATTAGAAGCTCTTGGTGGGATTTGGTTGCTTCTAGTGTAGTTGTTGGCGGGGTTTTGGTTTTGAGGAGAAAAACCGGGTGAAAGGTAGTTGTTGGAACGGTAGCTCAGCAGATTTCTATCCCCTTGAGGTCGAGCTTGGTAATTTTCCGGTGAATAATTACCATAAGCTGCATACACATTTTCCGGATTTCCTTGTGTTGAAGGACAATCGGTGTATGAGTGAGGACCGCCACATGTTTCACAAGGATTAGCAACCGCTTTAACTTGTTGTTGTTGTTGATTTGAAGCGAGAAGCGTAATACTTTTGCTCATTTCAGTCATCATGCGGGTGAGTTCGGTCATCTCAGGGTTTGCTGAGGTTGAGGAAACATTGACTCTCGGGTTGTTCCTAGAAGATGCAGAGGAATCCCAGTTCTTGTGGTGAGTAGTCATGTTCTCAATTAACTCTCTACACTCCTCGGGTCTCCTTTTCATGAATGTGCCACCGGCGGCTGCATTAATCGTATCACGATCTCGAAAAGTCAATCCGTTGTAGAAAGTATCGATCAAGGTGACCGGAAGCATGTTGTGGTTTGGACATCTATCGATCAAGACATTATATCTCTCCCAAGCATCAAAAAGAGATTCATCAGGGTCTTGCATGAAGCCGATGATTTGATTGCGAAGGCTAGTGACCATGGATGGTGGAAAGTAGCGCGATAGAAAGCGTTGAGTCATGTCATCCCAAGTGTGAATAGAATTCTTCGGGAGACGATCAAACCATTTCTCGGCATGATGTAATAGAGTGTGTGGAAAGAGTTGTAGGCGAAGTTCATCCATTGTGGCACCAACCAACTTCATGCTCTGGGTGATAGTAATGAACTTGTCGAGGTGTTTGTTGGCATCATCATCAGGCAATCCTCTAAATGGGTTTGTTTGTACTTGCTGAATCATGTGGTGCTTCAACGAAAACTCAGGAGCGTTGATTTGCATCGGCGCAATCGGTCCTCCTCGTCCAAACATTGTTGGTTGACAAAGTTCTTCCATGGTCCGAAGATCGGGCTGTGGAAGAGCATTGTTGTTATTGTTATTATTCAGGTTCGGTGGAATGTTGTTGTTAACACCTGCCATATCTAAATCTTCTTGAGGCTCTGGCTCTTGATAAGTAGAAGATCTAGTACGCATACACCTGAAAATGCAAAAGAAAAAGAAACCAAACACAAAGACAATATATATACAAAATAAAGATAAAATCTTTTTGTATTTTTGAAATTTTTATTTTTTTTTGGATTTTTATCAATTTTAAATTTTTATGATTTTTTTGAATTTTTTTTTATGCAAGAAAATTAACGTTCACAAGTGAACGGATCCCAAAAAGCAACGTGTCTCTCACAGAAAACGATTAATCTTAACGAAAAGAGCCGGCAGCGGCGCCATTTAATACAAGGCTTTTGCCTAGTAAGAAAATTAATTGTTCGTTGTGTTCCTGTCTAATCGAATTGATCTTAGTTTTCTATGTGACTCAGTTTTATTTTGGTGGAAACAAATATTTTTGGTTGTTTTTAAATTTAAATGTGCAAAGACTTAAAAGTAAATGTCGTTAAAGTAAAGGGCAAGTATAAAAATCTAAATCTAATTAAAATAATGGTGCAAGTATTTAAAAACGTGACGGAAAGTAAATTAATTAAAATGACTTAAAATTTAAGGTGTGACGGAAATTAAAATTAGACAAGTATAGAAAATGATAACGTAAAAATAAAACAAGACAAAACACTAAAATATAGCCCAATCGGAATATATTCCGATCGGTGCACAATCACCCCAATCGGAATGTAGTCACTCACCCAATCGGAATAACCAAACACTTTGATCGGAATATGGGAAAGACGCTGGTCGGAATGTCAATCGGAACCCACGATCGGAATAGCTGTCACCTCACCCAATCGGAATACCAAACTACACCTCAATCGGAATGAACATACTGGTACCAATCGGAATATGTCACCTTACCTTGATCGGAATACCTCAAGTCCCTCCCTGATCGGAATACCAGGCCAATTCACCAATCGGAATAATGATAGGAATTCCCCCAATCGGAATGATAGATAGGAATGTCAAACCCTTTTCTGATCTTGCCAATCGGAAAGATAAACCCCTTTCCGATTGATACCAATCGGAATACGGAAAAGAATTCTAAAAATAAACTAAGTAAATAAGCTATAATCCTAATAAGCACTAGACGAAAAACTTAGCTAAAACCGTGTAAAAATAAGTTATAAAACTGAAAGTTAAAAACTTTTAAGACACTAAAAAGATAAACTTTAAGAAAAACAACTTTGATATAAAAATAACTTTTATAAAAACTATATAAACTTGAAAATAAATCAAATAAGCTATGAAAATTAGAAGTTTAAAACAATCAAAAGTATAAAAATCAAATCTTTAACAAATCAACGAATTAAAAACGTGTAAATCAAAGAAAGGTAGAAGAAGATTAAAATCAACAAGATAAAGTAAAGGTGCAAGAAATTAAAGAAACACTTACTTGAAAATTAAAGGTAATTAAAAGTGCAAGACAAGTAATTAAATGTGCAAGTAATTAAATGTGCATAAAATAAAGATGGAAGAACTAATTGTCACGATTAGTCAACAAAACTAAATGAAATGAAAATGAGAGTATTTATAGGTGATTAGGGGAGAGGTTAGAGGAAGCTTCCTCTCTCCTTCCTTTCTTCCTTAATTGCATGCTTAGGTCCCTCCTCTTCTTTAATCTTTTTGTTAATTGCGCCATTAGTCCTTAAGCCTTCAAATCTTCTTTAATCTTGGGCTTTAACGACTTTTGGCTCGGGATTTCTTTGGACTCGTCTTTTAATTCTTCGATAAATAAGACTTGAGTTCCTCGGCTTTAAGTAAACTTTCGTCTTTTGACTTTTTCTTCGATAAATCTTCAGAATTGGTCTTGGACTTCCGTTCTTTATCCACTTTTGACTTCTTGACTTCGTCTTTCATCCTTTTCTTCAATAAAAGTCCGTAAATGCCCGTGAATTCCCGTGTTTTCTCCACTTTTCACCTTTTCGTCCTAAATCACAACAAAAACACAAACCACGCATAATTCCGACATAAAAGACATAAAATACACGTTTTGGTCCGGTTATTATTGTAATTAAGTGGTAGAAAAGATGGGTGTTTACACACCTATCATTTTTCCCATTTAGCATTTTTCTTTGGTTTTTACTAGGTTTTAGGACTTTTTGGTTTAAAAATATTATTTTTCTTAATTTTTAGGATTATTTTTAGTTTAAATTTTGAAAAGTAAATAAAAAATAGAAAAAGGTAATTTAAAAATCCAAAAATTAGTTTTTAGGTTTTTATTCATATTTTTGAGGTTTACAGCTAAAAAAGTTTTCAATTTAACTTATTTTTGATTTTATTGGATTTTAGGGTTTTTAGCTAACTTTAAAATTTAATATAAAATTATTAAATAGGTTTTAGAAACTTTTAATTGCATTTTTGTCTTAGTAATAATATTCTAGATTTTTGGTAATTTTTTAGAATTTTTTAGTTGACTTTGAATTTTTTTGATTATTTTATTATTAAAAATTGAAAGTTTGTTTTTTCTACTTTTTTCATTTTTCCTAGATTGTAAACACATAATTAGGAACTTTGTAACTTTCCAAATACTTTTAGGACTTTTCATTTATTTTCTAGAATTAATTTAAGTTTTAATTGATTTTTATAGTTTTTAAGTGTTTAAAAATAGTTTTATTTGGTTTTAAAATTTTAAAAAATACTTTTTAGCTTAATTAGGTTATTTTTGAGGTTTACAAACTTTGAAATCTTGTTTAGGGATTTTTAATAATTAGTTGTGATTTTTAGGGCTTTAATTAGCATTAAAAAGTCATTATCTAATTAATTAAAGGGTTTTAGCAAGTTTTGATTTTTTGTAAACTCTTAGAATAATATTGTGGATTTTAAGTAATTTTTAGGAATTTTTAGGTTAAAATTTTAATTTTGGCACTATTTACGGTTTTACGTGTTCACGTTTTCGTCTTAGTTTAATCCGTTTTCGTAACCGTCTTTCTTTTCTTATTTCTTTTCTCTTCTCATAACAATAAAATCAAACATTAATCAACTCATTACACAACACACGTGCCTCCTCGAGAACGAACTCACTTCATTGGGTCATAACTTGTGGTTTTCCTAAACTACTCGTTAATACTTACCCTAATTACCTTGTTTTCCTAAACAAGTGTGAAAATACAATTATCAGCCACACATGGAGAAATAAGTGCGGTACTTATGACGGATAGGGACACAGTCCAAACTCCGGTCTACTTCATAAGTAGAACACTACAAGGGCCGGAGTTGAATTATTCTTCCATGGAAAAATTGGTTTTGGCATTAGTGTTTGCTACGAAACAGTTGCGCCGGTACTTTCAGGCGCACCCAATTGTAGTTATTACTGATCAACCAATAAAACAAGTCATCTCTAGACTAGATGTGGTCGGTAGGCTACAAAAGTAGAGCATTCTATTGGGAGAACATAACATATCTTATAGACCAAGGACGGCTGTTAAAGGCCAAATGTTGGCAGATTTCTTGATAGAGAAGCCGGATGAAGAGGGACCAATCGTACAACAAGACGAAACTCCAGCAGAACCATGGGTACTATTTATGGACGTATCTTCGTGTACGGATAGATCAGTAGCTGGTCTCATCCTTACGAATCCGGAAGGGATGAAGTTTACGTATGCTCTGCGCTTTGAGTTCACAACCACCAACAGTGAGGCACAATATAAAGCATTGATTGCGGGTTTAAAAATCGCCGCTAGAATGGGTGTCCGCAACCTTGAGGCCTACGTGGACTCACGGCTTGTCGCGAACCACATTCTGGGAGGATACGTAGCTAAGGAGGATAACATGGTTCGATACTTGGAGAAAGTCAAGTCACTAATCGCGGCTTTTAGCAAGTTTTCTATCAAGCAGGTACCAAGAGGTGAAAACAAGAAGGCGGACGCTCTTAGCAAGATCGCGTCTACAAGTTTCGCCCACTTATCCAAGCAAGTCTTGGTGGAAATACTCAAGGAAAAGTCTATAACAGAAGGGGAAGTTGCAGCTATAGCTGAGGAAGATGGACTTACATGGATGACCCCGATCATCAACTATTTGACTGACGAAACCCTTCCAGACGAGGAAAAAGAGGCACGTCGCATCAGAAGGAAGTCGCAACACTTCGATCTTCGAGAAGGTATTCTTTACAAGCTCTCTTTCTTACAACCGTGGTTGCGGTGTGTTGGGCCACGCCAGGCTACTTATGTGATCAGTGAGATACATGAAGGGTTATGCGGCATGCACGCGGGTCCCCGATCCGTAGTGGCCCGAGCTCTACGCACAGGATATTATTGGCCCACTATGCATAGGGATGCACGCGACATGATTCGCAAGTGCAGTGATTGCCAAGTTCATAGACCAGTACCACGACATCCGCAGCAGGAACTTACACCCATTACATCCCCATGGCCATTCTATAAGTGGGGGATCGATATTGCAGGACCTTTTCCCGTAGCTGCGGGGGAGTTAAGTTCCTTATGGTCACAATGGACTATTTTACACGCTGGATAGAGGCCAAGGCAGTCAAATCCATCACAGGCAAACAAGTTAAAAAGTTTGTTTGGGAGAACATCGTGTGCCGTTTTGGCTTACCAGGAGAAATCATCTCGGATAACGGGAAGCAGTTCGCGGATAATCCATTCAAGGACTGGTGCGCAATGTTGAATATCAAACGGCGCTTCACATCTGTTAAACACCCGCAGACAAATGGTCTTGTGGAGCTAGCAAATAGAAGCTTGGGTGAAGGTATCAAGGCACGCCTGGAGGAACGGAGTGCCAAATGGGTGGACGAAGTGCCGCATGTTCTATAGGCACATAGGACTATGATCAAAACAGCCAACGGGGACACCCCATTCGCATTGGCCTATGGCACTGAAGCTGTTATACCAGCAGAAATAGGAATGCCTACCATCCGCACAATGGAGGTTAATGTCGTCACAAACGATGAGCATATACGGATCAATCTAGATTTGTTGGAGGAAAAAAGGGAGATAGCGGCTATCAATGAGGCCAAGTCCAAGGCGCGGATGAAGGATTATTATGACGACAAGGTTAAAGGTGTTTCTTTTCGACCGGGAGATTATGTCTATCGTGCTAACGAGGCAAGTCAAGCGTAAAATACAAGAAAGCTGGGCCCTAAGTGGGAGGGACCGTATGAGGTCACGGAAGCCTTAGGATGGGGCACGTACAAGTTACGTGACATGGATGGCCGCGACCTGGAACGCACATGGAACATCTGCAATCTCAAAAGGTGCTATCTTTGAAAGCTACGGCTTCCGCATGGACACTTCGCTATATCTGGCTTCAATGAAGATCCATGTGTTCTCTTTGTTTTGTTTCTTATGCTTTTCTAGGTTCTTTTTGTTTTTAGGATTTCCCATTCTTGTTAAAACAAAAAACGTAAATGTCCTAATAAAATGCCGAGGTACCTAGCTAGCTCCACGACTCGTTTTTGTGCAAATTGTTTTTATTCTTTAGATTCTGTTATTGTCATATAGATTTAGTTGTTATTACTATAATGTGCCATTTCTTATTCATATGCATTCATTCAATAACCGTACATGTACTATATGCCTCCAGGCGGGGTAAGAGGATTAAGTGAACCTAATAATTCAACTTGTCACATAAGAGGGATGCAACCCCAGTGACGCAGATCATGTATCCTTACTAGACACCTTACTCACAAGACGTTGTGATAAGTTTCCATATGCCGCGCTCACGTAGTGCTTTGCATGGTAAAGACGCACGCCGCACGTCTAGTAAAATATAGACTTGGTTTTATTCTAGGTAAGACGTGACACGTCATGCGACACAGATACACGATATCTAAAAAGAATATAAGCAAGTTTCCAAATCATCAAAATTGCCGTGACCACCACGGACTTATAAATATTATGCCAAATGTTTACAATCATGTCACAAAAAGGATAAAGTGCCGTGGACATCCACGGACGAATATTTAGGTTACAAACCAAATTATCCAAGAGTTATAACAAATTAAGGAGCACCCTACATGGGGGGGGAGAAACCTACCTACCTCCCATTGCTCCTCAGCCAGACAAGGCAATATCTCACCACGTTCCTTCCGCTCCAAAGCTTGAGCTGCATTCATCTCCAGCACCTCGCTTAATGGCTGTTCACCAATTACGATTCTGGTAACATCTTCATAAATTGGAAGAGTGAGATGGCTGGGTGAGGGAGTAAAGGGAGTCTGGGAATGTCCCTCGTCCTAAGAAAATGCGCCAAGACTTAGTTTCTCTATAATCTCCTTGTTAGATGCATCTTTTGTGGCTTCCAGCTCGGCCAAGAAAGGGTAGTGAAGATCTCGCATTGCGGCCATAGAAGCAGTCATCTTTTCAGCAGCTCCGGTGTTGAAGAAGGCATGCTTTGTGAAGTTTTGCTTCTTCCTTATTAGCTCTGCGGCCATGACCATTCCTTCATGACGACCGTGGTCGATGCCATCTGACACGAGGTCCGCAAACTGCTGAACAAATTCGGGGGCTTCCAACACCTTGGTAACGGCTAAACGCGTCCCGTGACCCACCATCCACCTACGGCCGGCAATGGCTGCTAGTAGTTGGGGGTATAACACATCGTCACGCTCAGAGATAAGGGCATTCACTATCACATCTTTCTGGGAGGACGCCTCCTTCAATTGTTCGGTCATGGCCCTCTCATGAGCAAGCTCCTCTTTTAGTTTCTCCCCACCCTGGATCAACGCATGGGCATCCTCAAGCTTCTTTGTGAGTATGGATACTTGGTCGGAGGAGGACTTAGCTGAAGCTTCTACCACGGTCACCTGTATGTGATAAATCAAGTATTATAATGGTTGCTATTGCTGCATAGGCGTGATGCGGTGCGGATACATACCTTGGCTATTGCAGCCTCAACTTCAGTCTCGAGCTCGGCTACATGTTGGTCATGAACATTGGCATGGGTCGATTGTTCTTTAACAGTCGCCTCGGCAGTAACAAGCTGGGACTGGAGGGTGGCAATCTGGGCCTCATTTCCTTCAATCATCTTCTCTCTTCGACCAACCTTCCTCTTCACGAACTCAACATTCTCTAAAGCAGCCTCAAATCTTACTCTCATAGAAGTGCCCATGGCCATCTGATAAACCAAGGCGCTGTTGTATTCATCCACCAGATCCGCATGGTTTAGTGCATTCACATCTCGTACCAACCCAGGAGGGATGCATTTATTAAGATACTCACGACACTCCTCGGCCTCTCTCATCCGTGAAGCGGTGGTGATCTTCCAGTCGGGGTTGAACTGCTGATGAGGGCCGGACATCAGGACCTCTTGGGAAGTTGTGGGTGTACCTTCCTTAAAGGCGGGGCCGGATCTAGTTGCGGCTGTATGCAGCGCATGTTCTTTCTCCATCTCCTTCTCTTTCCCCTTCTCTTTCCGTGCATCTGGGGGAGGTGCGGCACCAGCTTGTTCATCTCTAGAAACAAACAATTGGAATAAGTATTAAGTATTGTTTGAGGAAAACCGTAGCTCTTACTTAGATCATGGATATTTTGAGTAAATAAATGTGGTAGACTTACACGTTAGTCCCTTCTAGTTCTGATGTAGTCGGGGGAACTTGAGTGACGGGCTCAGCGTCGGTCAACGGCACAACTAGATCCATAAGTGCGGCCCGTACCGTTTCGGAGGCTTGGGTGGTGCTCCCAACAGATTGATAGCGGGGGTGGTCCTCGCGCAGTTTTTTGGGTGGGGCATTGTGTTCATAAATCTTAGCCTAAACAACTCTTCTTACCCGCTTGTTCTTCCTACGGGTACGCTTAGGGGCGGGCTGGGCTGCTTCTTCATCTTCTTCTTCATCTTCTTGTTGCATTTCCTCCTCGTCATCGCCCAATATTTGGCGAAGACTGGAGGTGGTCCTCTCAATGTTGTCACCTTGCTCTTCCCCGTGTGCGGGGGTAGCAGTATTAGGCGGCGAGGAGGGCCCGACTTCATCTTCAAGCATCATGTTATCACCATCTCGTTGTCGAAATCCACAGGGGTTCTCAGGAGGGTTGTTTCTTCTTCGTCTGAATGGGTATCCGGTACGGCTTCCAGGGCAACTGTCACATTCTGGGTATGCTCGAAGAGGGGTAGCTCGTTCTCACGTCTGGGACGGTATCCCTCTGGTATAAGCTTTGGATTACCTTGACGAAGGATTCCAAAGAAGTTCATTTCTGCCAAAATAAACGAAGTATATTAGTTATAGCAAATAGGTGGGTATACGTCTTGGATGTGCGGATGCTATACCTACCTTCACCATGCCTCCTCCAAAACACAGGATATCTGTTGGACGAGCCGAAGTAATTGCGGCTAATCCCTAGTAAGTAGAGGAATGATTCGGGTAGGTTTCAATGGAAACCTATTCTATTTCTATCTATTTCTTGGGAATGTTGGGGATTATATGTACTGGCGTGCGGAGGAGGGTCAGGAGATAATCTATGTTTAAAGACATAATCGGCCGACCACACTATTGATTCAATGAAAAAGTAACGGTCGTACCAGTTTTTCAGTAAGTCCATGGCCTTATTATGGGACGTGGGGCTGTTTGGAGATCGTTTCTTAAAGGATAGCCAACCATTTACTAAACTAAGGGTGTAAAATAGCCGGAATAGTTCTACGGTTGGAGGGATTCTTCTTGCGCGACAAAGGATTTCAAACTAGCTGACCTTACATGCGCCTATACAGTACAGATGGGTAATATGTACATCATAATATCCTAAGAGATCTACAAGGAAACATGTGAAAGGAATGCGGTAGTTGGCCGCATAAAAAAGACGAGTGTATAGGGCAATCTTTCCTTGAGGAGCCTCAGTTATGAGGTCCCCTGCACCAGGGAGAGAGGGGTGTAGGTTTGCTGGGAATGAAGTAATCAGTGCAAAAGTGATCTAATTGCTCCTGGGTCATTACATTGAGCACGGATACAATAGAGGGGTTGTTTCTTTGGGCCATTACTAAATAAAAGAGTTAAGGGCGTGGTAATCTAACCTGCGAAAGAAGGGATCCGTGCGTAAGAAGGTGCTGATAAAAGGAATGCTTTAATGGCAGAAATGAAGGTGATAACTGTGTGTTACACACAGCCGTAGGGGCAGCTTATTTATAGGGTTGCCTTGAGAGTCATGGTCGGTTGGATGTATGACACGTGTTTGCCACTATCCAACATCGTGTGGTTAGGGTGTAAGTGGCAAGTGAAAGGTCATGTGGGGACCACGGGTCAATTCTGACTCAGAGGTTTACGTCGCTCGAGGTTCTGACTGTTTGCACTTTGTCAGTCAAGTGGCAGGTGAACAGTCATTTATGTCGGGATATGCGGTCATACGTAAGAGTATATTCAATGTTGCATTTAATTTGTCTCGGTTGTCACGTACGGATGGGGTATCATTGGAGTTCAATCCGTGTAAGGTTGCCACTTGCGGCCGAAACAAAATTTTGAAAATTTGTCATTTCCTAAAAGATCTTTCTTGGTACGTCCGGGGAGCATCTTGATAGTCTAGAGGTTACGCCTACGGCTGTAACAACTAGAGTGGGGGACATGATGACGTATAGTCCCCAGCCGGGTCATGAACCCGGCCCACGGGTACTACCTGTATCCGGCCCATCACGAATGGGTGGGAATAATGTTGTTTGAGCTTATGGGCTTGAATGAACAGTAACCGCACACACGTGTGCGGCCCACGGCCCGGCATGCCCGGTGCAGTTTTAAACAGAATCATACTCCTGTTATGAGTAGGATTTATCTCAAAGGAGAGGATATTCACTCACCATAATTAGAAGATAACAATCAATCTAAATCTAGTGTTTATCCTTCCTTGGGGCCGAAGCATCAGTGACAACCCATTAGGGTTTCACTGCCTATATAAGGAACCCCCAAGGGTTCCACAAAGGTATCACATTCTACATACTCTCAATTCATCCGATTCCTATAACCCTAACCAATTACTTACTCTCACGCCAGAGTCTAATCGTGGGAAACATTCCCACGGTAAGCCTAACGCGTGTTGTTTTAGTGTGTAGGATCCCAACCAAACAATTCACTTGGTGCAGGAGTCGAAGTCCGGCCAACCCGAATTAAGCCTAATTCGGGTCTAGCAAGGATCACCCAACTTTTGTATCAACAACATGGGTAGTTGATACATGTGATGGTTGATAATTACTCATTGAAGGTATATCTTGACCAATTTTTGTTGTAGACTGATATGAGTGAAATCTCATATCAATTATATCACAAATCACCCTAAAACACAAAGCAAAATACCTGATTTTGATTCATAAAGTAGTATTATGGGTATGTTTTGTTGTCTGTGCTTGTGTTGGTAAAAAGATACAATTATGAAGCAAACAAAGGAATCAAGCCTTTATTGATGAAGAAAAGACAAAAGGAGGATGAAAAGTGACAAGCCAAGCAAATACAAAGGACCTTTCTTGACAAGATTCAAAGTAGAGGGACTTAGAGTGCAATTACGGAAAAGTCAAGAAAAAGTCAAACATGGTCAAAATATCAAGTCAACAAGATCAAGGATCATTTATGCTCAATCATGAAGTTCAAGGACCTAAAATGACAAGACAATGAAGTTCCTAAACTTAAACAAGATTCTACCAAGTCCAAGGGCCAAAATTGTCAACTTTCAAAGTAATTTAGCTCATGATCCGTGTATAAACATTCTAGCCAATAGGAAGCTGTTATTTCAAGTGGCTGGATTGCCAACTGGCCACTAAGAGCCGTCACATTTAATAACCAGATCATAACAGTGCATCCCACTACTTATAGTTTCCACCAATCAGATTTTAGAGTTTGGATAATGATCCGAGTGAATTATTTTCACCAAATACAAACACAACACGTGGCTTCTCAAACTCATAACGAGCCCAGATTCGAGATAGAGAAGGAGTGATTTTCAAAAAAAGTGTTTAACATCAAAAGTACTCTAAATCAAGAGAGGAATCCATTCCAAGTGATCATATAAGCTAAAAATCACTCAAGAGGAAAAGCCCAAACCTGTTCTTCACTTGAAAAATCCAATTGACCAATTTGTGCCACGTGGAAGCTGGGTATTGGATCAAACACGTCATTCAACTTTCCCAACACTCATTTGTACTCTATAAATATCCCTACCTGTACTTCATTTGTGTATAGTAGCTAGTGTGTGAAAAAACACACACTCTTATCATTTCCTCTCATTTTTAGTTAGAGATTTAATTAGTAACTAATCTCAAGTGTCTGACAAACACTTGAGATAGTTAGTTAGATTGTAACAAACTTTGTAACAAACTTTCTGCCATTAATGAAACTTCAACTTTCATTTTCACTTCAATTCTCTTCTCCTAACTGCATTATCCTACCTACACTGTTACTACTTAGTTCTGTTGATCATATCAGATCAATAGAGCTTGTTTGAGTGATTTGGAAGCAATACTAGTTGATTCAGCAAGTACTAGTTTAGTCCTTAGCCATTTGTAGCAGAATGATTAGAAATGTGCAGAGTTGATCAGATATTGGCGATTGGTGATGATTCAGTTGATGATTGATTGATTTTCGTGTTTGGTGTTAGTTTTAGAGAGCTCAACGCTCCTCTACTCCATCAAAGGAGGCTTTAGTGCTAAAAGGCATTAAAATTCCTATTTTTGTTCCTCTAAAATGTCTTGAATGCTCAATTCTTAGATAGTTAGTGTAATTTCTTTATTTTGCTTGATTTGTTGTTCATTTGACCTATCTGATATGTGTTGGTAGATAGCTAGTAGCTTACTTGGCCTTTGATTAAGATAGATAAATAAAATTTGGTCTTGAACTACTTAATTTTCATCAATAGGCCATATTGTGTTCTATAGTGTTAACTTGTTGGTTCTTTGCTACTTTGTGGTTCATTTGAGTTGCTTTATAAGTTCAAATAAGTTTCTTTTGATTTCATAACCTTTTTATTAATAAGCCTTTGTAAAATTTTTATAACAGACTTAAAAGTGGTGTTTGGATCTATATAGATTTCTTGAATCCGTTGTTGAAATCAGTTGTTTTGAGCTCATAAACACTTAATAGACCAGTACTAGTAACTTTGCAAGGTTTTGTGGTCAACACTTTTGTCAAAAAGGCAAACTGCATATAAACACTTTGGGTCAAGTTTTATCAGTTGAAACAAGCAAGATTCAAACTCTTGCCAAAACTTTGTTAGTGAGTTTTAAAAGCTGAAATTTGGTTCTAAGTAAAGTTCAATATATGAGCTTTCAGTTTCACTAAGGTAGATAATACAGTATAAAGAAATAAGCTAAGAATTAGCTTATGAATAAGCTGATGAGCATTTGTAAGTTTATGTGATGATCCTTATCTGATTAATCAGTTCCCACTATTCTACTTCATAAATCTTTCAATTTTCTTGCACATTCTTGTTACTTGTTTTAAGGCATTTTGGATATTTTCAGCTTTTTGGAATTTTTTGGTCAACAAAAGTTAACGATAAGCTACTTTTGCTTATGTTGAGATTCTAGCTTATTCACTAGATCATTTTCCATAATTTTTGATATTCTAGCCTTGTAATTAGTAGCTTAATTTTTTTCATAAAAAAATCAACTTGTGACTGATTGGGTAAGCTGTTAGCTTATTTTGGGCTTATTCAAATAAGCTATCTTGAGTTCTAGCTTATTTCAGCCAGTTTCCTTTGACATACCTAGCTAAATCTTGATTTTAAGAAGTTTGCAAAAAACTAGAGCTTATTTGGTTGAGTATTAAACTCATTCGAGCTTATCAAACTTTTGTTTTTTCTTTGAAAATTTAGTTCTATTTGCAATTTAGTCCCTAATCTTTGGGAGTTTGGTTAATCAACTTTTGAATTTACAATTTTTAGGGTTTGCAAGTTCTAGTCCTTACATTTCAGAGTTTGTTACATTTGGTTAGGCAGTTTTGCTAATTTGTTACTTGTTTGTTAAGTTTGTTAGAATTTACATTTCTAGCCCTTTAACTTTAAGAATTTACATTTTTGGTCCTTGCATTTTTAATACTTAAAATTTTGATCTAGTTTACTAATTGTGCATTAAAAACTTGTACATTTTGCTTTATTGTGGTATATGCAATATGTTTCTAGTGTAGTACGGTTACGTAGTGATACTATTTTTACCATTTTTACGTGATTTGTTGAATTAGACCTAGATACCAAAACTTTTATAAAATCTAAAACCAAAAACAATTAATAACTTGAAATCATTTGGACAATCAATTTGTTGTGAGTTGGGAATTACGATCTTGAAAAGTGAAATATTAAATAGCGCCGCTTCTGGTTCATGACATTACGATTGACGATTGATTGACGGTTTCGATTGGATTTTGGGATCCGTGCACCTTGTGGACGTTCCTTTTACGTATCATAAATAAAAAAGATAAAAAAATAAAAAATATAAAAATATAAAAAATAAAAAACCACAAAATAAATTCTTTACTAGGAATTGAGCCAAAAAAAATAAAAATAAAAAGTAATTTTTTCCTAAAAGATTACACCAAAAATATATTGTATATATTGGTTTCACTCGTTTTTACGTACATACTATATATTCTTAAAATTCAATAAATACAAAAATATTTTTGATATATTATTATATGTAAATACATATACGTAGATACGAACACTCAATACACATATTACATAAGTATTTCTTTTGCAATACACCGTGCTTGGGGGCGTTCCGGTCCTAAGTTTGTGTATCGATCAAAGTAAATTAAAGGCAAAAATAGATAAATACTTTCAATAGGAAAGAATTCAAAAAATATGAACTATTAAGTGAACAAAAAGGCGGCTTTGCTATAAAATGCAAGCCTAAGGGAAAAAGGTACTTAAGAGCTACGCGTCACCTCATTCCCACTGTTCACTAGTGAGTATTCTAAGAAGGATATCTTGTTGGGGGTTTTACCACCCAAATATTACTTACATATATTTTATTTTCTTGTGGATATTACTTATTGAACCTCGAAAAGGATAATCCCTTCTTTTCCAAAGTCGATCGAGAGCTCCTCTCTCACTCCTCGAGTTGAGTTGCATGCACACTCGAGCGCGTGCACATATACCTTTTGATGTACAACCCCTTCGTCCCAAAAGGAAGAAAAAGAATAAGAAAAACACCGTCCATAAAGCCGATCCCGAGCATCGTGCATTGAACAACTTACAAGAAGTCATGGCCGCCGTTGATAATAGACCATTGATGGAGATCCTCCAATCAAATGTGGAGGGAAATGCCGATGCTATTGTTATACCCGAGATACCCGCAAACACTTTTGAGCTTAAGACACATATGATCACTATGGTTACCCTTCTTAGGGAGAACCATGGATGACCCCCATGATCACATCAAGAAGTTCTTCTCACTTTGCAATACACTTAAGTATAATGAGGTCCCACATGATGCTATTAAGTTGATCTTAGTTCCATTTTACTTAGAGGGTATTGCTACGTATTGGCTAGATAGACAACCTTCTAGGAGCATTCACACTTGGGAGGATTTTACGAAGAAATTTGTGAATAAGTTCTTTCCTCCTTCAAGAACCACCGCCTTGAGAAAGCAAATCATTGGTTTTCAACAAAGGAATGATCAAAACTTTAGTGAGGCTTGGGAAGAGTTTAAAGAGTTGTTGAGAAAATGCCCAAACCATGGTTTTAACCAAGTTCACCAAATAAACACCTTCTACAATGGATTGAGACCTCACCATCAAGATTCCCTTAACTCATCCGCGGGTGGTAACATTCTTTCAAAATCCACACAAGAAGCATTTGATATCATTGAGACAAAATCCATGGTGCAAACAAATAACCAAAGAGATGAGGGGCCCATGTTTTGCAAGAGAGTTGTCATCCATCCATTGATAATCAAATCCTCAAAAGTCACAATGAGCTACTTCAAGTAACTAAAAAGAACCAAAAAGAGATGATTCAAGCTTTTAGGAGTGTTTCCTTGAAGAACTCCTCTTCCAATGATGTGAATACCATTTCCCTAAGTTATGAGATATGTGGAGGACCTCACTCTTACCTACAATGTGAAAAAGTTCAAAATTTTCAAGGTGAATGTTATGCTTATCAAGATGAACAAAGAGAGCACTTTAAACCTAACATCAACGCTAACTATCTCTCTTACAAGTCAAATAACTTCCTTGCTTCTCCCGGTTTCCCACCCCATCAACCCACCCAAAATCAAACAAACCCTCCTCAATTGCTTCAAATAAATAAAGGGCCAAGGGGAAATTACCAAGGGAAAAACAACTATAGAGCACCCAATAACTTTCAAAACCAAGGGAATCACTTTCATGGAAATAACTAAGGGTTTTATAATCAACCTCCACCTTTCCAACAACAAGGCTTTCAAGGAAATGTGCCACATGATTTTAACACTATTGAGCTTCTTCACAAAATGAATCAAGAGAAGGAAAGGAGGTTTCAAGCCAATGAGAAGAGAATGAGGGAAATGCATGAGGAAACAAACAAGAAATTTATGTTGCTCCTAAATCAAAGACCACAAGGTGATTTACCTTCCAATACTCAAACCAAACCAAGGGTCAATGTGAATGCAATCACTACAAGGAGTGAAAAAAGACCAATGATCCTTCAATTCCTCCTAAGCCTACTTTGGTGACTCCTACTACGGTTCCTCCTTGTGACAAGCCTTCATCTTCTAGTTCTACACCTTCAAAACATACACCTACTATTCCTTCACCTTCCATACCAATTAATGAAGAAACCAACAAAGAGAATCCTTCAACAACTACCACTCAAACTACACCAAAACCAAGTCTTCCATACCCTTCAAGATTGAGAAAGGAAAATCTTAAGAACAAAGATGATATACAAGTGTCCAACTTCTTGAGGATGTTTAAGCAATTGAATATCAATATATCTTTGCGGAGGCTTTAGCTAATATGCCTAAGTTGATGATTAAGGACCTTCTTTCAAACAAAGAGAAATTGGTTGATTTGCCTAATGCTTCTTTGAACGAAAATTTTTCTGCGGTGTTGCTTAAGAAGTTGCCTACTAAGCTTGGTGATCCGGGACGCTTTTTTATTCCTTGCAATTTCCCGGGGATTGAGAATTGCATGGCACTTGCGGATCTTGGTGCAAGCATTAATTTGATGCCTTTGTAGGTTTGGAAAAGACTTTCACTTCTCGAGCTCACACCTACAAAAATGACACTTGAATTAGCAAACCGTTCAATAGCTTATCCAGTGGGAATTGCGGAAGATGTTTTTGTTGGAGTTGATAAATTCACATTCCCACATATTTTGTAGTTGTTGATTATGATATGGACCCGAGAGTTCCTCTTATTGTTGGTAGACCCTTTTTGAGGACGGGTCTGGCGGAAGGTGAACTCACAATGAGGGTAGGAGATGAAAGAGTTGTGTTTAACATGGGGAAGTTGTCTAAGAAATCCAATGAGCCCGAGACGGTGAAGCAAGTTGATATCCTTGATGAAGTTTATGGTGAATATTTTCATGAAACTTGCACAAGTGGCAATTATGATCCTCCCTATGTTGAGACCATAGCTTCCATTACTTCCTCATTGGATATTCATGAACCTCAAGAGCTTAACTTTGGTGGTTTTGTGATTCATTCCAATCCTCTTTTTGAAACATCATTTGATAACACACTTTTCCACCACAATGAGGAAGAAAATGAGGATTTTAGTGATGATGAACAACCTCTTTTTGATACACCAATTTATGATGAATATAGTGATGATGAGTTCTACATTTTTGAGCCTCTATTCTTTGATGATCATACTCCCTTGGGTTTTTAGGAGATACATGTTGAGTCACCACTCTTTGACATACCAATTTATGATGATTATGGTGATGAGGAGGGTTCTATCATTGATGAGAGTGATGAGTTTCTTGAGATTGATACACCTCTTGAGTACATTATTGGATATTTTGATAAGGAGGGAGACATACTCTTTCTAGATTCTTTATTGCATGAAGATACCTTGCCTTCTCTCTTTCCCACCTCAACATTTCAAAGTGACAAAGAAAAGCAAGTCATGATGGTTTCTTCCAAGAGTTTGTTGATACCCATTGACCCACAACCTTTCTCTCAAGATGTGACATATAAGGGGGAATGTTCTAAGGCTACCACCACTTTTTGTTTTCCCATCAAGGAAAGGATTTTTGATCCTAGTATAGAGATTGATAAGATAACTCAGTATCCACCTGATGCAATAAAAGTAAAAGTTGTGGGAGACTTTAGAGTTTCACTTAATCATTCTTTGGAAAACAATTGGGCAACACTTATAGAGAAGAACACCTCACCCACTTCACCATTGCTTGGGATGTTACTTGTTGGATTGTGTAATAAGTGGGATGGCAATTATGTATTTGATCATGGTGGATATTTATGGAGTTTTGTATACTTGAAAACTTGCTTTACCTCATCATAGATATTTTTCATAAAAAGGGTAAATCTTTTACTATCCATGATAGGATTTCCATAGACACTTTTAAGTGTGGGATGAGTCGAGCTAGCGAATCCATAAATCAATCTTGAATAACTAGGCTTAGATCTTTTAGACTAGAGTGTGGTAGGATAAGAATAAAGGGTTAATAGTAGAGTTGAAGTGTAGGGGGGATGCGTCTCTTTTGTCTTCTTGATGTTTGTAGGGTTGCTCTCTATCATTGCATGCATTAGAGCTTATGGAGGAGACCCTTGTGTCGGGTTCACTTCGTTACTATAGTGATTTTCAAACCACTTGTGCTTAAAATGAATTCACTTTAGTAGACCTTTCCTTAGCTTGGGTTAAGCAAAGTTATCAATGTCATAAGTGTAGGGGAATTTACTCCAATACTCTTAAACACTGAGGACAATGTTTATCTCAAGTGTAGGGGGCCTTCTTTCGAAGTGACCTTACCTGGAACTTTGCTATTACTTCATGATAACTTGGAAATTATTTTTTCAAACATTTTTCAAATTTTTGATCTACTTTGGCCACCAAAAATATGCATTCATAATTTTTGCATTAATCATTTTTTATTTGCATAACACATTTGCATTGTATATATTTCTTCTTTTATTTTCATCAAAAATATATAAAAAGGAAAAAATATAATAAAGGATATGGTTTAACAAATTTAGACTTCTTTGACATATTAGGCCTGCCATGGATATTTTGACTCAACCCGAGTTTGCTTTTCAAGCTTACTCTAGCTAGTATCCTTAACCATGTAGACCTTTATTGGTTTATTAGGCTAAGCATCCACTAGTATCATTATTTGAGATTTTAAACTGTGGAGAACAAGAGATGATAGAGTTTGAAATAAGTTTTAAGGGCTAGATAAACCTCATATTAATTAATTGTGGCTTTTATATTCCCTTTCGTAACCTTTACTTTCTTGTCAATGCATGTATATATGTTAATAAATAATCAAGAACGGTTTTAATCGATTTGTAGTCTCTTATGCATTTGTTAGGACCATTGGAATAGTTATTTGTAGTAGGTAGACTAGGAGGTATGTAGTTCCTCCTGGTCATAATAGTAGTAGGAGCAAGTCGTGCTCCTGGTCTTATAGAAAGTCAAACTTTATTATTTAGTTATTATTCAGTTAGAATATGCATGAAATATGTTAGGAAAGGATATGCATATCAGTTTTACACGTTTTGGTTAATGATGTATTAGTGTTTCCTTGTAGTATAAAAGGAACCTTAGGCAGAAGGGTTACACAGACCTTCATCAAACATAATTCTAGTTATTATTAATATTAGAAATCCTTAGAAAAGGATCAAGTCATTATAGTTATTTTGTTCTTCTTTATAGTATTTGTATTTTGCACTTATACTGTGTATAAAGTCTCTCTGTGAATAGACTTGTGATTACAGAAGTCGTTCACCGTTTCTGACAGGGTGCAAGATCCACATCTAGTGGACCCAACAAGTGGTATCAGAGCCTGGGAGAGGCTCTGTACAAGAAGAATCAATTTTTCTCATTACTAAACTTTTTTTTTAATCATGTCTGCCTCAAGTTCTACTCAAACAGGAGAAGATAGTACTCCTAGAACTCAACAACCTCAGCAGATCATTGCTACGGTTTCCAACACAAATGGTAAGTTTCCTCTTCTAAAAAAGGACGAATATGATAGCTGGGCAATGAAGATGGAATGTTGGATCACTAACACTGATCAAGACCTTTGGAAGATCATTCTGAATGGAAACAGCAGGAAGTTGACTAGAAGAGACAAGAATGGTAATATTACTCTTCTTGACCCTAAAACTCATGAAGAAATCACAGCTGTTCAGAAGGAGATCAAAGCAAAAACCATTTTGCTTCAGTCTCTTCCTGATGATCACATGGGTGACTTCTATCATCTGGATGATGCTAGAGAGATCTGGAATGGAATAAAAGCAATGTTCAGTGGGAATGAGGAATCAAAGAAAATGCGAAGATCCATGCTGAGAGATGAATTCACAATTTTCAAGATCTCAATAACTGAAGGTAGCCATCAAGGGTATGACAGGTTCCAAAAGATATTGAGCCAGTTGAATCAACTTCGGTCGAAACCTGACGATGGTGATATCAATGCAAGGTTTCTTAGAGCCTTACCCTACTCATAGAATCAGGTGGTAATCTTTCTCAAAGCAAAAAGTGGGCTTGACTATCTTAATTTTGATGATTTGTTTCATAAGCTCAAAACCTTTGAGCCTCATGTGAGGGGATACTCAAGTGATTCTTTTCCTACTCCTGCTAACTCTGCCTTTGTGAGTTCTATGAGATCCAGTCCCATGTCTTATGCTAGTAGCCCAAGCAATACTGTGTCTTCTCAACATACTTATCAGCATACTTCTACTCCTGAACCAAAAGCCAAGTCTGGTAGCATGGTAGAAGCTGTTCTTCACTCTTTTGTTGCTGACGTTGATGCTCAACAGCAACTTGCTTTTGATGACTTCAAACAGGTCGATAAACTTGACCTGGATGAAATGGATCTAAAAAGGCAGATGGCCATGCTCACTCTTAGGGTTCACAAGTTTGAGAAGAAATCCGGTCGAAAATTTAATTATAACCCAAGAGAGCCCGCAAGGTTTGACAGAAGCAAGGTTCGATGCTATAACTCCCAGCAGCAAGGTCACTTTGCAAGGGAATGCCCTAACAAGCATGACCAGGAGAAGAGCAGATATTCAACTTTTATGATTCAGGAGGTGAAGGATGACAAGAAGGCGTTGGTGTCTGTTGACTCTATGGTCAACTGGAATGATCATCAGAATGCTACCCTAGAAACAGCTAAGCCTTCTACTGATGTATTTGTAATGATTGCTGGGAATCTATCTGATGCTGAGGAAGCAGAAGAGTTTGCTCTTATGAGCATCTCACCTCAGGTACAACATTGTCCTCTTGGTTGTCATGATAAATATTCAGAATTGTTGTCCCAATATAATGACTTAAATGATCAGAATGATAAGTAATTTTTGGAGGTTCAAGCCTATAAGGCTTCTTTAAAAACATTGGAACAACAAAAGAGGTGGCTTCAATATACTCAACGTGAGTATGAGGATAAAATTAGGATACTGAACATTGATTTAGAAAACACAACAAATATGCTTAAATACACAAAAAATGTAAAAGATGACAGTATCAAAGAAAAACAAGAATTGAAGGAAAAATTAGATGCTACACTTCTGAGATTTGAAAAATGGCAAAAGGCACCTAAGAATCTTTCAAAATTAATTGATAGTAGCATGTCTGGTAGGACTAAAAGAGGGTTAGGATTTGATAAATATATTGATTCAGAAGATGTGTTTGATTTATCTTTTTTCAAGTGTCTTTGATCCTGACAAAGTGGAAGAGGGAGCACCTAGCTACAATAGGTTTAAACCAGCAGCAGAAATGCACGCTGTCCCTCCACCTCTTACAGGAACTTTCATGCCCACTCCTAGGCATAATGACTTGGATGGATCACAGATGCATGAGTCCCCAAAAAGTTCTACTAATTCTAATGACTTTGTCTCATGTACTTTCAGTGACAAAGCCAATGACTCTGCATCATGTGGTTCAAGTGAAGAGTCGAGACCTACAAGTTTCAAGTCAAATGACTATGCTGCTACTAGTGCTAGGAAGTGTGAAGAGAGAGTTTCTTTTACTTCAACAGTGTCTAGTCCTGGTTTATTGAGTCCTAGGAAGAATGTTTCTCCTAGAATTATGTGTAATAAAGTTAGCAGTATGAAACAATGTCATTCTAATAAAAGGTCGTTTAAAACATGTTTTGTTTGTGGGAGTGAATTTCATTTGATTAAAGATTATGATTTTTATGACAAACATTCTCTGTACATCAAGCATTTCCTGCTCCTAGTCCACTAGGAGTTGTTCCATATTCTTCTAGAAGACTAAACCCAAGTGCTCAATCTTTTTACTCTTCTAGAAGGACCTATCCATTAGTTTCTGATCATTGGAGAAACACTAGATTAATATCAAATAGACCAACCAGTAATTATTTTCAGAATTTTAATCCAAATTATGCATATAACTTTGACCACATGTATTTTGGGTTGGGAAATATGGGAACTGCTGTTAAGCCCTCAGCAGGTTGTTCTTGGTCACACAATAACACCAATATGATGAATAGGCAACCAAAGAACAACGGTGGATCTCATCAATCTTCTTGGTTATCCTCTAAAGATCCACAAGGCAGGCTTAAACCTGAAAAGGTTTGGGTCTCCTTAAGACACTAACTTTTGCATCTTTCTTATCTTGTTGTTGTAGGTTACTCCTTACCAAGATCCTACTTTAGGAATTGTTGATAGTGGATGCTCTAGGAGCATGACAGGAAATAAAATTCTTCTATCTAACTTTGTACCATTTCAAGGCGGAAAGGTCTATTTTGGAGGAGGTGAAGGCAGGATCACTGACAAAGGAACAATACAGACGCTAAATCTTAATTTTGAGCATGTCTATTATGTGGAAGCACTTTCGAATTGATATCTGTCTCTCAGATTTGTGACAAGAAGCAGTTTGTCCTCTTTATGGATACTGATGCACTAGTGTTATCCAAATACTTTAAACTCCCAGATGACTCACAGGTTCTACTCAGAATCCCTAGAAGACACAACCTCTATAGTATCAAGCTGAATGAAGTCAATCCTACTGGCCAACTAGCATGTTTGGTTGCTAAAGCCTCGGAAGATGAAGCCACTCAATGGCACCGAAGGATGGGACATGTGAACTTCAAGACCATTCACAAACTAGCGAATCTGAATCTGGTCTCTGGTTTACCTCCCAAGTCATTCAGGAATGATATTAATTGTCTTGCATGCAGCAAAGGTAAACAACATAAAGCATCCTTTAAGGCCATTACTACTCTCAGCCTTATAACTGAACCATTGCAGCTACTACACATGGATTTATTTGGTCCTACCTCTATTAGGAGCATTGACCACAAACAATTCTGTCTGGTGGTAACTGATGGGTACAGCAGGTTTACGTGGGTTTTCTTCATGGCTGCCAAGAGTGAGACCTACTCAATTCTCAAGGATTTTATTACACTTATAGAGAATCAGTTGTCCAAGAAGGTTAAAGGTATTCGATCTGATAATGGAAAAGAATTCAAAAATGCAGACCTCAAACAATTTGTAATTCTAAAGGCATCAAAATAGATTATAGTGCAGCAAGAACTCCTCAACAGAATGGCGTGGCAGAAAGAAAGAACAGGACTCTAATAGAAGCTGCAAGAACAATGCTTGCCGATTCAAAGCTTCCAACCATGTTCTGGACAGAAGCTGTCAATACTGCAAGTTATGTTTCGAATAGAGTTTCTATTACAAATCCTCACAAGAAGACTCCCTATGAGCTACTAACATCCAAAGTACCAAACATTGCTCATTTAAAGCCATTTGGGTGTCCTGTCACCATTCTGACTACCAGTGACTATTTGGGGAAATTTGATGGCAAGGCAGATGAAGGATACATTTTGGGATATTCAGCTCACTCTTGGGCTTATCGTGTCTACAATCTCCAAGCCAAGCGAGTAATTGAAACTATAAATCTCAGGTACTTTGAGGAGAAGTCAAACATCCAAGGCAAGGGTCCTGAATGGTAAATTGTTCTTGATTATCTTAGTGATCATTAGGATATTTTCGTTTCAAAACTAACCATGATGTAGGTCCACAAGTATTTGCAACTTCTAGTGCAGGTGCTCATTCTAGTCTTTCAGACTCAGATGACGAGGATGATATTTTTGTTGTTCCATCCTATTCCACTACAGTCTCTCCTACTCCTCCTAGTGATGCAACTCCATCAGATATATTGGATTCACAAGTAGCTCTTGACACATTACTCAAACAACAACAAGAAGCTACTACAGCAGCTGCTCAAGGTGGCTTTGAGTTTCCTTTGAATACGAATGCTGACAAAGCTGCTCCTAGTACTCCAACTGTTACTCCTAGTGCTAGTTCAACACCTATTGGTAGTCCGGCTAGTGATTCCACTTCCCATACTAGATTCTCAAGTCCTTCTGACCTGGGGAACTATCAAAAGAAGTCTTCTACCAAGCTAGATGATATTCATAAGCAACCAATAGATGGTATTTTCAACTCTGCTTCATATGATGATGACTTTGTTGGGGATCTTAATAACTTGGCACCAGAAGTGGAAGTAGCTTCCAATCCAGTGTTGCAGTCACACAAAGACCATCCTACTACTCAAATCATTAGAGATCATGGTTCTACTATCAAGACTCACTGAATGCATAAGAAGGTCACGTCTGATCATCATGCTCTTGTGAGCTATATTGAGGATCAAAAGCGTAATAATCATACGGACTTTCAACATTTTTTGTTTGCTTGTTTTCTTTCACAGGTGGAACCTAGATCAGTCTCTCATGCTCTTGAGGATCAAAGTTGGGTGGAGGCTATGCAGGAGGAAATGCAGCAATTCTTGTTTCAGAATGTTTGGATCCTAGTTGACTTGCCGGATGGAAAGACAGCAATTGGTACCAAATGCATTTTCAAAAACAAGAAAGATGCAAGGGGTATTATGGTGAGAAATAAGGCGAGGTTGGTTGCACATGGTCATACACAACTTGAAGGCATTGACTACACTGAAGTTTTTGCTCCCGTTGCTAGGATTGAAGCCATTCGTCTGTTTTTGGCTTTTGCTTCTTATGTGGGCTTTACAGTTTTTCAGATGGATGTCAAGAGTGCATTTCTCTATGGAAATATTGACGAGGAAGTTTATGTCACTCAACCTAAGGGCTTTGTAGATCCACTTTATCCCAAGAAAGTTTTGCAAGGTGGTCAAAGCTCTCTATGGACTTCATCGGGCTCCTAGAGCTTGGTATGAGCGTCTTTCCACTTTCTTGTTGAAACATGGATATAGAAGAGGCACAATTGACAAAACACTATTTCTTAAGAGGAATACCAAGGACATTATCCTTGTTCAGGTTTATGTGGACGACATTATCTTTGGTTCTACTAAAAAGGAATGGTGTGATGAGTTTGAACAACTAATGAAGGGTGAATTTCAGATGAGTGCTATGGGAGAGCTTACATTTTTCCTTGTTTTTCAAGTCACGCAACAGTCGGATGGAATCTTCATAAGTCAAGATAAGTATGTTCATGAGATCCTTCAGAAGTTTGATATGGATCCTCTTAGACCAGCAACAACACCTTATGAAGTTGCTAAAGTCAAACTCAAGAATGAGCCAGATCCTCCGGTAAATGTTCACATGTACAGGTCCATGATTGGCTCACTCATGTATTTGACTACACCACGTCCGGATATTATGTTTGCAGTAAGTGCTTGTTCTAGACATCAGGTGGCTCCAACGGTTTCTAACTTGAATGCAGTCAAGAAGATTTTCAAGTACATCAAGGCTCAACCCAAGCTAGGCTTGTGGTATCCTAGAGAATCACCTTTTGTTCTTGAAGCATATAGTGATAGTGACTATGCAGGTGCTAATAATGACAAAAAATCTACTACTGGTAGTTGTCAATTTTTGGGTCGAAGACTTATCTCATGGCAATGCAAGAAACAAACGATAGTAGCTACTTCTTCAACAGAAGCTGAATATGTAGTTGCTGCTAGTTGTAGTGGACAAGTTTTGTGGATTCAAAATCAGATGCTAGATTATGGGTTCAACTTTATGAACACCAAAATTTTCATTGACAACCAAAGCACTATCTGCATTGTGAAGAATCCTGTCTTTCATCAACGTACAAAACATATTGAAATTCGGCACCACTTTATCCGGGATGCCAATGAGAAGAAGTTGATACAGGTTCTTAAGGTTCATACGGATGATAATGTTGGTGATATGTTGACTAAAGCCTTTGATGGTCCTCGGTTCAACCACTTGGTGGTTCACATTGGGATGGTCAATCCTTGAGACCTAGGATTGAGGGGAGGCTAAGCCTAAGGGTAGGCTTAGTGTACATATTTACTTGCACAAATTAACATATTGGTAGTTTTTAACAATAGATTGTATGGGTTCTTGCGGTGTGTGTTACTTTTAGTGGAGGATTTTGCTCACTTCTGGTGGTTGTCCTCATTAATGGTTGGCTTCTAGTTATTTATGGTTGGCTTCTAGTGGATAAAAATCCTTCCTTATCAAGTAATGGTTGGCTTCTAGTCTTGGTTTTGGTCTTTGTTCACTTCGTTGACTTCTGTTAACCACGTTGTGCTTTTAGTATTGACCCTTATGCGTTTTGACTTTTAGTCAACGCAAGTTAATTCTGGTATATATCATCTTATTTAACTTTGGTAAATTGGGATTTGCAAATAATGTTATAAGGGGCAAGTGGTTACTTTGCATTAACTGCCTATATTAAAAGGCAACCCACATTATTAGGGGTCAATTAACAGTTACTAGACCATTATTTATGGTCAATTACCCCCCTTGACTCATTCATCACAATCATAACACACACACACGCGCTCCTACTCTCTCAAACCCTAACCAATCATCTTCCATCACTTCCAATCAACATCAATGGCTGCTTTGGTCTACCAACCTGCTCACAATAAGGTAGCATATCTGGGAGATGGTCCTAAACGTGATGACTTCACAGACATACTAGAGTTTATTGAGGCTTCTAACCTCAGGTATGCTTTTATTGTTTGCCCAATTGTTTATGATAGTGTGATTCGCCAGTTTTGGGATACTGCTACTCTTGTGGCTGTGTTTGGTCGCCCACGTGAACTCCATGCTACCATTGATGGACGTTCTTATGTGGTTACTGAAGCTTCTATTAGGAGTTCCCTTCATCTTCAAGATGAAGGTGGTGTTGTTTCCATCCCCGATGCTGAGGTTTTGGAGGGGATGGCTGATATTGGGTATAACCATGGGGGGAAGTTCAACTTCTAAAAGAATAGGTTTTCCCCTCAGTGGAAGCTTCTAGTGCACTTTTTGATTCACTGTTTAAGCCCCAAGTCTGGGAGTTGGGATGCCTTTCCCACTCCTTTGGCTATTGGTTTGATCTGCATAGCACATGGTAGGGTGTTTAATTTTTCTCGCTATTTGTTTGATGGGATGGTTAGCAATTTGACTAGTACTGGATCTAGGAAGAAATTTTTGATGTATCCTAGGTTTTTGCAGCAGATACTTGTGTGTTTACCTTGTGATAGGGAGGAGTATGAGACCCCCAAGCTTACTGCTAAAGTTTACTACAATATGGCTTATGGGTTTAGAGGGGATTGGAGGTCCCTTACTGATGCAATGCTGGGCCTTACCCAAGGTCCTCCTGTTGTTGTTCCTCTGGCTGTCGAAGCCGAGGAGGAACTACTATTAGGTGATGATCATATGGAGGAGGAGCATCCTGCTGGTGGTGCATCTAATGTGGTTGTGGAAGAGACAGTTGAGGAAGTGGTGGTTGAAATGCCATCCACTTCCAAGGCTACCCCCTCTTCTATGCCACATTCGTCTCCATTTGTGGATACTCCCCCTCCTAGTCCAGTCACTGACTCTACTGATAAGCCCTCTGGTTCTCGTGCTCATAATGATGACCCCTTTATTGCTTCTGGTTCCAATGAAGCCTTCCCAGACCCAAGTCCTCTTGGTGGGAAAGCGGAGGAGCCTACTACACTGACTTCTTTGATTGATCTCATGCACAGGTACCATGAAAGGATTCTTTCTTTGGAGGCGGATTTGAATCAACATCGTAAGCTTACCAGGGAATTTGTTCTTCCCATGGCTGACCGGATTAAAGCTTTGGAGACACAACAGAGGAGGAGGAAGAAAGATGTGGTTCAGTCTGATTCTGATGAGGAGGTTGAAGATCTTGTGGAGGATGGCTTGAATTTGTTGGCGAAGGCTACGTTTGCTGATAAGTCATATGATGATCTGCCGATTCCTCCTACTTCTTCGAGCATCCCTCCTACTGCTGCTACACCTAGAACAAAGGAAGATATTGCTGGTACTACTGCTGGTCCAACTGCTGTACCGTCTCATGATCCTAAGGGGAAAGCCCCTATGACTAATGCTCTCTCACCCCCCGCAAGCGTACTCACAGACAACTTGAGGAGGACAGGTTGGGTGAGGAGGCTGCACAAAGAATGCAAGCGGAGATTGACCAAGCTGCTAGGGCTGAAGAGGAAGCTCTTCAGAAGGAAAGACGTGAACAGTTGTAGCATGATGCTATGAATTGGGACGATAACGATTGGATGTGGGTGCTCACTATTCTTACCTCGGATTATTCGCAGTTTACTGATCTCTTTCGTTCTGATGTGAATGAGCAGAATTGTATTCCTCGAGCTATGGCGTTAATGCGTAAGCAACAATTATCGCTTGCTGCTCAACTGCGTGAAAAGCGTAATAACAGGCCTTTGACAAGAACCGAGGAGCGAAAGTTAATGCAGAGGTATGTCAAATATCAGTCGGGTGCTCACTTTACTGTTGGTTGGACATGGGAACGAGTTCGGGCATTCTCTTTTGACGAGCTTAAGGATCTATATGAACGAATGATCAAGCGTCAGAACACACTGGTTCCGGAGCGTTTCATCTATCGTCCTCCTCCACGAGTGATTCCTACTTCTCAACCTGCTGTTTCTCCTTGTTCTTCATCTGATGTTCCTCTTCGTTCTAATGGTATTCCATCTGTTGTTGATGTTTCTACTGCTGGTACAACACCTACACCTTCGGTTGCTCATCCTGTTTCATCTTCGGTTCCTACCACCACCACCTATGCTACCACTACCACCACCACTTCTACTCCTGCTATGGCACAACCCTCACCACCTGTGACTGGCTCTCAACCTACTCCTTCTCCTGGTGCAGCTACTGTTGATCCTTTGGTTGGACAAGGTATTGATTCTACTTCTGTTGATCCTATTCCTGCTGTGAAGGTAACGGTTGAACCCTCGTATGGTGCTCCCACTCCTCATCCTTCCATTCGCAAGAAGATGGCTAGACGTGGCAAGTCTGTTCCTTATGAGAAGCTTGGACGGTTAAGCCATCCACCACTATTCCTGGTACTTTAACCCATAAGATTTTCGTCAGTGATGGTTATGTTCGTTATGCTTCGGGTTTGCAAGGTGTGTTGCCTTGGGTAGATTGTAGTGATCTTATGTCGTTGTATGGGTTTGTGGATGCTGGTATGCCTACTCATCCTAGTGAAGTGCCCTCCTGGCCTGGTCTGACAATGCGGGCTGATTTGAAGATGATGCTTGATTCTCCTCCACATGCTCCCCATTCTGGTGTCTGGAAGGACCAGCCACGCTGGTTAATCAAGAGATGGAAGTTGTATGCTGGCTGTGGCGTGCATGTCTTGGAGTTGGAGTCTGGTGCAATGGTGTTCATGCTTACGGATCTTGATTATCCGTTAACTATTGCTAGTATGGAGGCCATGCTTGCTTGTCACTTGCAGATTTCCAATGCCCCTTCCGGGAATGAGACTTCTATGGCTACTACTCAGGTGGAGGGGATACAAGCCCGGTTGCAAGCTGAGAAGGTGGATGCGTCTGGTATGTGATGGGTTGGTTTGTAAGTTTTTCTGTTTTGTGTTTTTTATTCATTTGTTTATACTGCAATTCTTTTCACCAATATGTACAGTGATTGGTGACTCACATTTGTTATAGTTAAAAAAACATACTTTTTATATAATATCTGCTTATACTTTAAACAAATCAAGGATTTTACACTTGTAAATAATATAATATCTACTTATACTTTTTCAAAACATTGGGTTCCTTTTGACGGTTTCACACTTGTGTTGGTTTTGGTGTTTCATTTGGTGTTGGACATGGTCCACACAACAAATGGTGCTCAACTCACCATGTCTCACATACAAGAAAGAGTTGATTCACCTTGAGGGTACGGCTCTTGGTGTGATTCTCAAATCCGTTGATGGTTGCCAGGTTACCCAAAACTAGATGGTTTTCACTTGCCATGGTCCTTGACTGAAAAGTGGCTAATCCAAGGGGGTACGGCTCTTGGTAAAGATTTTATCAAATCCGTTGATAGCTATAATAGCTTGCTCAAAGCTATAGGGTTTTCAACTCACCGATGCTTCATTGCTAAGAGTTGGCGAGTCCAGAAGGGTACGGCTTCTGGTAAAGACATATCAAATCCGTTGACGGCTGTGATGGTTTTCCTAAAATCATCAGGGTACCCCCACTCACCATCGATTCACGTTCTAAGAGTTGGGCCGGGTTCTGGTCTCCCAGGGTGATGCTTATTCCACCATAATGACTGGCTAGTCCAAGAGCGAGCAGCTACTTGGTAAAGGCTCATCAAACCTGCTCATGTTGCTTTGAAGATTCAACACGATGCAGATTTGTTTCAAGCTTTGGAGAAGCTTCTAGTGTTCCTTGTTGCAGCGGTTCTTATGTTCCTTATATTGCTGATGCTGCTGTTTCTTTTGTTGTTCTAATCCTCAAGCTTTGTTGCACGATTTACCAGGAAACTTGAACTCAACAGGTCAAATTCAAGTTTAGGGGAGGATTGGTAGGACCATTGGAATAGTTATTTGTAATAGGTAAACTAAGAGGTATGTAGTTCCTCCTGGTCATAATAGTAGTAGGAGCAAGTCGTGCTCCTGGTCTTATAGAAAGTCAAACTTTATTATTTAGTTATTATTCTGTTAGGATATGCATGAAATATGTTAGGAAAGGATATGCATATCAGTTTTACACGTTTTGGTTAATGATGTATTAGGGTTTCCTTGTAGTATAAAAGGAACCTTAGGCAGAAGGTTACACAGACCTTCATCAAACATAATTCTAGTTATTATTAATATTAGAATTCCTTAGAAAAGGATCAAGTCATTATAGTTATTTTGTTCTTCTTTATAGTATTTGTATTCCGCACTTATACTGTGTATAGAGTCTCTCTGTGAATAGACTTGTGATTACAGAAGTCGTTCACTGTTCCTGACAGGCTGCAAGATCCACATCTAGTGGACCCAACAGCATTTTTGACTAATCATTCGTGGTTGGTATAAGTACGTCTTAAGATTCTAAGTTAGAACGTTTAATGTGTACTAGACTTATGTCATGCTTAAATACTTATCGGGTGTTTTTCCGTTTATTCTTTTCAACTTTCTTTGTGAGGAATAAAGAAAAACTAAGAGCGGCTTATGAAAAAAAAATGAGTGGCTAGAAAAAAAAAGAGAAAATGAAAAAGAAGAAAAAAATAATTATACAAGACTCCCAAGAGGGGCAGTGAAGTGTTAATAATAGTAGCTATTGAATTCTAATATTACTCTCACAAGGGTTGCGGGGTTTTAATAGTTTACCCAATCTAATATTACCTTGACAGGTTGCGGGATTGAAGATCCAAGGTCTCCAAAAGGCGGCCGATATAAATTATTGCGCGAGTTTTATTTTTCTTTCCTTAGCGAGTGTGTAGCTACATATTAATGCATGACATAAGGATTTTACACATAAGGCGAATGAGTTATTATTTTGAGTCAGACTCATATCAATTGTGGGCGGTTTTTTCGAGTAATGGATAAGAAGGTTACACAGGATTAAAACTGTGCTTCCTTATTTTGAGATTTTACACTTCTTATATTTCACGCTTTAAATAATGACAAATTTGCCCAAAAGCAATTTGCTCAAATAATAACCGGTCTTAGAGGCATAATAAGTGGGGGTATAAGAGTAACACAATTAATCTTTATGAATAAGTCGATGCACTTTCACTTATGGATAACAATGATCTTGTTTTTAAGCTTGGTATGCGGAAAGAGAAACTTGAGGATGATAAGTGTTCATGGTACCAAAGCCCTAATTAAAGTCTTTGATTTCTTTATGAGTTATTTTCATTAAAACCATTTCAAGAAAAATCCAAAAATATATAAATAGAATTGTTTTCCTTTTCATTGCATTGTATAAATCAAAATCATGCATCATATAGTGTAGAGTAGTGTAAATGCATTCCATATTGGCCAAGGTGGATTAACTATGAGAAAAGTGTAAATTGGTGCTTTAAATGTGGCATTGCATGAGGCCATGGAATTGATCAAGTGTAGGGGATTCGATATGAGTGAAATCTCATATCAAATATATCACAAATCACCCTAAAACACAAAGCAAAATACCTGGTTTTGATTCATAAAAGTAGTATTATGGGTATGTTTTGTTGTTTGTGCTTGTGTAGGTAAAAAGATACAATTATGAAGCAAACAAAAGAATCAAGCCTTTATTGATGAAGAAAAGACAAAAGGAGGATGAAAAGTGACAAGCCAAGCAAAGACAAAGGACCTTTCTTGACAAGATTCAAAGTAGGGGACTCAGAGTTCAATTATGGAGAAGTCAAGAACAAAGTCAAACATCGTAAAAATATCAAGTCAACAAGCTCAAGGATCATTTATGCTCAATCATGAAGTTCAAGGACCGAAAATGACAAGACAATGAAGTTCCTAGCCTTAAACAAGATTCTGCAAAGTCCAAGGGCCAAAACTGTCAACTTTCAAAGTAATTTCGCTCATGATCCGTGTATAAAAATTCTGGCCAATAGGAAGCTGTTATTTCAAGTGGGTGGATTGCCAGCTGGCCACTAAGAGCCTTCACATTTAATAACCAGATCATAACAGTGCATCCCACTACTTATAGTTTCCACCAATCAGATTTTAGAGTTTGGATAATGATCCGAGTGAATTATTTTCACCCAATAGAAACACAACACGTGGCTTCTCAAACTCATAACGAGCCCAGATTCAAGATAGAGAAGGAGTGATTTTCAGAACAAGTGTTTAACATCAAAAGTACTGTAAATCAAGAGAGGAATCCATTCCAAGTGATCAACTAAGCTAAAAATCACTCAAGAGGAAAAGACCAAATATGTTCTTCACTTGAAAAATCCAACTGACCAATTTGTGCCACGTAGAAGCTGGGTATTGGATCAAACACGTCATTCATCTTCCCCAACACTCATTTGTACTCTATAAATAGCCCTACTTGTACTTCATTTGTGTATAGTAGTTAGTGTGTGAAAAAACACACACTTATCATTTCCTCTCATTTTCAGTTAGAGATTTAGTTAGTAACTAATCTCAAGTGTCTAACAAACACTTGAGATAGTTAGTTAGATTGTAACAAACTTTCTGCCATTAATGAAACTTCAACTTTCACTTTTCACTTCAATTCTCTTCTCCTAACTGCATTATCCTACATACACTATTACTACTTAGTTCTATTGATCATATCAGATCAATAGAGCTTGTTTGAGTGATTTGGAAGCATTACTAGTTGATATCAGCAAGTACTAGTTCCGTCCTTAGCCATTTGTATCAGAATGATCAGAAATGTGCAGAGTTGATCAGACATTGGTGATTGGTGATGATTTAGTTGATGATTGATTGATTTTGGTGTTTGGTGTTAGTTTTAGAGAGCTCAACGCTCCTCTACTCCATCAAAGGAGGCTTCAGTGCTAAAATGCATTAAAATTCCTATTTTTGTTCCTCTAAAATGTCTTGCATGCTCAATTCTTAGATAGTTAGTGTAATTGCTTGATTCTGCTTGATTTGTTGTTCATTGACCTATCTGATATGTGTTGGTAGATAGCTAGTAGATTACTTGGCTTTTGATTCATTTTGATTGATAAAATTTAGTCTTGAACTGCTTAATTTTCATTAGTATGCCATATTGTGTTCTATAGTGTTAACTTGTTGGTTCTTTGCTGGTTTGTGGTTCATTTGAGTTGCTTTATAAGTTCAAATAAGTTTCTTTTGATTTCATAACCTTTTTACTGATAAGCCTTTGTAAAATTTTCATAACAGACTTAAAAGTGGTGTTTGGATCTATATAGATTTCTTGAATCAGTTGTTGAAATCAGTTTTTGACCTCATAAACACTTAATAGACCAGTACTAGTAACTTTGCAAGGTTTTGTGGTCAGCACTTTTGTCAAAAATGCAAACTGCATATAAACACTTTGGGTCAAGTTTTATCAGTTGAAACAAGCAAGATTCAAACTCTTGCCAAAACTTTGTTAGTGAGTTTTAAAAGCTAAAATTTGGTTCTAAGTAAAGTTCAATATATGAGATTTCAGTTTCACTAAGGTAGACAATACAGTATAAAGAAATAAGCTAGGTATTAGCTTATGAATAAGCTGATGAGCATTTGTAAGTTTATGTGATGAGCCTTATCTGATTAATCAGTTCCCACTATTCTACTTCATAAATCTATCAATTTTCTTACACATTCTTGTTACCAAACTTGTTTTAAGGCATTTTGTAGATTTTTAGCTTTTTGGAAACTTTTGGTCAACAAAAGTCAACGATAAGCTACTTTTGCCTATTTTAAGATTCCAGCTTATTCACTAGATCATTTTCCATAATTTTTGATATTCTAGCCTTGTAATCAGTAGCTTAATCATTTTCATAGAAAAATCAACTTGTGACTGATTGGATAAGCTGTTAGCTTATTTTAGGCTTATTCAAATAAGCTATCTTGAGTTCTAGCTTATTTCAGCCAGTTTCCTTTGACATACCTAGCTAAATCTTGATTTTAAGAAGTTTGCAAAAGACTAGAGCTTATTTGGTTGAGTATTAAGCTCATTCGAGCTTATCAAACTTTTGTTACACGTTTTCTTTGAAAATTTAGTTCTATTTGCAATTTAGTCCCTAATCTTTGGGAGTTTGGTTAATCAGCTTTTGAATTTACACCTTTTAGGGTTTACAAGTTCTAGTCCTTACATTTAAGAGTTTGTTACATTTGGTTAGGCAGTTTTGCTAATTTGTTACTTGTTTGTTAAGGTTGTTAGAATTTACATTTCTAGCCCTTTAACTTTCAGAATTACATTTTTGGTCCTTGCATTTTTAATACTTTACATTTTGATCTAGTTTACTATTTGTGCATTAAAAACTTGTACATTTTGCTTTACTTTTGGTATATGCAATATGTTTCTAGTGTAGTACGGTTACGTAGTGATACTAATTTTACCATTTTTATGTGATTTGTTGAATTAAACCTAGATACCAAAACTTTTATAAAATCTTAAACCAAAAACAATTAATAACTTGAAATCATTTGTACAATCAATTTGTCGTGATTTGGGAATTACGATCTTGAAAAGTGAAATATTATAGACACATCTGATTGTGTTTCATTTACTGGAGCGATAACGTCGTTGACCGGAGCTATTACTTCAGGTTCTGGAGCAACAATACTTGGAGGAGTGAAGAATTAATCTAAGAAAAGTTGAAATAACGTATCCCAATCATTCCTAGAAGGTGGCGTAAATGTTGATGAAGTAGGGTTGTTTGTGACAAGACCAGAGCTAATGTTACTGGGTCCCATTTCATGAAGTGCGGGTTCAGAGCTGCTTTACTCAGAAGCCATTGCCGTCAGCTCATCAAAATCAACATTCATAGTTTCGAGGATCTTGCGAGAATTACGATTGTAGATTCAGGATGCCTTCTTGGCGGGTGCATAACCAGTGAAAATACCAATATCAGCCTTTGGTTGAAGTTTTCCCAAATTTTCACCATCATTATTTGGATAGCAAAGAGAACCAAATACATGAAGGTATGATAAATCTGATACTTTTCTATGTAAAAGCTCATAAGGTGTTTTACCATGGCGTTTTTGAATTAGTGATCGGTTTTGGGTGTATACTACTATAGATACTACTTTTTCCCATTAAAACAATGGAGCCTTTGCGTAAACTAACATCATTCGAGCAGCTTTCATAAGTGTGCGATTTCTCCTTTCAACGAAACCGTTTTGTTGTGGAGTACGAGCAACGGATGTTTCATGAGATATGCCAACTTCTTTATAATAATTACACAAGATTCGATTCACAAATTCGGTTCGATTATCTGTGCCAATGCGTCAGACAGTAGTGTTGATACACACTTGAATCGTCTTGAGAAATCTGATGATTAATTTAGGTGCCTCATCTTTTGTTGGAAGAAATTTCACCCATGTAAACCGAGAGTAATCATCCACAATGACGAGGATGTGCTTATTACCACTATGACTTTCAACACGCATTGGCCCACAAAGATCCATATGCAACAAATAAAGTTTCTCTTGGTTGGTGTCTTCAGTCTTGGGTTTGTATGATTTCTTAATGCTTTTCCCTATTAAACACGCGGAACATAAATGATCCTTGTGAAATTTAAGTTTAGGAAGACCACGAACAAGTTCGTTTTTCGCCAAATGATTAATAGCGTCAAAGTTAAGATGAGATAAACGTCGTGGCCATAACCATGACTTAGTGTTTGATGCTTTGGAGAGAAGACATACGGGAGAAGCGGCCATCATGTCTTGTAGAGACAAAGTATACAAATTATTCCCTCGAGTACCTTTTAATAAATCAACCCCTTCTAAATTACGAATGAAGCAGGTATGCTCTCGAAAAGCAACTTCTAGGTTTACATCACAAAATTGTCCCACATAAAATAAGTTGTGACCGAGTCCTTCCACATAATACACCCTAGAGATTATAACATTCCTAATATGATATTCATAGTAACCCATTATCTTTGCAATATGATCATTTCCGAATCGAACCGTACCAAGAAACTTGCTGACGAAATTTCTGAGCTGAGAGCGATCTCCGGTCATGTGCTTGGAGCAACCAGAGTCCAAATACCACAAGACAATTATGACCACCTGTTTGAAACAACAACAGTAGACAATGCATTGGAAACTATTGGTTCCGGAATGTTAGCAAATACAAATATAATATTAGAATTGATAACATTTGTGTCATCATTAGATTTCCTACGTTCCATCTTCCTGAGTATTTGTATGAGTGACAGGCACTACAGTGGGTATAGACCTATTTAAAGGTCACTTTGTTCCTACAGTAGTGTTGGTGTTACTAGTTAAAGGACACGCTTGTGTGTTGGTAGCCTTAGTACTCCTAGTTGAAGGGCACGCTTTCTTCGTTGTAGTGGGAGTGATCCTAGTTAAAGGGCATGTATTTGCTACTATAGTGAAAGTTCTACCAGTGGGACGCCACATCCATCCAACTTGGGATAACACTTTCCCAGTCGGTTTCGATTCTAAGTTATGCTTTATGGCATACATCTCATTCACATGGTCAATAAGGCAAGAATCATGAAGACTAGAAAACATTAATTCATTGCAATTCCAACATTTCAAATTAGAATTCACAACCGTAGAGCCTTTAGGTTTAGCTACATGATTTTTTTGTTCAAAATAGAAATAACATTCATAGGGTGCGCTTCTACTTTCTTCTTCACTTGACTACTAGATGAGGGCAAGATCCTATCATTCTTCGTGTTTACTTTAAGCTTAGATCTTTGTGCCTTAGTAGTGGCGTTTACTCCTGTAGAAGGCATCACAGGAATATTAGAAACTGGTTTTGATTTTGCCTTATCTTTTGTGACCAATGTTTGAGATGTTTTAGTCCTAGAGCCCTTGTTCATTGGTGTAACGACAATGAGGTTAGTCTTGGTGGTTGTCACTTTAGAACCACTAGAGGACGGTGCTGAAATGGCGGTTGTATTCTTAACACGAAGCAATTCTGTTAATTCAGCCAAAGCCATATCCTTATCACGAATTGTCGCATCTAAATCTGAGATCTCCACTGACTTATGAATAAGAGTCTCAATCAAGCATTGAGTTTTAGCGACCTCTAGTGTCCTTTCCACATTCTCATTTACTATCGGTAATGATTTAGTAACTTTGTCACGTTTCCAACGTTGTGTTGATCGTTTATTTAATTGAAAAGCCGTTTTAGCATTATGAGCATCTATATTAACACCTTCATGTGACGTTTCAAAAATCTCTTGAATAAATTGTTTTTCACATTCAAGCGAAATACTATGTTTTTGAATAGCATCAAAAGTTTTTGAAAGCGAATTATAGGAATATTTAAGCTTTAAAAATTCAGCGTCAGATTTATGACAATTACTATCTACCACATTATCCGTAGATTCAACATTATGCACAATAGAATCATTATCAACACTATTATTCACACAGTCAGATACAATATCATGCGACATATCTTGCTTCAGAAGTTGATCATTTTGGCGTTAAATTCGTTCGTTTTCAACTAAACCATTTTCATAAGCATTATGCATTTCATTGAAAACACGTTTAACTTCATTTAATTCTAAAACCAAATCTTGATCAATATTGCTAAAACACGCTTTAATATTTTCTACAAAAGGAGTAATTTCATCTTGAAACACAGCTCTAGCGTGTTCAAAATTACATTCACCTTTCGTTATGGCCGAAGCGGTCGTACGTTCCTTAATGAACTTGTCGAAGTCGGCAAAGTGTTGGTGCAATGAATTTAGGCTAGTAGACACCTTACTTACCAGTGTAATTAACTTAGTTAAGTCCTTTTTTACAAGTGTAGGAGACGTACTAGAAAGGTTTTCGTTTGACAAACTTTAGGGCACACAAGCTGATAATTGAGCTAATTCCTTTTGTAGTCTAAAGCGGGTCTTTTTATCAAATTGTTCTTTATTATGCTTTACATAATCAAATTTGTTATGATTTTTCGAAAGCATTTTTAAACGAGTTTCTTCGCAAAGTGACATCGTTGCATCATCATCCTGAACATAGGGAACCTCTTTCGATTTACCAATTAGGGTCGCTTCATAAAGACTAGGAATATGTTGCTGAGCTTGTTTTGCATAACCCGGATTAGGTGGTTAATCTTGAAGACGCTTGAGTTCTAGTCCTTGAAAAGAGTTGGTTGATATGAGCTTAAACTCATATCCTTTTATCAACAAATAACCCTAAAACATGAAGCAAAATACCAATTTATTTGGCAAAAACAGTGTTATGTGGTATGTTTGTGTTTGTGTACACTTGTGTAGGTAAAAAGATACATTTCCAAGCAAACAAGGAAAAATCAAGCTCAAATGGATGAAAAAGACAAAAGAGGATCAAAAGTGACAAGACTTTGAAGTACAAGGACCTATCTTGACAAGTTATCAAAGTTGAAGGACTAAAAGTGCAAATATTGTAAAAAGTAAAGATTCAAGTTAAACTTGGTCAACTCTCAAGTCAACTCAGTCAAAGGATCATTTTGTTCAAGTTATCAAAGTTGAAGGACCAAATATGTCAAAAGAATGAAGATTCTAGCTTAAAACAATAATCTACCAAGTTGAAGGACCAATTCTGCCAAGAATGGAAAGATATGCAAAGTTTAATCCATGTGACAATAAATCAACCAATGAGAAGAAGGGAAAAGGAAGCACACGGATTAAGCAATTAATACCCACTCAGCGTTTGGCATTTATTACCCAATCCCAACAGTTCAATCCGTGTGACCAAAATTCAGCCAATTAAACACTGACACGTGGCATCTTCTTCAAAGGAAAAATTTGCCAGGATCGCGTTTTAGCTACAAGCAATTTCATGGAAAGTTTTCAACATCAAACTTGATCGTTTTGAAGAGATAAACACAATGGTGCCAATCAATTACCATGAAATCAATCAATGAAGAAAAGCCCAATTCCTTGTACATACCTTCAAATGCAATGTGCAGAATTCTACACGTGGCAAGCTGGGATTGGTTCTGACACGTCACCAACCCCAACAAACTCTTCCTTCATGTCTATAAATAGTTGGATTAGCCCTTATTTGTACTAGTAGCCTAGTTTTGTAAAAACACATAGTTCTCTTAATTTCTTTCCCTTCCCTTCAATTTTACCCTAGCTACTCAAGAGTCTGACAAACTCTTGAGTTAGTTAGTTAGTTACTAGCTTCCAACAAACTTGTAACCGTTTTCCATTGAATAAATTTTGAATTCAAGCTTTCCCGCCAAAATTGTTCTTACCATTCCTGTTCATTCCTTGCTGATATTGGATACTTTTGTTGCTGTTAAGTGTTTGTTATGATCATTCATGGATCATAACTGACATTGAAGGAGTTTGACAGCTGTTTGATCAGAATCCAGTCATTTCCATAGCTTTTGAAGATTTTCAAGCAGATTGATAGATTCCTGTTGAATTGTAGCTGATATTGTTGATTGATTGTCTCCTAGTGATAAGGTGGTGGTTATCACTAGGCTAAGAGAGTTCAGCGCTCCTCTTCTTCTCAAAGGAATTCTACAATAGGTTCTAAAGCCTTTGTTTTTGTTCCACTCAATAAGTCTAATGCATGCTATTTTTCTAGAGTAAACTTGATGTTTGAATGATAAAAGTTGTTTGAAGTTGCTTATTAGTTGATCTTTGTGAGTTTGTAGCTTTATTATGTTACTTGTTCTTTGGATTTGATTAAGATTCTAGTTAACTGCCTTAATTCAGTAAATTTTGGTCTTGCATCTTGTTTGTAGTTCTAGTGGAGTTAAGTACTTGCTTTATACTTTTAAACATTTCAATTTGATCACTTAATCTAGCTAGCTATTGATTTTCACTCAGTTTCATTTCATAATCAAAAAGTCTTCATAAATTTTCATACAACCAGTTAAAGGAGTGTTTGGGTGTAGTTTAAAGAGAGTTTTCAAGCATTGAGATTTGGATTTTTAGAGTTCATTTGCAGTCATAAGGTGATAAAAAGTTGTTTTAAGTCTTTTACAAGTCAAGTAGAAGGTCAAAAAGGCAAATGGCACTTAAAATGTTTGGGTCAGCTTTCATTCAGCTTTGGTTTTAAGAACTTGTCATTTTCAATTGATTAGAACTCATTCATTTCTAGATGAAATTTCACCAAATTTGTTCTCAGCCTTAGCTTACATCATAAAGAATTAGATTCCAAAAGGATTTTATAAAGTTTTCAATAAGCACTTAGATATAAGCAATTTTCAGATAAGCAGACTTAATGCAAGTTTCTGTAACTTGTAAACTGAAAATCTGTATCTCCTTTTCCTATTCATAAACTTAGCAATTTTTCTTCACAAATTCCATTAAGTAGTTGAGTTACATGATTTTTGAGATTTTTAGCTTTTTGAAAAAAAGCAGGTCAACGCTTGGTCAACATAAGCCCAATTTTAGCTTAATTCAGTTTTAGAGCTTATTTCTGGATGAAAAATGTTCTAGTTTGATTTCCCATTCCTAAATTCAGTTGCTTAATCAGTTTCAATAAAAAAATCAAGTTGTGACTGACTAGATTTGGCTATAGCTTATTTTGTGCTTATTGATAAGCACTCATTTGCTTATTTCTCATTTTTAGCAAGTTTCCTTGGACACACATAGCTTATTTGAGATTTGAAACGTTTTGCAATTTGTCTCATCAAATTTGGTTGAGTAATAAGCTAGAACGAGCTTAATTTTGATCTTAACCCGTTTTAGCTTAAAAAGTTTTGGAAATTGCCATTTGGTCCCTAGAGTTTTTAAACAGTTTGAAAATCTGGTTAATCTTCCATGTTTTTAGGGTTTGCATTTTTTTAGTCCCTGGAGTTTGAAAAGTTGTTAAATTCAGTTAGCACTTTGTTAGTTTGTTACACTTTTGGTTAGTTTGTTATAGAATTTGCATTTTTGATCCTTGTAGTTTACTGTTTTGCACTTTTAGTCCCTATAATTGTTAGAACTTACATTTCAAGCATTTATCTTTCATAGAATTTACAATTTCAGTCCCTTTAGTTTCATATTTTACATTTTGAGATTTACTTGAATAAAAACGTGGTATTTGCAATTTGTTTTACATATAAGTAGGTAATATTTTTCGGTTTTGCAAGGCTTTGATTGAATTAGCAAATAGATTATCCAAGCAAGCTTAACAACCAAGAACAATTAAAAACCCGATATTGGTTGGACTTTCTATTAGCAAGAATTGAGAAAAAACGAACTGCATTATACTCAATACTAAATGGCGCCGCTGCCGGTTCTTTGACTACACGAGAGACTATCGATTGACGGTTTTCATTGGCTTTTGGGATCCGTTCACTTTGTGAACGTTATTTTTACGTATCATAAATAAAAAACAAATAAAAATCAAAAATATAAAAATATATAAAAACTAAAAAATTAACAAAACAATTCTTTTCCTAAAGAATTGACCAAAAAAATTAAAAAATCCAAAAAGCAATCTTTTTCCTAAGAGATTGCACCCAAAAATATATATTATTGGTTTCTCTCGGTTTTTATGTACATATAGTATTTTCCTTAAAAAAACTCATAAATACAAAAATATTTTCCATATATTATTATAAGTAAATACGTATACGTATAAGAAAAATCAATCTACATATCTTCCATAAGTATTGCCGAGGCAATACACCGTGTTGAGGGGCGTTCCGGTCCTTGACACGTGTATCGATCAAACAAAATAAAGCAAGAATAGATAAATACTCTCAATAAGCAACAATTCGAAGAATACGAACATTTAAGTGAATAGAAAGGCGATGTGCTATAAAATGCCATCTAAGGGTCAATAGGTACTTAAGTGCTTCGCGCCACCTAACCCCCCGTTCACTTGTAAGTATTCTAAGAAGGAAGGCTTCATTGGGGGTCTTGCACCCAAAGTAGTATATACATATATTGTTATTTTCTTGTGGATATTTAATATTGAAACTCGAAGAGGATAATCCATTTCTCTTCAAAGTCACATGAGAGCTTCTCTCTCATTCCTCGTATTGAGTTGCATGCTCACTCGCGGGCGTGCACAAATACCGATTGGTGTACAACCTCTTCCTCCGAAAAGGAAGAAAAAGAGAAAGAGTAAGACCACCATCGTCCACCAAGCCGATCACGAGAATCGTGCTTTGACTCCACCACAAGAAGCCATGGCTATTGATAATCGCACTTTGTATGAACGTATGCAATCCAACATTCATGGATATTCTAGTGCCATTAAGATTCCCGACTTTCCCGCTAACACATTTGAGCTACATACATCTATGATCAATATGGTTGCACTATCACCTTTCTTGGGTAAACAAAATGAGGATCCTCATGCTCACCTTAAGAGATTCCTTTCACTTTGCAATACCATTAAGCATAATGGGGTTCCACATGAGGTGATTAGGTTGATGTTAGTGTCATTTTCTTTAGAGGGAACCGCTAAGCATTGGTTAGACACCCAACCACCCGATAGTATCACCACATGGGATGGTTTCACCACTAAGTTTTTGAACAAGTTCTTTCCTCCACATAAGACTATGGCTTTGAGGACTTTAATTATGAGCTTTCAACAAAAACCTAGTCAATCCTTTAGTGATGCTTGGGAAGAGTATAGTGAGTTGTTGAGGCGATGCCCTAATCATGGATTGGATCAAGTTCACCAAATAAGCCTCTTTTATGATGGCCTTAAAGCTCACCACCAAGATTCACTCAATGCTTCCGCGGGAGGGAATATTCTTCTTAAGACATACCAAGAGGCCGTGGACATCATTGAGACTAAAGCAATGGTTCAAACAAACAATCAATTTGAAGAAAGGGTTCATGTTATCCAAAACACTTCTCAAACACCTTGTGATAACCAATTCCTTAAATATCACCAAGAGATCCTTCAACAAGTCAAACAAGGACAACAAGAAATGACTCAAGAGATAGTTCAAGCCCTTAAGACCGTTTCATTGAACAATTCCTCAAATAATGTGAATGCCATCACCATTTCTTGTGTTACTTGTGGAGGTCCCCATTCTTATGAACAATGTGATAAGGTGCAAGGGTATCAAGGGGAATGCTATGCTTACCAAGAGGAACATCGTGAACACTTCAAGCCTAACATCAATCCACATAACCTTTCTTACAAATCCCAAAATTACCTTTCTCCACCCGGCTTCCCACCCCAACCACCCACCCAAATTCCACAAAATCCACCTCAAATTTTACCAAGGAATCAAGGGCAAAGACCACCATACCAAGGAAATAACTACAAGGCACCAACTCAATTTCAACCTCAAGCAAATACCTTTTATCCACCAAATCAAGGACTTAATACCCAACCTTTACCTTTCCAACCTCAAGGTTTTCAAGGTTATGTGCCACAAGAGTTTAACACAATGGATCTTTTGCAAAAAATGAATCAAGAGAATGAAAGGAAGTTCCAAGCTATGGAGAAGAAAATGAATGACCAATTCAATAAGGTTTTGGTGGTATTAAATCAAAGACCACAAGGAGCTTTACCTTCCAACACACAAACAAACCCACGGGCCAATGTCAATGCTATTACAACAAGGAGTGGAACAACAACAAAGGATCCTTCACCTCCTAAACCTACTATTGTTCAACCCACTTGTGCTCCTCCTTGTGACAAGCCCTCTACCTCTACTTCACCACCTCAAAATGCTCCCATTTCTCCAATTTCAAAGCCTACTCATGAAGCACTCAATAAGGAAAATCCTTCATCAACCACTCAACCACAACCAAAACCAAGTCTTCCTTATCCCTCAAGATTGAAAGAAGAAAAGCTTAAGAACAAGGATGATATCCAAGTTTCTAACTTTTTGAGGATGTTCAAGCAACTTAACATCAATATCTCTTTTGCGGAAGCCTTAGCCAATATGCCTAAGTTTGCTAAGATGATTAAGGACTTGCTTTCTAACAAGGAAAGATTGGTGGATTTGCCTAATGCTTCTTTGAATGAAAATTGCTCCGCGGTTTTGCTTAAGAAGTTGCCTACTAAGCTTGGAGATCCGGGGCGGTTTTTGATTCCTTGCAATTTCCCGGGGGTGGAAAATTGTATGGCTTTAGCGGATTTAGGAGCAAGCATAAATCTTATGCCATTATCGGTTTGGAAGAGACTTTCACTTCCCGAGCTCACTCCTACTGAGATGACTCTTGAGTTGGCCAACCGTACTATAGCTTATCCGGTGGGAATTACGGAGGATGTTTTTGTTGGGGTTGATAGATTTACATTTCCCGCGGATTTTGTAGTGGTGGATTATGATATGGATCCTAGAGTGCCTTTGATTGTTGGTAGGCCATTTTTGAGAACGGGTCGTACCTTAATCAATGTGGCGGAAGGGGAACTTACAATGCGAGTAGGAGATGAAAGAGTGGTGTTTAACATGGGGAAGTTGTCCAAAAAGTCTAATGAGCCCGAAGCGGTAAAACACATTGATGTTGTGCATGAGGAGGAAACACAAGATGATCTTCTTGATGAAATTTGTGATGAGTACTTTTATGACGCTTGCTCAAGTGGAGACTATGATTACCCTCATATTGAGACCATTGCTTCCATTACTTCCTCCTTGGATTTTCATGAACTTCAAGAACTAAACTTGACTGAAATTCCATATGACACCCCACTTTTCCACAATACTAATCACTTTGATGAGGACTTAAGTGATGAGGAATCTTTTCTTTGTGATTCACCAACATATGATGACTATAGTGATGATGAGCTTTCTACTTGTGACTCTCCATTTGTTGATGATCATACTTCCTTTGGTTTTGAGGGATCACCCATTTTTTATAGTCCAATCTATGATGTTTATGGTGATGAGGAGGATTCTATCATTGATGAGAGTGATGAGTTTTTAGTAGAGGATATATCTTTTGAGTATACTCTTGGTTACTTTGATGAGGAGGGGGACATACTCTATTTAGAATCCCAATTGAATGAAGATCTTTCACCTTTTTCCTTGCCCATTTCACCTTTTCAAAGTGATAAAGGAAAACAAGTCATGATAGTTCCTTCTAAGAGCTTGTTGTCACCTATGCATTCACAACCTTTCTCTCACAATGTGATTTACAAAGGAGAATCTTCTAAGGCAACCAACACTTGTTGTTTTCCCATCAAGGAACGGATTTTTGATCCTGGTATAGAGCTTGCTAAATCATCTCAGTATCCATCTGATGCAACAAAAGGAAACCTTGTGAAAGATTTGAGAACTTTACACCATCACCTTGGGAAGAACATATGGGAAACCATTTTAGAGAATTACACCTCATTCTTTTCACCATTGCTTAGGAAGCTAGTTGTTGAATTGTGTTATACGTGGGAGGGTAATTATGTATTTGATCCTGGGGGATATTTATGGAGTTTTGATAAATGAATACTTGTTTTACCTCATCATGGAGATTTTTCTTTAAAAGGGTAAAAATTTTCTTCTCCATGCTCGGTTTTAGACACTTTTAAGTCGGGGACGAGTCGAGCTAGAGACTCATTAACTCAAGCATCGTATAACTAGGTTTAGAGTGTTGTAGGTTAGAAATAAAGGCATAGACTTGGAGATAAGTGTAGGGGAGACCTTCTTTTGTCTTCATGATTGTTTGTAGGGTTGCTCACTCATCTCATGCTTTGGAGCTTATGGAGGAGGCCCTTGTATCCGGTTCACTTCGTTACTGTAGTGAATTTTCATTGACACCTTGTGCTTAAACATGATTTCACTAATAGTTGTCCTTTCCTTAACTTGGATTAAGCAAAGTCTATTCATTGTCATAAGTGTAGGGGAAGTTTTTATACTTCCATGCTCTTAAACATTGAGGACAATGTTTAGCTTAAGTGTAGGGGGGTCTTCTATCGAAGTGACCTTACCTAGAACTTGTCATCGTCTTGCATGATAACATGGAAAAGTTGAATTTTTCAAACATTTTTCAAATTTTTGATCTACTTTGGCCACCAAAAATATGCATTCATAATTTTTGCATCAATCATTTTTCATTTTGCATATCACATTTGCATTGTATATATTCTTTTATTTTTCATCAAAATATATAAAAAGGAAAAATATAATAAAACATGGTTTTAACAAGTTTAGACTTCTTTGACATATTAGGCCCGCCATGGATATTTTGACTCAACCCGAGTTTGCTTATTTTGGCACTCTCTAGCTAGTATCCTTAACCATGTAGTCCTTCATTGGTCTATTAGGCTAAGCATCCACCAATTTCATTATTTGAAATTTTAAATTTGTGGAGAATGGGAAATGATAGAGTTGAAGCAAGTGTAAAAGGGCTAGATAGACTTCATGACAATTACTTGTGGCTAAACCCTTCTCTTCTTGACCTCTATTTTCTTCGCATGTATATAATTGTTAATAAATAATCAAGTACGGTTTTAATTGGTTTGTAATCTCTTATGCATTTTTGGCTAATCATTTATGGTTGATATGAGTACGTCTAAAGATTCTAAGTTAGCACGTTTTATGTGTACTAGACTTATGTCATGCTCCATATTTAGCGGGTGTTTTTCCTTTTCTTCTTTTCAAATTTCTTTGTGAGGAATAAAGAAAAATAAGAGCGGCTTATGAAAAAATGAGTGGCTAGAAAAAAAAAAAAAAAAAGAAAAAAAATAATGCAAGACTCCCAAGAGGGGCAGTGTGGTGTTAATTATAGTGACTATTGAGTTCCAATATTACCTTGACGGGTTGCGGGGATTCAATAGATTGCTCCAATCCAATATTGCCTTGACGGGTTGCGGGGTTGAAGATCCAAAGTCTCAAAAAGATGGCGGATGTAAATTATTGCGTGAGTTTTATTTTTCTTTCCTTAGCGAGTGTGTAGCTACTTATGAAAGCATGACATGAGGATTTTACACATAAGGCGAATGCCTTATTACTCTTGAAACGGACTTGTATTAATTGTGAGCGGTTTTTCAAGTAATGGATGAGAGGATTACTTAGGATTAAAACCGTGCTTCCTTATTTTTGGATTTTGCACTTCTTATACTTCACACTTGAATAATGACAAATTTGCCCACAAGCAATTTGCTCAAATAATAACCGGTTCCACACTTAATTGTCATGAATAAGTTGATGCACTTTTTACTTGTGAATGCAATGATCCCATTTTTAAGCTTGGTATGGGGAAAGTGAAACTTGAGGGTGATAAATGTCCATGGTACCCAAGCCCTAATCTAAGCCATTGAATTCTTTATGAGTTATTTCCATCAAAACCATTTCAAGAAAAATCAAAAAGATATAGATAGAATTGTATTTTGTCCATTGCAAGTCAAAATCATGCATCATTTAGTTTAGAGTAGTGTAGATGCATCTCATATGGCCAAGGTGGATTAATTATGAGGAAAATGTAAATTTGAGCTTAATTATATAATATTGCATGAGGACATGACAATGTTCAAGTGTAGGGGAATTTGATATGAGCTTAAACTCATATCCTTTTATCAACAAATAACCCTAAAACATGAAGCAAAATACCAATTTATTTGGCAAAAACAGTGTTATGTGGTATGTTTGTGTTTGTGTACACTTGTGTAGGTAAAAAGATACATTTCCAAGCAAACAAGGAAAAATCAAGCTCAAATGGATGAAAAAGACAAAAGAGGATCAAAAGTGACAAGACTTTGAAGTACAAGGACCTATCTTGACAAGTTATCAAAGTTGAAGGACTAAAAGTGCAAATATTGTAAAAAGTCAAGATTCAAGTCAAACTTGGTCAACTCTCAAGTCAACTCAGTCAAAGGATCATTTTGTTCAAGTTATCAAAGTTGAAGGACCAAATATGTCAAAAGAATGAAGATTCTAGCTTAAAACAATAATCTGCCAAGTTGAAGGACCAATTCTGCCAAGAATGGAAAGATATGCAAAGTTTAAACCATGTGACAATAAATCAACCAATGAGAAGAAGGGAAAAGGAAGCACACGGATTAAGCAATTAATACCCACTCAGCGTTTGGCATTTATTACCCAATCCCAACAGTTCAATCCGTGTGACCAAAATTCAGCCAATTAAACACTGACACGTGGCATCTTCTTCAAAGGAAAAATTTGCCAGGATCGCGTTTTAGCTACAAGCAATTTCATGGAAAGTTTTCAACATCAAACTTGATCGTTTTGAAGAGATAAACACAATGGTGCCAATCAATTACCATGAAATCAATCAATGAAGAAAAGCCCAATTCCTTGTACATACCTTCAAATGCAATGTGCAGAATTCTACACGTGGCAAGCTGGGATTGGTTCTGACACGTCACCAACCCCAACAAACTCTTCCTTCATGTCTATAAATAGCTGGATTAGACCTCATTTGTACTAGTAGCCTAGTTTTGTAAAAACACATAGTTCTCTTAATTTCTTTCCCTTCCCTTCAATTTTACCCTAGCTACTCAAGAGTCTGACAAACTCTTGAGTTAGTTAGTTAGTTACTAGCTTCCAACAAACTTGTAACCGTTTTCCATTGAATAAATTTTGAATTCAAGCTTTCCCGCCAAAATTGTTCTTACCATTCCTGTTCATTCCTTGCTGATATTGGATACTTTTGTTGCTGTTAAGTGTTTGTTATGATCATTCATGGATCATAACTAACATTGAAGGAGTTTGACAGCTGTTTGATCAGAATTCAGTCATTTCCATAGCTTTTGAAGATTTTCAAGCAGATTGATAGATTCCTGTTGAATTGTAGCTGATATTGTTGATTGATTGTCTCCTAGTGATAAGGTGGTGGTTATCACTAGGCTAAGAGAGCTCAGCGCTCCTCTTCTTCTCAAAGGAATTCTACAATAGGTTCTAAAGCCTTTGTTTTTGTTCCACTCAACAAGTCTAATGCATGCTATTTTTCTAGAGTAAACTTCATGTTTGAATGATAAAAGTTGTTTGAAGTTGCTTATTAGTTGATCTTTGTGAGTTTGTAGCTTTATTCTGTTACTTGTTCTTTGGATTTGATTAAGATTCTAGTTAACTGCCTTAATTCAGTAAATTTTGGTCTTGCATCTTGTTTGTAGTTCTAGTGGAGTTAAGTACTTGCTTTATACTTTTAAACATTTCAATTTGATCACTTAATCTAGCTAGCTATTGATTTTCACTCAGTTTCATTTCATAATCAAAAAGTCTTCATAAATTTTCATACAACCAGTTAAAGGAGTGTTTGGGTGTAGTTTAAAGAGAGTTTTCAAGCATTGAGATTTGGATTTTTAGAGTTCATTTGCAGTCATAAGGTGATAAAAAGTTGTTTTAAGTCTTTTACAAGTCAAGTAGAAGGTCAAAAAGGCAAATGGAACTTAAAATGTTTGGGTCAGCTTTCATTCAGCTTTGGTTTTAAGAACTTGTCATTTTTAATTGATTAGAACTCATTCATTTCTAGATGAAATTTCACCAAATTTGTTCTCAGCCTTAGCTTACATCATAAAGAATTAGATTCCAAAAGGATTTTATACAGTTTTCAATAAGCACTTAGATATAAGCAATTTTCAGATAAGCAGACTTAATGCAAGTTTCTGTAACTTGTAAACTGAAAATCTGTATCTCCTTTTCCTATTCATAAACTTAGCAATTTTTCTTCACAAATTCCATTAAGTAGTTGAGTTACATGATTTTTGAGATTTTTAGCTTTTTGAAAAAAAGCAGGTCAACGCTTGGTCAACATAAGCCCAATTTTAGCTTAATTCAGTTTTAGAGCTTATTTCTGGATGAAAAATGTTCTAGTTTGATTTCCCATTCCTAAATTCAGTTGCTTAATCAGTTTCAATAAAAAAAATCAAGTTGTGACTGACTAGATTTGGCTATAGCTTATTTTGTGCTTATTGATAAGCACTCATTTGCTTATTTCTCATTTTTAGCAAGTTTCCTTGGACACACATAGCTTATTTGAGATTTGAAACGTTTTGCAATTTGTCTCATCAAATTTGGTTGAGTAATAAGCTAGAACGAGCTTAATTTTGATCTTAACCCGTTTTAGCTTAAAAAGTTTTGGAAATTGCCATTTGGTCCCTAGAGTTTTTAAACAGTTTGAAAATCTGGTTAATCTTCCATGTTTTTAGGGTTTGCATTTTTTTTAGTCCCTGGAGTTTGAAAAGTTGTTAAATTCAGTTAGCACTTTGTTAGTTTGTTACACTTTTGGTTAGTTTGTTATAGAATTTGCATTTTTGATCCTTGTAGTTTACTGTTTTGCACTTTTAGTCCCTATAATTGTTAGAACTTACATTTCAAGCATTTATCTTTCATAGAATTTACAATTTCAGTCCCTTTAGTTTCATATTTTACATTTTGAGATTTACTTGAATAAAAACGTGGTATTTGCAATTTGTTTTACATATAAGTAGGTAATATTTTTCGGTTTTGCAAGGCTTTGATTGAATTAGCAAATAGATTATCCAAGCAAACTTAACAACCAAGAACAATTAAAAACCCAATATTGGTTGGACTTTCTATTAGCAAGAACTGAGAAAAAACGAACTGCATTATACTCAATATTATTGGTTAATAAATGAACCTTTTCTGTGGAATCATATTGTTTTAAAAGCTGTTGTTCCTTAAATTTAAGAAGTTTGGTAGCATTAATTTCCGATTCAAACTTTTCAGACTCGAGAGTTTCGAAATCCGTATTAAGTTTTTGAAAATTACTGACAACCGACTCTTTTTCTTATTAGAAAGATTAGCCCTTGATTTTTCTATTTATTTTAAGTGTTCTATTCTTTCAAAACAAAATTGGTCAAATTCAGAATAAGTTATTTTCTCTGCTTGAGGGACCATTTCAAAAGTTTTGACCTTTTCCTTATACAACGCAAGCTCAATGGTTAGATTGACATTCATATCTACGGTTTGTCGGACAACCACATTCATGTTATCAATAATATGTTTAGGCACCATTACCAAATCATGTTGAGCATAAGATTCCATATCTGTCCTAGCATTTGGTTGAGGTTCACTCGAATGTGAAGGATTGGATACCCCATCATTTGAATTACTATTTACCGAAGGCTGTTCGGGGTTGTTATTTTCATGCCCAACTTGATGTGGATTATCATGAAGATTATTGGTTGTGATTGGTACCTCCCTGACGACATCAGAAGCGTAGTGAGGAAGATTAGCAACGAGAGCAGCTTGGGCTGAGTGAATTTCATCACAATCCGAATCATATGCATCAAGATCATCTACTCAATATGCTGCATTAGAAGTAGAGACGACTGCAATGCCTTCATTATCTGCTGCCCCTGGGTCTGCAAGAAATGCTAATTCCTTTGAATCCAAAATCTTTCCCTTAGATTGAGCATCGACCAAATACATCTTCTCCTGAAACCACGCTGCATCCATTCTCCTTTTCGGCTGAGTGCATTGCCTAGCAATATGACCTTGTCTTCGACAATTATAGCAAGTCACAACCTTTTGAGGACCAATAGGGCTTCCATTTCCACTAGCTTGAGAATTCACAGCTTGAGCGTTCACGGTCCTTGTAGTAGGTCCATATGAATTTTGCCTTTCCTAAATGGATTGCATCGTCACTTGACCATCTTGAATAGTGGCTTGTTGTCGAGGATTGGAAGATGTACGGAGCTGATTGTTCGTTGGTGGAAATCCTCTAGTTGAAAAAAGTTTCGACAAGTAGGCAGTGAGATGGTTCAAAACGTCAGTTGGAGAATCATTTTGGCTTAGGACCGGTACTTGAATTGCTAGAAGTTCATTGGAATAAAAGGCTTGAGATTGTTGTGCTTCAATTGGAAAATATCCTTGCTGAGGAGTATCACCCATTGGAGAAGTGATAGCTTGTGATGGTGATGCCTGATGTGATGGTTGATGTGGATAAGGCTGTTGAAGAACACTTTGTTGTTGAAATGCTTGCTGTGGCCTTGGTTTAAAAATGCGCGCATCATTGTACAAATTGCACGCATTAATTGTAAAACCCGGGATTTTTCGTTCATTAAATAATAATGAGGTATGTTTCAGAACCCTTTTTGAACAATACAAAAGTTATTTGAATTGGAAACAAGACAAAAGTCGTACAACCCGCGTACCGACAATTTAATAATTTAAGTACAAAAATTATTGTCAAGAGATACTTGATAAACGATTTAACTTAAGTTGTTTAATATTTCATTTATCTACGAAGAAATTTAACGAGAATTATTATTTTTTATTAAAACGATACTTATTTATTAAAATGATATACGATGAATTATCATCATTTAGATAAACGAACACGTTTGTCGTGTTTATAAGGCATATAAATACTTTATTTTAACGAAGAAATCAGTTTAAGATAAATGGCGCAAGTGTCGTAAGACGAAACAAATCTTATAAAATGAAAACGATCCTCGAACCGATTATTAACGAAAGTTATAATAAAATTTACAGTTCAGTCCCTGCATTCTTGTGAACCTTACACTTAGATTTTATTAACTTCTTAGGTTATAAATACCCTAACCTAATTAAGGTTTCATGTTCATTCAACCCTAGCCTCCAAAAATTAAAACACACACACTCTCTCCATCAAAAGTGGCAGCCGCCACTTTTCCGGTGACGTTTACCGGCCAACTTCCGGCCACCAGAGAATATACCCACCGCCAACTTTATTTAATAGATCGAGTAGATCTATATGTTCAACACCCGCCACCACAGCCGCTGTGCATCATTTCCGTGACCATCAGCCACCCACCGCCACCATATCCACCCTATTGTTCAGCCGCCACCATCCCCTGACTCCACTTATACGAGTCACCACAGCCACCACCAACCCTATTCATCACCACCACTACATCAGCCCCGTCATCATCACAACCACCATTTTCGTGGCACCCTACCTCCAAAACAGTGGCTCGGCCGCCACTGTTGAGACCCCCGCCACCCGTCGCCACCATCATTCACCCCTACTGTTAGAAACCACCACCTATGGTGTGTTTGATTCGGATTTATAAAACACAAGGGGTGTTTGGTTCGGCTAATAACAAGCAGCCAAAAGGGTACATTTGTTTCTGTGTTTTCTGGCTATAAGGGGGTGTTTGGATCTGCTGATAAGCATCAGCAGTTGGGGTGTTTAGATCTGCATGCATGGGTGTTTGAATTAGCAGATTAACACAAGAGACCAGGGTGTTTGGATCTGTAGATTAGCACAAGCAACCGGGGTGTTTGGATCTGAAGATTAGCAGCAGAAGGGGTGTTTGTTTCTGCATGCAGGAGTGTTTGGATCTGCATGCAAGGGCATTTAGATCTGCTAATAAGGGGGCGTTTGGATCTGCTGTTTAGGGTGCGTTTGGGACAACAGAAAAGCTAAGGAGCTGTTTGGGATTAACAGCAGCCTTAAGGAGGCGTTTGGGACTGCTGAGGACGACTAGCATGTTAGATCCGAGCTTGTAACGTTAGGGGTATGCCTATGATGTAATATAAACTAGCATGTAGTATTTCCCACCATTAGTTGTAATATAGATCTGCATGTATTATAGTTACCACCGTTAGTGTAATAATACCACCGTCAGTTGTAAGTTTCCACTATTAGCTTAATAGTTCCCACTGTTAGCTTAACAGTTTCCACTGTTAGCCTAACAGTTCCCACTGTTAGCTTTAACAGTTTCCACTGTTTGTTTAAAACTTACCACTGTTAGACTAACCTACCCACTGTTTTCATATTATTCTCACTTTTTTTATAAAGTACCCACTTTTAGCTTTATTAGTCACGGTTGGTACACAAAAACTATTTTAATAATTTTAGAATAAAAATATTAAATTTTTATCAACATAAGATATTTTGTAAGTCAAGATTTAATTAACAATAGTTTGTTAATTATTTTTGGAACACAATAAATTATTAAATAAATTTAATAATTTATTTTTTAGGACAACAATATCATATATGTTTTGTAAACATCGGGAATACACGGAAACAGTGGATAAACAACATGCACACTTAACAATCATCATAACAGTATTAATTAGATATACTGTGATAACAAGAATAAACGTATGACCAATTAAACTGCATGCATTTATTATTTATGCATATACTGAGACGTACTTAATTACTTAGGTATTCGATGTACTATGTGCTTTGTGATTGTATACTTGATCATCCCCGAGCTATATTATACATGTGAGTTCACAGCCTCACATTTTAAATCTTTTTATGGTTTTTTTAACCCGCGAGGGGGAGACATGCTATTAAATAATTACAACCTGTTTTGACAATATGCCTATAATCTATTTTTAGAACATATATTGAACTGCAACCTGTTTTGACAATATGACTAGAATCTATTTTATAGAACATAAATTGAACTGTAACCTTTTTTGATAGTATGATTGATGGATATTTAGTTTATAGAACGTAAATTTAACTGTAATATGTTTAAACAATAGGATAAATATTTATTCTATAGAACGCAAATTGAATGGTACTCTTAATTACGATTGCCTATTGTAGAAACTGTTAAATTGTAGGAAATTGCCCGAATGTTATAAATAGATCTATTTGGGATTGACCATCCCCATCTGGGTGAGTCATTGATAGGTGTGTAAACACCCATCCTTTTTACCACTTAATTACAATAATAACCAGGCCAAAACGTGTATTTTTTGTCATTTATGTCGGAATTATGCGTGGTTTGTGTTTTTGTTGTGATTTAGGACGAAAAGGTGAAAAGTGGAGAAAACACAGGCATTCACGAGATTTTAACGAAGAAAAAGACGAAAGACGAAGTCGAAAGATCAAGAGTGCAAAAAGAACGGAAGTCCAAGACCAATTCTGAAGATTTATCGAAGAAAAAGTCAAAAGACGGAAGTTTACCAAAAGCCAAAGAACTCAAGTCTAATTTATTGAAGAATTACAAGACGAGTTCAAAGAAATCCCGAGCCAAAGTCATTAAAGTCCAAGATTTAAGAAGATTAAAGAAAGCAAGGACTTAAGTGTGCAATTAAGGAAAAGAAGAAAGAGGGAGGAAGCTTCCTAAGCTCCTCCCTAATCATCCTATATATAGATAATTATGTATTCATTGTCAAGTTGTTGGGTGGCTTGACAAACCACCTCTTTCACCATTTTCATATTGCACTTTAAATTTATGTACCTTTAATTCATTGTCTTGCACCTTTAGTTCAATTAATTTCCAAGTAAGTTGTCTTTTATTGTTCTTGAATCTTTACTTTTTAATCTCTCATCTTCCTTTCTTGATTTTAGTTTACTTTTGGTGCGAATTACATTTGATCCGTGTTGTTCTTATTGTTTTCGTGCTAAAAAGTTCATCTTTTTATTGTTTGATTTATAAGATTGCTTATTTTTAGTTGAAAAAGTTGTTATTTGTCCTTATTTAATCTTTTTCACTTTAGATTCGTTTAAGTTTTAGTGATTAGCTTATCAAAATAGCTTTTTACTTTGCTTATTTTTCGAATCCCATATAAATCGGAAAGGGTAAACCCCTTTCCGATCAAGCATTCCGACCACACCCTCTTTCCGATCTCCAAATCGGAAAAGGGTTTGTGTTTTCCGATTTGACACCCCTTATTCCGATCACTTGATCGGATTAGGGTTTAATATTATTCCGATTGGCTTGATTTGGCAATATTCCGATTGGGTGTCTTCCATACATTCCGACGAGAGTTGTTTGCCATATTCCGATTGGTCTTGTTTTTCAGCTATTCCGATTTGCTTTGTTTTCTAGTATTCCGATCATGCTTATTTTCCGACCGCATTCCGATCACTTCCCTTCTCAACATTCCGATTAGCGTCTTTCCGATGGGGATTCCGACGGGATTCCGATTGGACTTTCCGATTGGGTTAAGTTTTGTTTTTCTAGTATTTATTTTTAGAGAAAAAGTGACAGTTTTTCTCGTCTTGATTTTAGTCTATTTTAATTACGTTTTGCATTTTTATCTGATTGTTAATTTACTTTTTGTTAAGTTTTAATTTTACGTCATTTAATTTCTCGTCATTCACCGTTTACGTTTCAACTAGTTTTAGTTTTAATTACTCGTCATTTATTTTAAAGTCTTGCACATTTATTTTACCACAACCAAAAATATTATTACCAAAAACGACTGAGTCACACATTTAACCGGAAATCAATTCGAGAAGATACCGAGAAAACGAACTTTCATACTCGGTTGCAAAACCTTTTATTAGTCATGCTCATTGTGCCTTGGCAGGGCCAACAGATGTATACCATGTTGGAACTAGGTTTGGGTGTCTTTTTGTAGGACACTACGTTCTCATCTGTTGAGGACTATGGAAGGTTAAGCTTCAGTTTCGAATAATAGAAAATGTAATTATCTTTTGTATAAATGTTATGTGAATTTCTACTATCTGTAAGATTTGCGTTATTAAACTTAATCATATACTACTTAGTAACATACCGTAATGGAAAGATTGGAAATACTAAATTTGGTTACTTTACACTGCTTAGTGAAATAGACTAAACTGATTATTTTACACTGCTTAGTAAAATACTGTAATGGAAGTATTGAACATACTAAACTTGATTATTTTACACTACTTAGTAAAATATTGTAATGGAAGTATTGAACATACTAAACTTGATTATTTTACACTACTTAGTAAGATACTGTAATGGAAGTATTGAACATACTAAACTTGATTATTTTACACTACTTAGTAAAATACTGTAATGGAAGTATTAGATATACTAAACTTGATTATTGTACACTACTTAGTAAAATACTGAAATGGAAATATAGGAAATACTAAACCTAATCTTGCACTGCTTAATAAAAGTTACTGAACTTGTTTTTATACTGCTTAGTATATTAAGGAATGGAATAATTGGAAACTTTAAATTTGACTTTCATATCAAATACCGAACAACGCCATGTAGGACAACTTAAAATTATATACTATGATTTTACAAAACTCTTTGAATTCACCAACTTTATGTTGACTGTTTTAAGCATGTTTTTCCAAGGTTATTAAGCAAGATTATTTGAGCATGGACTGAGAATCATTTAGGAGCATAAAAATGACGGGGGATTTATCTTTTACTAGGATATTTATAACAAATGTTATTAAACGATTTGAACTATTGTACCAAGATAATGTTTATATCAATTGTATTTCAAAAATCATATAATTATGATCTGTGCTTTGTAAGCTATTTGCTCATCGATCCACCACTGTGATACCCGGTCTGGGGGTGTTATAGAGAATGGTATCAGAGCTTTAGTTATAGCGAACCAGATAAATTTTTAATAAAATAAGAATAAAAATATTTTTCTTTTATTTAAAAGCTGGACTATAACTTTACAAAAATATATTTGGGGATTTTTTTGGGACATACTTAGAAAGCATATAACATATAGAGCATGCATAACTATATGATTTAATTGCGCATTCATTATTATATGCATTGATATTTGTTTATTGTATTAGATGATAACTATGTACGTATTTACGTATTATGACTATTTAATATTTATTATAGAAATATTAAATACTCAAGTTACTTAATGAAACAAATGAACATGCCATGTTAAGTAGGGAGCTTTATACTAAATATGTTCCATCTCGATATTACGTTTTGACTGAGTGGTTGGGTTTACGATTTAAAGTGCCCTCGGTCCTCAAACGTTTATAGAATGGCTTCTGAAGTATGATGGCCTGAACAATGCATTGTAACCACGAACAGTCTAATACATAACAAACTATTGGAAATATTTAAATGGAAAGTTAAATAAAATCTTTGGAAATATTTAGAAATCAAACAGAATCTATAGAAATCATTAGAAAATCTAAGAAGATTTTTTTATTTCTAAAAATCCAAATAGATATATCTATTTTACTCAATCTTGGAAAATCTAAATTGATTTTATAAAAAAATCACACTGAATAATATACGTCTTGCAAAATCTTGGGGGAAATCTAAACTAGATTTATAAATCTTTAGTAAACCTAATTAGATTTTATAAATACTGAAAAATCTAATAGAATGTTGGGGAAAATTTAAAATTAGATTTTATAAATTTCTTTGGAAATCTTGAATTAACCTTTATAAACCAGTAATAAGCTTGTAAGGTTTCATAAACTTCACACCTAGATAAATGATCAATATTATTAATGGACTAAAATATATTTAGGCCCATTAGGGAACCCATTAGCTCTTTTGGCACATTTAAATAAGCCCACTTAGTGTTTTTATACTTGAATAAAGTTTTTATAATAGAAATAATTTATAAAAACTTTTAAACTATAAATGTTAGTTATAAGACTTATGGATAACAACTATGACATTTGAAACTTGTCTTGATAAAACAGTAATTACAAGAACTAATATTGTAAATACTTGAAAGTCTAGGGATTATTAAGTACCATTCGTGACTTATTATACCTTAAGGACCACTTTTGTAAATTCTTGGAAGTTTAATTGACCTTTTATAACTCTAAGGACTAATTGTATAATTAGCCAAAACATTTAGAAGCCCTATGGATTATTCTCGCCGTTAAATGGAAGTTATAAAACCTAGTCTTAACTGGAGGGACTACTCTTGCCATATCCCGAAAGTATTATAAGTCCTAAGGACTAAAAGTGTTAAAACCCGAAAGCTATACATGTAATAAAATATGGAGGGACATGTTTTGCAAATAACTGAAAATTCAGCAAACCCTAGAACTTGTTATTTCATCTAATGAATTAAAAACTTGAATGAATCCTAAATTAAATAGGACTAGAACCGTCACTTTCTCAAACCTGTAATCGAGAGGGTTAATTATTAACTTGCGGAAACTTGGGGACATTAATTAAATTTAATAACCTACTATTATTTTTATAAACTGTTCATATAAGCTATATGAAACATAATGTACCTAGATTACAAAAGTAAAATACAACACTTGTAAGTAAAATACTTTTACTTAAACGATATTATTAATAACAAATTTGTTATTAATACTTGCACAACTATGTATTTAACTAACGCAAATGAACTGCCTAAAAATGAGTGGATATCGTAATAAAATCCAAATAAATCCTAAAAATCTTATACTAAGATTTTTACTTTCTTCATGATTACTTGATACGTCTGTTTAAGCTTTTACGCTGCTTATTTCTTATACTGTTTGATAACTATTATATCCTTATATGATAAGTTGATCTTACCATTTCGATTTTATAAACCATCGTACTCAATATTCTAGAACTTAACTGTCACCACCTTTGCATAATTTCATGAAGTGTTATTCCTACTTGAGCATACTATCTTTTCGTAGTTATTTGATAAATATGAACATGTTAGTCTACTTTGACTACTGACTGACCACATAACAAACGTACGTATTGGAATCTTTAAAAACAGACTAGGGAGCATTATCTCATGTACTACATTTTATTAAATGTTTGAACTTGTCGTATCTGCTTAAGCTTATACGTTGATTGTTCCTTTTATTTGCTTAGTAACTGTTATATTATATTATATGTATATGAACTCCTTGTTTGATACGTATTCTTACGTACGTTATCGCACGTTAACGTTTATTTTCTTCCGTTTACGATTTCGTACGTATATCTACAGAACACGACTTATTAACGACGTATGCACCTTTGATTTTGATTAATTCATGTGGTATTATTTAGATAACTTTTCTTCTTTAAATGATGCGGTGGGATCCAAATCAAGATACTTATGATTCTATATTTTACGTATAGAACCCGAGTCTTTTGATTATAAGTTAATTATGATACCATCTTTAGACAGAATGGGACGTCTAAAGTTGAAATCATAAGCCACCAGACCCGAAGTTTATTTATAAAATTCGTATCAAGGTGGAATGGGACGCCCGAAGACGAAAGTTATAAATGAACGAGCTGTAAAGTATCTTAATAATATCTATTATCTTAGATATTATATTTGTTCTAAATGATAAGCCTTGCCGGGAATATTTAGGTAAGGTGGGCTATGAAATCCTTATTGAAACGAGTGAGGACGCTTGTTCTTTTGAATAAAGAAATCATAGGTCACCGAATGGAGTTATAAATTTCACCTTGCATGGATGAGGACGCTTGTCGATGTAAATAGAAATTTATAATCACATGGGCTTAAATATATTCGACATGACTCATTATTGATATTATTCTATGTATTCGACTATGTACCATATTCCTTTTTGACTCGCGATTTCCTCCAGCAGTATCTTATCACTAAGATAACTTATAAATGATGTTATTACATTCTCATATAGGAACCTAAGAAGACTCGTATTCATCTCTTTTGGATCATAGCATCGTGCTCTTGATTTTTTGCCTATCCTTAACCCAAATATCACTTCCGCTGTAGTTGACCCCGTTAGGGGTGTCCATCTTCTGTTGCATTTGAACCCTTTTGGGGGTGTTCTTTTCTGCTGCATTTGAACCCTTTTGGGGGTGTTCTTTTCTGCTGCATTTCGAACCCTTTGGGGGTATACATGCCCTCTGCAATTGATCCCTTTTTGGGAGAGTTCTTCTCCGCTGCATTTTGAACCCTTTTGGGAGTGCCTACTTCTGTTTCATTTGACCCCTTTGGGGTGTCATAGAAAATAAAGCTGGTTCATCTGCCATGAGAAAATGAAACTTCAATCATTCGAGGAGACGGTAACTCAGACTTCATCAACACTAGACTTAGTGTCATTTCTTGTACCGAAGACCAGAAATACTTGGTAAGAGGATGCCCAGTCTTCTAAGCCCTCATTTCTTAAGTCAACGAGGAAGACAAACCCAAGCATAAAAGACATGCCCAACTCTCAATGGGTGTATTTGGTAGGGTTATGTTTGTCATCATCCAAAAAGTGATAATGGATGTCCAATTCTCTTTGAGCGATCTTCTTCCTCTTTATATCCAATTAGTTCGACAATACCATTGTCTAACAAGCCTTGAAATGAATGACTTCCCCTTTTAGAAGTCGAAAAATGTACAATTTTTGGAACGACCAACAGTAGATGCATGACCTTTTCAGCATCTCACCAGGTATGCACACTTCTTTATTCTTGGTATCTTCTTTGATTTCCATCATCTGAAGTACTTCTTTTCTCTGCAACTTATGCCCCAGCTCAGCCACAAATGAAGTAGATTCTTTGCAACTTCCTACCCAAGAAACATCCACAATAATCTTAGCCATTTCGTTGGGTGAAGCTTTGGTGTCAAACTAATGTTTGCTTTCCACGGGCTAGAAATAAATCGGAAAGCCCTTCGCGTGAAAATTGTTGACGCAAGAGCGGTACCAGCCAAAACTATATTTCTAACTCGACATCGCATAAGCCTATTAAAGCTTAATAGACTTAAAATCTCCTGAAGAACTATTAGAAACATTAAAGAACTGTTATCTATGCTCATCATGTAACGCCCCCCAAGTTGGTCAAATGCAGCGGAATAGTAATTGGGGTGTTACTTGGGTGGATCGATAACACATAGTAGATAGAGCAATGATCATAAAAGTCATTTAATACAAATTACATGAATCAATTGTACACACTTAGTATCTTGTTTGTAAACCACATTTATTATAAAACTGAAGTAAATATCCCAGCCCAATGGTAGAGATGATGCTCCTAAAATGCTGGAATCCAATGCATGAACCTGCTTTATTTTCCTGAGAAAACATATAGAGTAAAATGTGGGGGTCAACACGAAGTTGGTGAATTCACAGGTTTAGTTAAATAATAAGTTAATAATATGCCAAAACATCAAGAAGATAGTAGAGCACCAAGCTACATACTATAGTAGTTCCTATCGACTTGTAATAGAAGCTAGACAAAAAGTTGTTCAGTACGCCCATTTGGATATGTCCTGATGTTGTTCCCTCAGTCCGACAATGAAGTAAACATGTTGCTTGGCCTAAGCGTCTCGTGATAGCAAGTCACGCAGGCCGGGTGTTGTCAATACCCAAATAGATCTATTCACACATTTCGCGCTACACTATTAACTATTACAGTCCACGGGTATGGGGCAAACAATAGGCAATAAGTTGTTGTTGTCGTCAGTGCATGTTTTGCATATCTAAAATATATATATTTTTGTATGTTTTCTCCCCCAGTTATAAAACAGTAAAGATGGGGCCATGAACTCACCTTAGTGTTAGTGATGTGAGGATGATGCATTGAATAAACTGGCACAGTATGATCACGAACTGGAGTAATTACCTAAGTAATTTTAAGTGCCTTAGTAAATGCATAATTAACAATGCATGATGGATGTATGATTGAAAGAATGCATGATCACGAATTAATGAATTGTTACGACGGTTTAAGTGTTACGCTTATATTAAATTGTAAATATATATATTTTTAGTTTCTAAATATATATATATATATATATATATATATATATATATATATATATATATATATATATATATATATATATATATATATATATATATAAATAAATTGTTTACTAAAGTGGGTAATAAAATAAACAACTATGTTTTATGTTATTTAATTATTGTAAGAAAATAAGTACAATTTACTTTTCTTAAGTCCTCAAAATATAGTTAACGGGATTTGTCAGTTTATAAGGTTTTGCGAATAATTTAATAATTATCCAAACGGCTAAGTTAATTTATTAATAAAATAATTTTTAAATATTTTTAATTAACTTAAATTACATATGAGTCCTTGTTAGTATAACAGTTTCCCAGATTACCCTTTAAGGTTTCGTTCGTTAAGTACAATACATCCAAGTCTTGGAACTTAATTAGGTTAGGTTTAGGGTTTGTTTTAGTTTGCCTAAGTGACACAAATGGTCCTTAAAGTTTCATATTGTTTTAAAAGGAATTGTTAGGGCTTGTAATAGTTTCCTAAAATGACACTTCTAGTCCCTCATGTCTAGGCTTATTTAAGTATTAAGCTAGGGCTTATATTAAGTTTCTAAAAGTGGCAGAAATTACCCTAAAGTCTCGAATATTAACAAAACGAGGCTAGGGCTTGTAATAGTTTTCATAAATGGCAAAAATGACCCCTTGAGGTCTCGGATTGTTTATTAAGCCAACTAGGGCTCAAATTAAGTTTAGGTGTTGGCAATAATTGTAACACCCCATTTTGATAAAGGAATGTCACGCGTAATTATGGCGTGTCATCAAAGCATACAAGGAAAATGTCTAAACATTACATGACCATAAAAGGAAAATACCAGAATCAAACATCGGTAGTACAAAAGTAAAGCTCATCACACACAAACATAAGTACTGTAAATGAAAGGACTAAACAATGTCCATGGTACGAGTATCAAAGTAAAGATAATGCATAAAGTAAAGAAAGGCTAAAAAGCTTCCAGTCCATATGCATGTACGCTTAAAGTCTACGAGCGTCCCTGAGTACCTGCCATTTTAAGAACATAGAAAAGGAAAACGGCTGAGCAATACGCTCAGTGCAAGGATGTACAATAAAGAATGAATAGTATAAGCATATAAGCATATAACAACGGAAGAAACTATGTCCCGAATAACCCGATTAAGTCTTGGTAAAACTGGTTTTATAGTTTGAAAAGCCTTATGTTTATCTTATATAAACTGTTTAACATATTCTAACATTAGCCAATATAGGTCATGAAAATCCACCGTGCATGAATACTTGGAGGAGTGACCTCATCATGCAAATTAGAGGGGCTGCCTCTAATTTAATATACTGGTTTGGGTAGGAGGGATCAGCTCCTTGTGAAGGATGCAAGGTACACACCACATTCACACTGAGTAATCTACTGAAAACATGTAACGAGGATGCACCCATACACCCCACATGATAAATATAATAATATGGCCAAAAGCTGAAGGGACGCCACAAGCAATCACTCCGTTGTGGGGAAGTCATAACACCAGTGCCTCTAATGTTATGGTTATGGTACCTATAACTAGGTGAAACTGGTCATGCATGTATATGTCTATAGGTATTCTAAATTAAATATAAGCATATCAAACATATAAACTTATACTACGGGAAAACAGATGGCTGCATACGGGGAATCCTAATAAGGAAAGAATGTCCATACTGAAAGGACAGGAATCCGTACCTTATGTCCAGCGAACGAAGAAGACGAACTGAAGAGAGTCCTACTTCGCTATCACTAATGCTACATAAATACATACGTGTATAAGTATCTGATTACTAAATACGTAACTTGTTTTATGTCATGTCTTAGCTTATTTTATACGTTCATGTCATGTTTTACTATTTTAAGCTTTAAATTGTGTTTATCTTAAATTCTTCCTATTCTGATTAAGTATTACTTGTATTTCATGTATTATTATACTTACTGTGTAATAATAAGTAACTTTCTAAAAATAGCAGGTTTCCTAAAATAGAAAGTTTCCAAAAAATAGAAAGTTACCAAAAATAGAAAGTTTCCAAAAATAGAAAGTTTCCAAAAATAGAAAGTTTTCAAAAATAGAATTACTGCTTAATATAGATAAGTTTCAAAAAATAGAAAGTTTCCATAAATAGATTAGCTGCCTTAATTAAATAAGTTTCTAAAAATAGAAAGTTTCCATAATTAGATATAAGCTGGTTAAATAAGCTAAGTATATAAGCTTAAGTGTTTTCTGATTATTTTTCTAAGTCATAATGATATAAGGTATAGTTTATTAATTATTACATGTAATTTAAATAAACTATAGGTTAAAAGTATTTAATTAAATATATCATGTTTTTAATTAAATAAAGTTAAATACTTAGGTTAAAACATGTATTATTAACTATTAATAATATAACCTAAGTCATGTTAATTAATTAATTATAACCATAGTATTTTTTAATAATTAATTAATTATAAAGTCTAGAAAATATAAATACTTGGGTTAAAAATCCATGATCTAATAATTAAATTATAACCTAAGTCATGTTTATTAAATTAATCATGTCATATTTTATTAATTTAATTTTTAACATATAACTATTAAAATCATAATCTTAACATAATCAATGAACCAGATCGTGACTAGAAACCATGAATCGGACCCGTAATCAACACCATACCCCGAACCACTTTGGGGTTCTCCCCTGTTTGCTGCTGCCGTGGGACCCATACCACCAAACCGAGACCTTGAGGTCTCGGTGGTGGTTCACAAGCCAAACCGAGACCCTTGGGGGTTCGGTTTAGGCGCCGGCCACAACAAACACCCCTAAATCCCATGTTTTGATTTACCCCATAACCATTTACATGTTTAATTTATGTTTTTAATTAGCTTTTTAAAAACATCATGATCTTATTTAATTTATTAAATAAAAACATAAAAGAAAAGGATTAAAAAGGTATATCGAATGCGTGGATCAAACGAGGATGAACACACACGAATACTTGTACAAAATTTAAGATCAAAGTCAAAGGAACACCCCCTTTCTTGTTTTTATATGCGGCGGCCAAAAGGAGAGGACAAGGAGGAAGGAGAAATCTTTTTAGGGTTTTTGATTAATTTACTGTAAAGTGAAAAATGACCAAAAGTTTTACCTTAACCCCTTTCTTACTAAAAATTAGATGGGCTTGGCCAATCTCCTTGGTGTAGCCGCGGGTAAGGGGGCCCCACATGGGGTACCCGTACCTTTTCTCGAGTCTAATTATTTAAGTGTTCGTTCGTGTTTAGTCGTGTTCGTGTTTTATGTGTTCTCGTTAAATGTTAACCGTGACTTAATATATTTATTCGTGTTCGTAATAAATATATATACGTAATTAATATTAGCTCGTGATTAATTTACGTTCATGATTTCATGATTGCATGTTCGTGATTAGTTATTGTTTAAATAACTATTGTGTGTTCGTATGTAATAAATACTTATCGTGTTCTAACACGTACGTAATACGAAAAATTCTGACACGTGAACGTAATCATACTATAAAAGGAAAGTTTTAATCTAGTACGTACGATCTTAAGGGTACTATTCATGGTAAAAGCATGTGGGTTTTACAATTCTTCCCCCTTAAAAAGAATAATTCGTCCCCGAATTATAGATAAAGTAAACTGGAAAAGAAGAACATACCCGAAATCAAAATATGAAATGAGGGTAAAAAGCCCGGATAGACTCCTCTGTTTCCCAAGTAGCTTCCCGCTCTGTATGATCCCTCCAAAGGATTTTGACGAATGGAATCGTCCTCCTTCTCATGACTCGTTCTTGTCTGTCAAGAACTCGTTCGGGTTCTTCTATGAAGGTGAGATCTTCACATATCTGTTCCAGTGGATACTGAACCATATGAAGGGGATGATACTGGTACCCTCTGAGTAAGGACACATGAAACACATTGTGTACATGCGAAAGCTGCGGAGGTAACTCTAACCGGTAAGATACTTCACCGACTCGTTCAATGATATCAAACGGTCCGATGAAATGAGGACTGAGCTTCCCTTTAATCCCGAAGCGTCTAACACCACGTGTCGGCGAAACCTTAAGGAAGACGTGATCTCCTACGTTAAAATGTATGTCCCTACGATGCTTATCAGCGTAAGTCTTCTGACGTGACCGTGCTTCCTGAAGTTTCTGCTTAGCTACTACTATCCTTTCGTTGGTCATCTCTATGATTTCTGGTCTTCAAGTGTTCGCTCGCCAACCTGATCCCAGCAGACTGGGGCGCGACACTTTCTGCTATACAACATCTCGAAAGGAGCACACTTGATACTTGTGTGCCAACTGTTGTTGTATGCAAACTCCACCAAACAGATGTAATCGTCCGAATCACCCGTCTATTCCAACGCACATGACCTCAACATGTCTTCCAATGTCTGAATCGTTCGCTCCGACTGTCCGTCCGTTTGAGGATGAAAAGTCGTGCTAAGCTTAAGTTTTGTACCCCAAGCTTTCTGTAGACTCTTCCGAAATCGCGACGTGAAACGAGGATCTCTGTCTGAGACGATGCTGGATGGAGCACCGTGGAGTCTCATGATCTCTCTTCTATACGTATTGGCGAGTTTACTTACCGGATCTTCCTTGCGGATTGGTAAGAAATGAGCTGATTTGGTAAGTCGATCTACGATAACCCAAATTGCATCGTGCTTCCTCTTGGTAGGCGAAAGACCAGTAACAAAATCCATGGTGATTTTGTCCCACTTCCACTCTGGAATATCTAACGGTTGAAGGAGACCGCCAAATCGCTGATGCTCGATCTTAACCTACTGGCAGGTAAGACATTTGGAGACGTAAGTGGCCACATCTTGTCTCATTCCACTCCACCAAAAGTATTGCTTGATGTCATGGTACATCTTAGTCGAACCAGGATGTATAGAGAATTGGGAGCTATGAGCTTCAGCTAACAAGGTTTCACGGAGTGCTTGGTCATCAGGAACACAAAGTCTCGTGCCCTGCCATACGATACCATCTACATCTACTCTGAATTCCGTCTGTTTCTCCAAATTTTGTACTATCGCCCATATTTCTCCATCATCTTTCTGAGCTTCCTTGATCTTAGAAAGTAACTCGGGTTCTACTCTAAGATTAGCCCAGTAACCGTGTTGTCCACGTACCATGATCTCGATCTCTAGTCGCTCCAAGTCTCTTATGATTTCCTCCTCAATTTTAATTTCGTTGATCATTCCGGACTTCCTACTAAGAGCATCTGCTACTACATTTGCCTTTCCGGGATGATACTTGTAAAACCCGCATGCTTTTACCATGCATAGTACCCTTAGGATCGTACGTACTAGTTAAAACTTTCCTAATATAGCATGATTACGATTACGTGTTAGGAGTTTACGTATTACGTACGTGTTAGAACACGATAAGTATTTTATATGCACGATCACATAATACTTATTTAACAATAATTAATCACGAACATGCGATCATGAAATCATGAACGTAATTAAAACACGAACTATTATTAATTACGTATATATATTTATTACGAGCGTAATTAAATATAGTAGATCACGGTATTTACGTAACGAGAACATTTAAAACACGAACATAAATAATCACAAACGAGTAACTAAATAACGAGACACGGAAAAAGGTACGAGAACCCCATGTGGGGGTCCCTACCCGCGGCCAAACAAGGGCAATGGGCCAAGCCCATTGTCAAATTTACTAAAAGGGTTATTTATTTTTTTACACTACACAAAAACACTTTTAAAGAAGATTTCAAGAAAAACTTAAAACCCTCTTCTTCCTTGTTCTTTGTGCCGCCACCCATAAATCACCATACAAGGTGATTTGTTGATCTTTGATCTTGAAGAATTGGTGATTGATCGTGTTTGTTCTTCGTTCTCTTGATCCACGAATTCGGTAAAACCTTTTTAAACCTTTTCTTTTAATTTAATCTTTTTATTAATTATGAACATGTGATGTTTTTATAAAAAACATAATAATTAATCATAGATCTAACTTGTTTTGGTGATTAATTAAATCAAAGGGTTGTTTTAAGGGGTGTTTTGTTTTGGCCGCAGGCTGCAACCGAACCCGAGGGGGTTTCGGTTTGCCAAGCCGACCACCACCAAGACCATATGGTCTTGGTTGGTGCGTGTGGGTCCCACGGCAGCAAGGGGTACCCCGAGTTGGTTCGGGGTACGGTGTCGATTCATGTCCGGTTCATGTTTTTAAGCTTAGATCCGGTTCATGGTGTATGTTAGTTTTTTATTATGTTATGAACTTATGTTAAAATTAAATTAATAAAAGATGTGATTAATTTAATAACATGACTTAGGTTATTTAATTATTAATGATCATGAAATTATTTTAAACTAAGTATTTATATATTTAAGACTTATAATTAATTAATTATTTTAAAACCATGGATATAATTAATTAATTAACATGACTTAGGTTATATTATTAGTATATAATAATACATATTTTAACCTAAGTATTCAATATATTTAATTAAAAACATGTTATACTTTAATTAAATATTATAACCTATAGTTTAATTAAATTACATGAAATAATTATTAAACTATTCACTATACCATATGACTTAGAAAATAATCATGAAAAACACTTACGCTTATATACTTAGCTTATTTAACCAGCTTATTTCTAATTATGGAAACTTTCTATTTTTAGAAACTTAATTAAATAAGGCAGCTAATCTATTTAAGGAAACCAACTATTTTTAGAAACTTATTTATTTAAGGCAGCTAATCTATTTATGGAAACTTATTTAATTAAGGCAGCTAATCTATTTATTGAAACTTTCTATTTTTAGAAACTTATCTATTTTAAGCAATAAATCTATTTTTGGAAACTTTCTGTTTTTGGAAACTTTCTATTTTTGGAAACTTTCTATTTTTGGAAACTTTCTATTTTTGGTAACTTTCTATTTTTGGAAACTTTCTATTTTTGGAAACTTTCTATTTTTGGAAACTTTCTATTTTTGGAAACTTTCTATTTTTGGAAACTTTCTATTTTAGGAAACCTGCTATTTTTGGTAAGTTACTTATTATTACACAGTAAGTATAATAACACATGAAATACCAGAAATACTTAATCAGATTAAACAGAATATAAGATTTGACACAGTTTAAGGCTTTAAAACAGTAAAACGTAGTAAGAACACATAAAATAAGCTAAGGCATGACATAAAACTAGCTATGTATTTAGTGAGCAGATACTTATTCATGTACGTATTTATGTAGCACTAGTGATTCGGAAGTAGGATTCTCGCAGTTCGTCTTTCTCGTTCACTGGACATAAGGTACGGATTCCCGTCCTTTCAGTATGGACATTCTTTCCTTATTAGGATTTCCCGTATGCAGCCAACTGTTTTCCCGTAGTATAAGTTATGAGTTTGATTGCTTATGTTTATTTAAGATTACCTATAGCCATATACATGCATGACTAGTTTCACCTAGTTATGGAGGAACCATAACCATAACATTAGAGGCACTGATGTTATGACTTCACCACGGCGGAGTGATTGCTCGTGGCGTCCCTTCAGCTTTTGGCCATTTATTTATATTTATCATGTGGGGCGTATGGGTGCATCCTAGTTACATGTTTTTATTCAGAATTACATGGTGAATGTGGTGTGTGCCTTGCATCCTTCACAAGGAGCTGATCCATCCTACCCAAAAACCAGTATATTAAATTAGAGGCAGCCCCTCTAATTTGCATGATGAGGTCACCCCTCCAGTTATTCATGCACGGTGGATTTTCATGACCTATATTGGCTAATGGTAAAATATGACAAACATTTTTTATAAGATAAACATAAGACTTTCAAACTATAAAACCAGTTTTATTAACACTTAACCAGGTTACTCGGGACTTAGTTTCTTCCGCTGTTATTATGTTATATGCTTATTCTATTCATGCTTTATTGTACATCCGTGCACTGAGCGTATTGCTCAGCCGTTTTCCTTTTCTATGTTCCCAAAACGGCAGGTGCTCAGGGACGCTCGTAGACACTAATAGTACGTGCATATGGACCAGAAGCTGTCTAGCCTTCTTTACATTATGCATTTCCTTTCTTATGATACTTATGCTTTGGACGTTGTTTAGTCCTTTTTCCTTTATTATACTATGTTTGTGTGTGATTAGCTTTACTTTTGGACTACCGATGTTTGATTCCGGTATTTTCCTTTTTATGGTCAAGTAATGTTTAGATATTTTACCTTGTATGCTTTGATGACACGCCATAATTACTGTGATATTTCCATTTCCAAAATGGGGTGTTACAATTATGGTATCAGAGCCAAGGCTTCGACCTGTAGGCTCTCAAAAATGACCTGTGATTAGTGGTTAGTCACTACGGTCTTCCTAGAACTGACAGTTGTTTTCATGCATTCATCATTTTTTAAGCATACATATACATGTCATTGTTGCAGGGTTTTTGACTAAGTAATGGTTGGTACAGGACTGGCCCTATTTAGTCGCATGTGTTTTATCAAAACTTTTAGATTTGGGACCGACCCATAGGCGTCCCCTCGCTATGTCTTTTGTTTTTGGTGAACTGACCAGAGGCGTTCACTCTCGAGCATACAAAATTTTCATAAAACTGCATCATGCATTCATACACAAAATTTTCTTGCATAAAATTTTTCTCGTGAAATTTTAGTATAATTTTTTTTTTCATGTATATAATTATATTTTATGTTTTGAACTGTTTAATCATATGTTTTATGTTATACTGTCAGATGGTTCTCACACGCGAACAGGAGCAGCTCAATGCTGCAATTCAGGCTGCCATGTAAGCCTTGCTTCCTCAACTGAGGAATGACATCCGGGCTGAAGTTCAAGTTGCCAACAATCAGCAGCACAATCAGCCACCTCCTCCTCCTCCTCCAGTGACATTAGCAGTATGGCTGGAGAGATTCAACAAGCTCCGCCCTCGAGCTTTTGAGAAGACAGATAGCCCCAGCGATGCTGAAAGCTGGTTGGCTCACATCGAGAAGATTTTCAACGCTATGGGCTGTGACCCCGCATACAAGGCGAGGTTGGCATGCTATCGGTTCGAAGGCGATTTACTTGACTGGTGGTTAGCATTGATGCAATCTGAAGGTGGTGATGAGTGGGTTGCTGATTTGACTTGGGCTCAGTTCAAGGAAAGGGTGATGGAGTAGTTCTTTCCCAAGGCTGAGCAGGACAAGCTCAAGAGAGAGTACCATGGGATCCGTCAGAGAGCTGGGGAGAATAGCAATGAGTTTATGCAGCGGTTTCTTCGCTTGGCTGGTTTCCTTGGTGCGACAGCAGGTACTCCTGAAGAGCAGGCACATCACTTCAGATGGGCTCTTCGCACATCGGTCGCAAACAATCTGGTGTGTGCTACGTTCAACACTGTAGCACAAGTGGCCGATGCAGCACGAAAACTGGAGATGCTGCAAGAGAGGGATGAGTTCGGGGAAGCTGAAAGACCCGACAAGAGGTAAACATTCGTATTCAAGCGGTGACCAACCCGTATATTTTCCATATGTCAATTATTCATCTCTTTAAATGTATCTTTCAGGCAGGAAACTGGGGACCGGTCTCAGCCGGCTACTCAGCAGCAGCCTCATCAGCCCAAGGGAAACGGTCAGACTAACGATCGTTCTGCTACGGATAGGCGTGGCGGTAATGACAATTACCGTAACAACGTCGGGCACTCCAACAACAGCAGGTCCCAATACTTACGAAATTCCTTACGTTTTATGTTATAACTCATATTCTGACACTTTATCAAACTTCTACCAGGAACCATGGAAACGGTAGGGACCAGAACCAGAGAGGTTCGCAGCTTAGCCGTCCAGCTATCACTGGTATTCAATCTTACGATTATCCGCTTCGTCCTTTGTACCCAACTATCATGTCTTATGTAAATGTTTTTATCAGGTCCTCAACCAGCCAGAGCACCTGCTGGAGGATACACTCATCCTATTTGCTCTACTTGCCACCGTAGGCATCCAGGACCATGTCGCCGTAATACTGATGCGTGCTTCAAGTGTGGTCTTCCTGGCCACATTATGAAGGATTGCCGTAAGGGCGAGATGGAGGGTACATCGGGACATGCTGATACCAAGCCGCCTCCTACTGTCGGGCGTGTCTACACGACATCTCGAGACCAGGCCAACAACTCTACAGGTACCATCACTGGAATCTTGTATATGTATGGTCGCGCTGCATGCGTTCTTTTCGATACGGGTGCTACTCACTCGGTTATTTCTACTGCTTATGCTAAGAACATTAGGATGCCTCCCTTGCCACTAGAAAATAGGCTTACTGTTTCCACGCCTTTGAGGGACTCTGTGTTAATCACCCATGTATACAAGAGTCTTCCCCTAGAATTTGATGATAAGGTTCGACCTGTCTACGCACTTCCACTGGACATGAATGACTTCGACATAAGTTTGGGCATGGATTGGCTATCCAAGTATCATGCTACCATAGACTGCCATTCATATCGAGTTATCTTCGGTGATGTCAATGCACCAGAGTACATTTATAATGGGTTCATACCCGGATGGTCTGTACAAGTCATATCCACCCTGCAAGCGCGTGCACTACTGTCATATGGCTGCGAGGGTTATCTAGCTACGGTTCACGACATGGATGCTGAATCTCCATCGATTCAGGATCAACCAATAGTGTCGAAATTCCAAGACGTGTTTCCAGCAGAACTTCCGGGCATACCACCTGCACGAGAAGTGGAATTCAGTATCGAGCTGGTTCCATGAGCTGAACCAATCTCCAGGCTCCTTATCGCATGGCTCCCATAGAGCTGAAGGAGCTGAAGGATCAACTACAAGATCTTCTTGAACGAGGTTTCATTCGACCGAGCGCATCTCCATGGGGCGCACCGGTCTTGTTTGTTAAGAAGAAGGACGACAGTATGCGTCTTTGCATAGACTATCGCGAGCTCAACAAGATTACCATTCGGAATAGGTATCCACTGCCACGTATTGATGATCTGTTTGACCAACTCCAAGGGGCCAAACACTTCTCAAAGATTGATCTTAGGTCAGGCTATCATCAGCTACGGGTCAAGGAGCAGGATATAGCTAAGACTGCCTTTCGTACTCGTTATGGCCACTACGAGTTTGTAGTTATGCCATTTGGCCTGACAAATGCTCCAGCAGTGTTCATGGATCTGATGAACAGAATCTTCCATGAATTTCTGGACAAATTTGTCATTGTTTTCATCGATGACATCCTGATTTTCTCAAAGTCCAAGGAGGAACACGAAGACCATCTTCGTACAGTACTACAGATTCTTCGCCAGAAGCAGATGTATGCTAAATTCTCCAAGTGTGAGTTCTGGTTAGACAAGGTGGCATTCTTAGGTCACATTGTATCAGCAGAAGGAATCACTATGGATCCAGCGAAGGTTGAGGCCATTACTAAGTGGCCAAGGCCGACATTAGCGACGGAAGTCCGCAGTTTCTTAGGCTTAGCTGGCTATTACCGTAGGTTCGTAGAGAACTTTTCCCGCCTAGCACTACCATTGACCAAACTGATGCGGAAAGGGGAGAAATTCATCTGGACTGAAGATCGAGAGAAGAGCTTTGAAGACCTGAAGCAGAGGCTAGTATCTGCACCTATTCTTACTCTACCATCTGGTACGGGTGGATTTCAAATCTACAGCGATGCATCGGGGAAGGGACTTGGTTGTGTTCTCATGCAACATGGGAAAGTGATCGCGTATGTTTCACGGCAGCTTAAGCCTTATGAAGAAAATTACCCCACGCACGATCTGGAACTTGTTGCAGTAGTGTTTACATTGAAGATATGGAGACACTACTTATATGGAGAATCATGTGACATTTTCACGGACCACAAGAGCTTGAAGTATATCTTCACTCAGCGTGAATTGAACATGAGGCAGAGAAGATGGTTAGAGCTGTTGAAGGATTATGACATTAATCTACAATATCATCCCGGAAAGGAAAATGTAGTAGCAGATGCTCTTAGCAGGAAGTCCGGAATGATCAACGGCATTAGAATCGAAGAGGAAATCATCAGAGACTTGGAGCGACTAGACATCGAGTACATGGTACGTGGACATCACGGTTACTGGGCTAATCTTAGAGTAGAACCTGAGTTACTATATAAGATCAAGGAAGCTCAGAAGGATGACGGAGAAATCTGGGCGATAGTACAGAATTTGGAGAAGCAGACAGAATTCAGAGTAGATGTAGATGGTATCATATGGCAGGGCACTAGACTTTGTGTTCCTGATGACCAAGAACTCCGGGAAGCTTTGTTAGCTGAAGCTCATAGCTCCCCATTCTCGATACATCCTGGTTCGACTAAGATGTACCATGACATCAAGCAGTATTTTTGGTGGAGTGGTATGAAACAGGATGTGGCCACTTACATCTCCAAATGTCTTACCTGCCAGCAGGTTAAGATCGTGCATCAGCGATCTGGCGGTCTCCTTCAACCGTTAGATATTCCAGAGTTGAAGTGGTACAAAATCACCATGGATTTTGTTACCGGTCTTCCGCCTACCAAAAGGAAGCACGATGCAATTTGGTTATCGTTGATCGACTTACCAAATCAGCTCATTTCTTACCGATCCGTAAGGAAGATCCGGTAAGTAAACTCGCAGATACGTATAGACGAGAGATCATGAGACTCCACGGTGCATCATCCAGCATCGTCTGAGACATAGATCCTCGATTCACTTCGCGCTTTTGGAAAAGTCTGCAGAAAGCTTGGGGTACACAACTTAAGCTTAGCACGGCTTTTCATCCTCAAACAGACGGACAGTCGGAGCGAACCATTCATACATTGGAAGATATGTTGAGGTCATGTGCGTTGGAATGGACGGGTGATTAGGACGAATACATCTGTTTGGTGGAGTTTGCATACAACAACAGCTGGCACGCAAGCATCAAATGTGCTCCATTTGAGATGTTGTATGGCAGAAAGTGTCGCGCCCCAATCTGCTGGGATCAGGTTGGCGAGCGAACACTCGAAGGACCGGAAATCATAGAGATGACCAATGAGAAGATCGCAGTAGCTAAGCAGAAAATTCAGGAGGCACGGTCACGTCAGAAGAGTTACGCCGATAAGCATCGTAGGGATATACACTTTAACGTAGGAGATCACGTCTTCCTTAAGGTTTCGCCGGCACGTGGTGTTAGATGCTTCGGGATTAAAGGGAAGCTTAGTCCTCGTTTCATCGGATCGTTTGATATCATTGAACGAGTCGGTGAAGTATCTTACCGATTGGCGTTACCTCTGCAGCTTTCGCATGTGCACAATATGTTTCATGTGTCCTTACTCAGAGGGTACCAATATCATCCCCTTCACATGGTTCAGTATCCACTGGAACAGATACGTGAAGATCTCACTTTTATAGAAGAACCCGAACGAGTTCTTGACAGACAAGAACGAGTCATGAGAAAGAAGACGATTCCATTCGTCAAAATTCTATGGAGGGATCATACCGAGCGGGAAGCCACTTGGGAAACGGAGGAGTCTATCCGGGCTTCTCACCCTCATTTCATATTTTGAATCGGGTATGTTCTTCTTTTCCAATTTACTTTATCTATAATTCGGGGACGAATTATTCTTTTTATGGGGAAGAGTTGTAAAACCCGCATGCTTTTACCATGCATAGTACCCTTAGGATCGTACGTACTAGTTAAAACTTTCCTAATATAGCATGATTACGATTACGTGTTAGGAGTTTACGTATTACGTACGTGTTAGAACATGATACGTATTTTATATGCACGATCACATAATAATTATTTAACAATAATTAATCACGAACATGCGATCATGAAATCATGAACGTAATTAAAACACGAACTATTATTAATTACGTATATATATTTATTACGAGCGTAATTAAATATAGTAGATCACGGTATTTACGTAACGAGAACATTTAAAACACGAACATAAATAATCACAAACGAGTAACTAAATAACGAGACACGGAAAAAGGTACGGGAATCCCATGTGGGGGTCCCTAACCGCGGCCAAACAAGGGCAATGGGCCAAGCCCATTGTCAAATTTACAAAAAGGTTTATTTATTTTTTTACACTACACAAAAACACTTTACAGAAGATTTCAAGAAAAACCTAAAACCCTCTTCTTCCTTGTTCTTTGTGCCGCCACCCATATATCACCATACAAGGTGATTTGTTGATCTTTGATCTTGAAGAATTGGTGATTGATCGTGTTTGTTCTTCGTTCTCTTGATCCACGAATTTGGTAAAACCTTTTTAAACCTTTTCTTTTAATTTAATCTTTTTATTAATTATGAACATGTGATGTTTTTGTAAAAAACATAATAATTAATCATAGATCTAACATGTTTTGGTGATTAATTAAATCAAAGGGTTGTTTTAAGGGGTGTTTTGTTTTGGCCGCAGGCTGCAACCGAACCCGAGGGGGTTTCGGTTTTCCAAGCCGACCACCACCAAGACCATATGGTCTTGGTTGGTGCGTGTAGGTCCCACGGCAGCAAGGGGTACCCCGAGTTGGTTCGGGGTACGGTGTCGATTCATGTCCGGTTCATGTTTTTAAGCTTAGATCCGGTTCATGGTGTATGTTAGTTTTTTATTATGTTATGAACTTATGTTAAAATTAAACTAATAAAAGATGTGATTAATTTAATAACATGACTTAGGTTATTTAATTATTAATGATCATGAAATTAATTTAACCTAAGTATTTATATATTTAAGACTTATAATTAATTAATTATTTTAAAACCATGGATATAATTAATTAATTAACATGACTTAGGTTATATTATTAGTATATAATAATACATATTTTAACCTATGTATTCAATATATTTAATTAAAAACATGTTATACTTTAATTAAATATTATAACCTATAGTTTAATTAAATTACATGAAATAATTATTAAACTATACACTATACCATATGACTTAGAAAATAATCATGAAAAACACTTAGGCTTATATACTTAGCTTATTTAACCAGCTTATTTCTAATTATGGAAACTTTCTATTTTTAGAAACTTAATTAAATAAGGCAGCTAATCTATTTAAGGAAACCAGCTATTTTTAGAAACTTATTTATTTAAGGCAGCTAATCTATTTATAGAAACTTATTTAATTAAGGCAGCTAATCTATTTATGAAAACTTTCTATTTTTAGAAACTTATCTATTTTAAGCAGTAAATCTATTTTTGGAAACTTTCTGTTTTTTGAAACTTTCTATTTTTGGAAACTTTCTATTTTTGGAAACTTTCTATTTTTGGTAACTTTCTATTTTTGGAAACTTTCTATTTTTGGAAACTTTCAATTTTTGGAAACTTTCTATATTTGGAAACTTTCTATTTTTTGAAACTTTCTATTTTAGGAAACCTGCTATTTTTGGAAAGTTACTTATTATTACACAGTAAGTATATTAACACATGAAATACCAGAAATACTTAATCAGATTGAACAGAATATAAGATTTAACACAATTTAAGGCTTTAAAACAGTAAAACGTGGTAAGAACACATAAAATAAGCTAAGGCATGACATAAAACTAGTTATGTATTTAGTGAGCAGATACTTATTCATGTACGTATTTATGTAGCACTAGTGATTCGAAAGTAGGATTCTCGCAGTTCGTCTTTCTCGTTCACTGGACATAAGGTACGGATTCCCGTCCTTTCAGTATGGACATTCTTTCCTTATTAGGATTTCCCGTATGCAGCCAACTGTTTTCCCGTAGTATAAGTTATGAGTTTGATTGCTTATGTTTAATTAAGATTACCTATAGCCATATACATGCATGTCCAGTTTCACCTAGTTATGGAGGTACCATAACCATAACATTAGAGGCACTGATGTTATGACTTCACCACGGCGGAGTGATTGCTCGTGGCGTCCCTTCAGCTTTTGGCCATTTAGTTATATTTATCATGTGGGGCGTATGGGTACATCCTAGTTACATGTTTTTATTCAGGATTACATGGTGAATGTGGTGTGTGCCTTGCATCCTTCACAAGGAGCTGATCCCTCCTACCCAAAAACTAGTATATTAAATTAGAGGCAGCCCCTCTAATTTGCATGATGAGGTCACCCCTCCAATTATTCATGCACGGTGGATTTTCATGACCTATATTGGCTAATGGTAAAATATGACAAACAGTTTTTAAAAGATAAACATAAGACTTTCAAACTATAAAACCAGTTTTATTAAGACTTAACCAGGTTACTCGGGACTTAGTTTCTTCCGCTGTTATTATGTTATATGCTTATTCTATTCATGTTTTATTGTACATCCGTGCACTGAGCGTATTGCTCAGCCGTTTTCCTTTTCCATGTTCCCAAAACGGCAGGTGCTCAGGGACGCTCGTAGACACTAAGAGTACGTGCATATGGACTGGAAGCTGTCTAGCCTTCTTTACATTATGCATTTCCTTTCTTATGATACTTATGATTTGGACATTGTTTAGTCCTTTTTCCTTTATTATACTATGTTTGTGTGTGATGAGCTTTACTTTTGGACTACCGATGTTTAATTCCGGTATTTTCCTTTTTATGGTCAAGTAATGTTTAGACATTTTACCTTGTATGCTTTGATGACACGCCATAATTACTGTGATATTTCCATTTCCAAAATGGGGTGTTACAATACTGTAGATTAATGTCATAATCCTTCAACAACTCTAACCATCTTCTCGGCCTCATGTTCAATTCACGTTGAGTGAAGATATACTTCAAGCTCTTGTGGTCCGTGAAAATGTCACATGATTCTCCATATAAGTAGTGCCTCCATATCTTCAATGCAAACACAACTGCGGCAAGTTCCGAGTCATGCGTAGGGTAATTTTCTTCATAAGGCTTAAGCTATCGTGAAGCGTACGCGATCACTTTCCCATGTTGCATGAGAACACAGCCAAATCACTGTAGATTTGAAATCCACCCGTACCAGACGGGAGAGTAAGAATAGGTGCAGATACTAGCTTCTACTTCAGGTCTTCAAGGCTCTTCTCTCGTTCTTCAGCCCAGACTAATTTCTCCCCTTTCCGCATCAGTTTGGTCAATGGTAGTGCTAAGCGAGAAAAGTTCTCCACGAACCTACGGTAATAACCAGCTAAGCCTAAGAAACTGCGGACTTCCGTTGCTGATGTCGGCCTCGGCAACTTAGTAATGGCCTTAACCTTCGATGGATCCATAGTGATTCCTTCTGCTGATACAATGTGACCTAGGAATGCCACCTTGTCTAACCAGAACTCACATTTAGAGAATTTAGCATACAGCTGCTTCTGGCGAAGAATCTGTAGTACAGTACGAAGATGGTCTTTGTGTTCCTCCTTGGACTTTGAGAAAATCAGGATGTCATCGATGAAGACAATGACGAACTTGTCCATAAATTTATGGAAGATTCTGTTCATCAAGTCCATGAACAATGCTGGAGCATTTGTCAGGCCGAATGGCATAACTACAAACTCGTAGTGGCCATAGCGGGTATGAAAAGCAGTCTTGGCGATGTCCTGCTCCTTAACCCGTAGCTGATGGTAGCCTGACCTAAGATCAATCTTGGAGAAGTGTTTGGCCCCTTGGAGTTGGTCAAACAGATCGTCTATACGCGGCAGTGGATACCTATTCCGGATAGTAATCTTGTTGAGCTCGTGATAGTCTATGCAAAGACGCATACTGCCGTCCTTCTTCTTAACAAATAAGACTGGTGCGCCCCATGGAGATGCGCTCGGTCGAATGAAACCTCGTTCTAGAAGTTCTTGTAGTTGATCCTTCAGCTCCTTCAGCTCTATGGGAACCATGCGATAAGGAGTCTTGGAGATTGGTTCAGCTCCTGGAATAAGCTCGATATTGAATTCCACTTCTCGTGTAGGTGGTATGCCCGGAAGTTCTGCTGGAAATACATCTTGGAATTCCGACACTATTGGTTGATCCTAAATTGATGGAGATTCAGCATCCATGTCGTGAACCGTAGCTAGATAACCCTCGCAGCCATGTGACAGTAGAGCACGTGCTTGTAGGGTAGATATGATTTGTACAGACCGTCCGGGTACGAACCCGTTACGAATGTACTCTGGTGCATTAACATCACCGAAGATAACTCGATATGAATGGCAGTCTATGGTAGCATGATGCTTGGATAGCCAATCCATGCCCAAAATCATGTCAAAGTCATTCATGTCCAACGGAAGTACGTCAACAGGACGAACCTTATCGTCAAATTCTAGGGGGAAGACTCTTGTATAAATGGGTGATTAATACAGAGTCCCTCAAAGGCGTGGAAATAGTAAGTCTATTCTCTAGTGGCATGGGGATCATCCTAATGTTCTTAGCATTAGCAGTAGAAATGACCGAGTAAGTAGCACCCGTATCGAAAAGAACACACGCAGCTTGACCATACATATACAAGATTCCAGTGATGGTACCTGTAGACTTGTTGGCCTAGTCTCGAGATGTCGTGTAGACACGCCCAGTGGTAGGAGGCAGCTTGGTATCAGCATGTCTCGATGTGCCCTCCATCTCGCCCTTAAGGCAATCCTTCATGATATGGCCAGGAAGACCACACTTGAAGCATGCATCAGTGTCACGACGACATGGCCCTGGGTGCCTACGGTGGCAAGTAGAGCAAAGAGGATGAGTATATCCTCCAGCAGGTGCTCTGGCTGGCTGAGGACCTGATAAAACATTTTACATAAGACATGATACTAGGGTATAAAGGACAATGCGGATAATCGTAAGATTGAATACCAGTGATAGTTGGACGGCTAGGCTGTTAACCTCTCTGGTTCTGGTCCCTGCCGTTTCCATGGTTCCTGGTAGAAGTTTTGCTAAAGTGTCAGAATATGAGTTATAACATGAAATCATAAGAAGTTGCGTAAGTATTAGGACCTGCTGCCGTTGGAGTGTCTAGCATTGTTATGGTAATTATCATTACCGCCAAGCCTATCCATAGCAGAACGGTCGTTAGTCTGACCGTTTCCCTTGGGCTGATGAGGCTTCTGCTGAGTAGCCGGCTGAGACCGGTCCCCAGTTTTCTGCCTAGAAGATATAATTTAAAGAGATGAATAGTTGACATGTATAGAAGAATACGGATTGATCACCGCTTGAATACGAATGTTTACCTCTTGTCGGGTTTCTCAGCTTCCCCGAACTCATCTCTCTCATGCAGCATCTCCAGCTTACGTGCCGCATCGGCCACTTGTGCTACAGTGTTGAACGTAGCACACACCAGATTGTTTGCGACCGATGTGCGAAGAGCCCACCTAAAGTGGTGTGCCTGCTCTTCAGGAGTACCTGCTGCTGCACCAAGGAAACCAGCTAAGCAAAGAAAGCGTTGCATAAACTCATTGCTATTCTCCCCAGCTCTCTATCAGATCCCATGGTACTCCCTCTTGAGATTTTCTTGCTCAGCCTTGGGAAAGAACTGCTCCATCACCCTATCTTTGAACTAAGCCCATGTCAAACCAGCCACCCAATCGTCACCTCCCTCAGACTGCATCAATGCTAACCACCAATTTAACACATCGCCTTCGAACTGGTAGCATGTCAACCTCACCTTGAACACAGGGTCAAAACCCATAGCATTGAAAATCTTCTCGATGTGAGCCAACCAGCTTTCAGCATCACTGGGCTATCTGTTTTCTCAAAAGCTCGAGGACGGAGCTTGTTGAATCTATCCAGCCATACTGCGACTGTCGTGGGAGGAGGAGGAGGAGGTGCTTGGTTATGTTGCTGACTGTTGGCAGCTTGAACCTCAGCCCTGATGTCATTCCTCAGTTGAGGAAGCAAAGCTTGCATTGCATCTTGGATTGCTGCATTGAGTTGTTCCTGTTCGCGTGTGAGAACCATCTGACAGTATAACATAAAACATATGATTAAACAGATCAAAACATAAAATATATATACATGAAAAAAACATTTATACCAATAAATCAAGAGAAAAATTTTATGCAAGAAAATTTGTGTATGAATGCATGATGCAGTTTTATGAAAACTTTTGTATGCTCGAGAGTGAACGCCTATGGCCAGTTCACCCAAAATAAAAGACATGGCGAGGGGACGCCTATGGGTCGGTCCAAAATTTAAAAGTTTTGATAAAACACATGCGACTAAATAGGGCCAGTCCTGTACCAACCATTACTTAGTCATAAACCTGCGACAATGACATATATATGTATGCATAAAAATGATGAATGCATGAAAACGACTGTCAGTTCTAGGAAAACCATAGTGACTACCCACTAATCACATGTCATATTTTGAGAGCCTACAGGTCGAAGCCTTGGCTCTGATACCATAATTGTAACACCCTATTTTGATAATGGAATGTCACGCGTAATTATGGCGTGTCATCAAAGCATACAATGATAAATGTCTAAACATTACATGACCATAAAAGGAAAATACCGGAATCAAACATCGGTAGTCCAAAAGTAATGCTCATCACACACAAACATAAGTACTGTAAATGAAAGGACTAAACAATGTCCATGGCACAAGTATCAAAGTAAAGATAATGCATAAAGTAAAGAAAGGCTAGAAAGCTTCCAGTCCATATGCACGTACGCTTAAAGTCTACGAGCGTCCCTGAGTACCTGCTGTTTTGGGAACATAGAAAAGGAAAACGGCTGAGCAATACGCTCAGTGCACGGATGTACAATAAAGTATGAATAGTATAAGCATATAAGCATATAACAGCGGAAGAAACTAAGTCCCGAATAACCCGATTAAGTCTTGGTAAAACTGGTTTTATAGTTTGAAAAGCCTTATGTTTATCTTATAAAAACTGTTTAACATATTCTACCATTAGCCAATATAGGTCATGAAAATCTACCGTGCATGAATACTTGGAGGGTGACGTCATCATGCAAATTAGAGGGGCTGCCTCTAATTTAATATACTGGTTTGAGTAGGAGGGATCAGCTCCTTGTGAAGGATGCAAGGCACACACCACATTCACACTGAGTAATCTGCTGAAAACATGTAACTAGGATGCACCCATACGCCCCACATGATAAATATAATAATATGGCCAAAAGCTGAAGGGACGCCACAAGCAATCACTCCACCGTGGGGAAGTCATAACAACAGTGCCTCTAATGTTATGGTTATGGTACCTCCATAACTAGGTGAAACTAGTCATGCATGTATATGGCTATAGGTATTCTAAATTAAACATAAGCAAATCAAACATATAAACTTATACTACGGGAAAACAGTTGGCTGCATACGGGGAATCCTAATAAGGAAAGAATGTCCATACTGAAAGGACAGGAATCCGTACCTTATGTCCAGTGAACGAAGAAGACGAACTGAAGAGAGTCCTACTTCGGTATCACTAATGCTACATAAATACATACGTGTATAAGTATCTGATTACTAAATACGTAACTGGTTTTATGTCATGTCTTAGCTTATTTTATACGTTCATGTCATGTTTTACTGTTTTAAGCTTTAAACTGTGTTTATCTTAAATTCTGCCTATTCTGATTAAGTATTACTTGTATTTCATGTATTATTATACTTACTATGTAATAATAAGTAACTTTCTAAAAATAGCAGGTTTCCTAAAATAGAAAGTTTCCAAAAAATAGAAAGTTACCAAAAATGGAAAGTTCCTAAAAATAGAAAGTTTCCAAAAACAGAAAGTTTCCAAAAGTAGAAAGTTTCCAAAAATAGAAAGTTTCCAAAAATAGAAAGTTTCAAAAAATAGAATTACTGCTTAAAATAGATCAGTTTCTAAAAATAGATAGTTTCCATAAATAGATTAGCTGCCTTAAATAAATAAGTTTCTAAAAATAGAAAGTTTCCATAATTAGATATAAGCTGGTTAAATAAGCTAAGTATATAAGCTTAAGTGTTTTCTGATTATTTTTCTAAGTCATAATGATATAAGGTATAGTTATTAATTATTACATGTAATTTAAATAAACTATAGGTTAAAAGTATTTAATTAAATATATCATGTTTTTAATTAAATAAAGTTAAATACTTAGGTTAAAACATGTATTAATAATATAACCTAAGTCATGTTAATTAGTTAATTATAACCATAGTTTTTTTAATAATAAATTAATTATAAAGTCTAGAAAATATAAATACTTAGGTTAAAAATTCATGATCTAATAATTAAATTATAACCTAAGTCATGTTTATTAAATTAATCATGTCATATTTTATTAATTTAATTTTTAACATATAACTATTAAAATCATAATCTTAACATAATCAATGAACCGGATCGTGACTAGAAACCATGAATCGGACGCGTAATCAACACCATACCCCGAACCACTTCAGGGTTCTCCCCTGTTTGCTGCTGCCGTGGGACCCATACCACCAAACCGAGACCTTGAGGTCTCGGTGGTGGTTCACAAGCCAAACCGAGACCCTTGGGGGTTCGGTTTAGGCGCCGGCCACAACAAACACCCCCTAAATCCCATGTTTTGATTTACCCCATAACCATTTACATGTTTAATTTATGTTTTTAATTAGCTTTTTAAAAACATCATGATCTTATTTAATTTATTAAATCAAAACATAAAAGAAAAGGATTAAAAAGGTATACCGAATGCGTGGATCAAACGAGGATGAACACACACGAATACTTGTACAAAATTCAAGATCAAAGTCAAACGAACACCCCCTTTCTTGTGTTTATATGCGGCGGCCAAAAGGAGAGGACAAGGAGGAAGGAGAAATCTTTTTAGGGTTTTTGATTAATTTAGTGTAAAGTGAAAAATGACCAAAAGTTTTACCTTAACCCCTTTCTTAGTAAAAATTAGATGGGCTTGGCCCATCTCCTTGGTGTAGCCGCGGGTAAGGGGGCCCCACATGGGGTACCCGTACCTTTTCTCGAGTCTAATTATTTTAGTGTTCGTTTGTGTTTAGTCGTGTTCGTGTTTTATGTGTTCTCGTTAAATATTAACCGTGACTTAATATATTTATTTGTGTTCGTAATAAATATATATACGTAATTAATATTAGCTCGTGATTAATTTACGTTCATGATTTCATGATCGCATGTTCGTGATTAATTATTGTTTAAATAATTATTGTGTGTTCGTATGTAATAGATACTTATCGTGTTCTAACACGTACGTAATACGAAAAATTCTGACACGTGAACGTAGTCATACTATAAAAGGAAAGTTTTAATCTAGTACGTACGATCTTAAGGGTACTATTCATGGTAAAAGCATGCGGGTTTTACAATAATGGCCCTTGTGGTTTTCATATAACTCACGGTTTAAAACATACGCCCCCTATACTTTGGAAAATGACACCTTTGACCATCGTACTATTTTTATGTCACAAATCATTACTATATGTTTTATAAATTTAACAGATCAACCAATACTTTCACCATTTGTCAAAATAGGCACGAAAAGTCTCCAAACTTAGGAGTTGGGCTTGACCGGCCCAATTGGGTCTCGGCTTAAGTTAAATGGGCCTATAGGGCTTGCTTAGATTTAACTAATATTTACCAAGTGGGCTTTTACCTATATTTTCCTTATGGACTTACACTTTAATATTTCTAAGTCCAAATTTAAGTTATGGGCTTATTTGGGATTCGGCTTATTTTAGCTTATAAGAGGGTTTATATAACTTGGCTTATTTTAATACTCCTAGGGGTTAAATAAGCTATGTTAAACATAATTAGGTCTCAGATTATATAGCTTTTAGGATTTCATGGGTAGCTCATCTAGGGTTTTAAGTTTCGGCTTATATAAGTTATTTAGGCTTAAATAACGTGGCTTATGTGAGTTATAGTTTTTGGCTTATATTAGGTTTTATAAATCATATATTATGGCTTATATAATTTCTTATGGCTCGGATTATATTTATTTTATGGGATTAAATATCCAACTTAAATATGATTAGGCTTTTATAACTTATGGGCTTATATAAGCTTAACTATTTCGGCTTATACTACTTTTTATAAACTTACATGGCATAGTGATTTACTCTGGGGCTTAAATAAGTTCTTTAAGCATAACCTTACGAGTTTTAGGCTTTTAAAGGCAAGATTACCCATAGACATCATATAAGCCGTGGGCTTATATGTCGTCTAGGGTTTGTTTAGAAGTTTCAAACGTATGCATGTGCTTCTAACTCTATTATTGTAGTAAAAACATGCATGAGAAGTAAAATAAGGAAGGAAAGCTTAGAGAGGGTTTATACTTACTTGTTTCAAGGAAAACGAGATGATGAATAGGGTTTTGGTGTTCTAGACGTCGGGTTACTCTTGTGGTGACTTAGGATGATCTTGAGCTCGACTTAAATGCTAGAAATATCTTGTGAACTTGCACTAAATGCTTGGGAAGACCAAGAGTAAATGCTAGGAGTTGTCTAGGCGTTTTGTTGAGAGAAACCGAATGTGGGAGTGTGAGTGATGTATAAAGCTTAAGTGTTTGCTAAATATCCCAAGTGTGAGATTGAGGGTTGTGGTTCGGGTTGTATACACGCCAAGAGAGAGAGAGATAGTTAGATTTTGAGGATTTTGGGTGTGTACTTTGGGAGTACATGTTTTAATGACAAGCAATGCAGATAAGTCCTATCATTCCTCTTTGCCGTCGCATATGGGGATTCCAAGGGAACAAAAAGAGCTTTTATAGTGTTTTTATTAAATGGAAAACTTATACACATGAATTGGTTATGTGGATGTGTGTTATCACACGTCTAATGTTACAAGAGGGGTGCTAGGTGTCTTGTTTATGTGATGGGAGTATAGTAATCCTAGTACACCTTTTAAATGCAATGTTTGTACAAGGTGCCATGGTTTTATAATAAAATCGGCGGTTTTGGTTAGTCAAAGGAAAGAAAAAGTGTTCCATATAGTGTAAGACTGAAATAAAATAGGTTTTACAAGTTTAAAAGTCAAAAGTGTAAATGGCAAGGGTTTTTGATGTTTAAATGTTATGTATGTATATGTATTCGGCTATAAAGGAGTCTAGGGTATTTTTATGTTTAATATTTGTGTCTAAATATAGTTACTAGGAGTATAGGTATAGTATTTTGTGAGTATGTTTAAGTCTAGGTTGATTTTTGTTAAATTTGGGATTCTTGGTGAAAGTATGGTCATTTTTAGATGAGAAAATACTTTACTATATTAAAAGTATGACAACTTAGTTTAAATAAGTTAAAATGGTTAAAGGTAATATATATATATATATATATATATATATATATATATATATATATATATATATATATATATATATATATATATATATATATATATATATATATATATATATATATATATATATATATATATATATATATATATATATATATATATATATATATATATATATATATATATATATATATTAATATATTTAGAGCTCAAGAATTTATACTTACGTAAATATTATTAATTGTGATCATGAGTTTGGATTTATGAACCATTGTGATGAATGCTTATGATTATAAGTTTAGGTGACTAAAATGTCCAAAAGAAGTGATTGTTTATTGTCCTGCATGCCCATATAATGTAGTCATCCAAATGTGTCTGTCCTTATGATTAAGTAATGAAAATTATACTGTATGCTATGAGATTAAATGTCTCCATGTTTTGATGATTAAAATATTGTATGCTATGTATGATGCATATGATTTCTCAAGGATTTCATGCAAAGGTGGTAATATATATTCAGATATCATAGGGTGATGTATACAATGATGACATAGTCATTACCTAAAAATTACAGGTTTTACAGCATTAACCCGTTATTTTTGCTTTGTCCTCAAAGCTTAAGATAACGTTACTGCTCAGGTGAACAGGTGTGGGTACTTAGCTCTAAATGAGTCTTTGTGTTCCCATGTGAACTCAGGACCTTTCCTAGAATTCCATCGTATCTTAACTAACGGGATTTGGCTTCGCTTTAGCTTCTTGACTACTCTCTCCATAACTTCCACCGGTTCTTCTATGAATTAGTGTTTGTAATCGAAGTGGACTCCCTCCAATGGCATGGCTAGCGGCTCATCCGCGTAGAACTTCTTCAAGTTTGAGACATGGAATGTAGAGTTTACCCGACTCAACTGTTGGGGCAACTCTAGACGATAAGCGACTTCACCTATTCTGGAAATCACCTTGAAGGGTCCCATATAACGTGGATTTAGTTTCCCATGTTTCCCAAATCGGACGACGCCCTTCCAAGGTGATATCTTCAGCATAACACGGTCACCTACTTCAAACTCCATAGGCTTCCTTATCCTGTCTGCATAGCTCTTCTGTCTATCCTGGGCAGCCTGAATTCCCTGCCTGATGAGAGTGATCTTCTCAGTCCTCTCTTGGATTAGTTCGGGTCCAGTCAGTTGGAACTCCCCCACTTCTGCCCAGCATACGGGTGATCTATACTTGCGGCCATAAAGGGCCTCAAATGGTGCTGCTTTAATACTGGCATGGTAGCTGTTGTTGTTGGAGAATTCAACTAATGGTATATGTTCGACCCATCCTTTGCCAAAGTCGATCACACATGCTCTCAGCATGTCTTCTAGGGTTTGGATTGTTCGTTCACTCTGGCCGTCAGTCTGCGGATGATAGGCGGTACTCATGTCCAAGTTTGTTCCTAAACTTCGTTGGAAGGCTCTCCAAAAGTTTGACGTAAATCTACCATCTCGATCACAAATGATTGAGACTGGTATGTCGTGTCTAGTCACTATTTCATTTAGGTACAACTTAGCTAACTTGTTTAGAGAGTCATTCTCTTTGATGGGCAGGAAGTGAGCGGATTTTATGAGTCAGTCAACGATTACCCAAATTGTATCGTAACCGTGAGATGAAGTAGGGAGTTTGGTAATGAAGTCCATGGTGATGTTGTCCCATTTCCATTTTGGTATTTCAGGTTGGACTAACAAACCGGATGGTCTCTGATGTTCTGTCTTTACTCTGGCACAAGTCAGACACTTCTTCACGTATGTGGCAATGTCTGCTTTCATGTTTGGCCACCAATATAATTTCTTCACGTTCTGATACATCTTTTCTTATCCGGGATGTATAGAGTACTTGGACTTATGAGATTCATGCATGATCACGTTTCTCAAGTCTCCGCAACATGGTAACCAACTTCTTCCATGTAGACATAGCGTTCCGTCTACTCTAGCTTCCAACTTCTCCTTGCTTAGGTCAGTCCTAAGCATTCCTCCTATGTCTTCTTTTCTGATGTTTTCAGGCTTCCGTGCTTGGAGTGAAGCCTCTAATCTCTGCTTGGGTAGGTCCAAGCTAATGGTCAGGACTAGGGCTCGAACTCTCATTGGAGGATCGGTTCCTTTTCGACTTAGTGCATCCGTAACTACTTTGGCTTTACGTGGGTGGTATTTGATGTCGCAGTCGTAGTCACTGAGCAATTCTATCCAACGACGTTGCCTCATGTTTAACTCCTTCTGGTCTAGGATATGTTGCAAACTCTTGTGATCAGTATGCACTGTGCACTTTGTTCCATACAGGTAGTGTCTCCAAATTTTCAAAGCAAAAACTACAGATCCAAGCTCTAGATCATGGGTAGAGTAATTTTTTCTCGTGTTTCTTCAATTATCCTGAAGCAAAGACAATCACTTTCTGTCTATGCATCAAGACAGCTCCTAAGCCTTTGTGTGAGGCATCACAGTAGACGACGAAGTCTTCGTTGCCTTATCGTAAAGCTAAAATGGGTGCACTACACAATTTTTGCTTAATGGTTTGGAATGCGGCCTCTTCTTTTTCTCCCCAATCGAATTTTACGCCTTTCTGAGTAAGCTTTGTCATAGATTTAGCTATCTTAGAAAATCCCTCTATGAATCTCCGGTAGTAACTAGCAAGACCTAAAAATTGGCGAATCTCCTTTGGTGAAGTGGGTGATGCCCAATCCTTCACGGATTCGACTTTTGCGGGATCCACTTGAATTCCCTTGTCATTAATCACATGACCGAGGAAATGAACTTTAGAAATCCAAAAATCACACTTCGAGAATTTTACGTACAGCTTCTCTTCCTTAAGTAATTTTAACACTTGAGCAAGATGTTCTCCGTGCTCTTGCTCATTCTTATAATAGATGAGTATGCCGTTGATAAACACAATCATGAACTTATCTAGATAGGGTCTGCACACTCGATTCATGAGGTCCATGAATATGGCTGGAGCGTTGGTCAGGCCAAATGGCATGACTTGAAATTCATAATGACCGTAACGAGTTCTGAAAGCTATTTCCTGTATGTCCTCTTCTCTGACCCTCAACTAATGATACCCAATCCTAGGTCGATCTTGGAGTATACACTTGATCCTTGGAACGGATCAAACAAGTCGTCGATTCGTGGTAGTGGGTAACGATTTTTCACAGTTAGCTTATTCAGTTCTCTGTAATCGATACAGATTCAGAAAGATCCGTCTTTCTTTTTGACAAAAAATACTGGAGCTCCCCAAGGTGAGGAACTGGGTCTGATAAAACCTTTGTCTGACAGTTCTTGAAGTTGTTCTGCGAGTTCTTTCATCTCGGTTGGTGCTAATCGGTATGGTGCTTTAGCTACAGGTGCAGCTCCTGGTATCAAGTCGATTTGAAATTCCACTTGACGAGTCAGAGGCAAACCAGGTAAGTCGTCCGGGAAAACTTCGGGATAATCACGGACAATTGGCACGTCCTTGATTTGTTTCTTCTCTGGTTCCTCTTCTTTGTCGGTTTCCGAAATATGTGCTAAAAAGATAGGGCATCCTTTTAGTATATACTTCCGGACCTTAGTGCATGAGATAACACTCAGTCTGGTGTCTATTCTATCTGAGTTTCCTTCTCCTCGAATGATTAGATTTTCTTTTCCCCATGGTATACGGACTAGCTTTTGGTCGCACACAATTGTCGCGTGATACTTAGCTAACCAGTCCATACCAATGATGACGTCGAAACTACCCAAAATTACAAGTATTAACTGAATATCAAATGGATGATTTAGAAGGTTTAAGGTACAACCTCTTAAAATAGTGTAAGTTTTAATGATCCTACCGTCTGCTAATTTGACTCTGTAACAATCGTCTAACGACGTAGGTGTGATGTCTAGTAAGCTACTAAATTCTATGGATATGAAACTCCTATCGGCTCCCGTATCAAATAAAATATTTGCATAGCGATTGTTTAGAAGGAACGTACCGGTAACCACGTTGGAGTCTGGGTTGGTCTTGGCGTCTCCAATCACATAGACTCTAGACGGTGCTCATCCTCTTCTCTCGTTCCTAACTGCTTGCCTTGGGCAATCAGGGCTGATGTGCCCGATCTCTCCACAACCATAGATACGAATTTCCCTACGAGTCGTGTTACCGCTGCCAGTGTGCTGGCGGTTTCCCTGCTGTACATTTACACGGAAGTTCTGACTGTTGCAATTGTGGGGCTTGTAGTTGGTGTTGGAGTTGTTCCTGATGGCTGGAACATAGGTGTTGCCTTGTCCGGGTCTTCTGCATTCAGCAGTAGAGAAATGATGGAATTGCACTTGGTGCACTTCGGCTTGTTGCCTGCATATGGTGGTGGTGCTGAGGAAACAACACTACAGATCTGGCCTAAGTTTTGCTTCTTTGGTGGCTGGGCCTGATTGTAACCACGGTAGTTCTCCTCAACTTTTCTCTTGTACTCAGACTGCCTAAGCACATGATCACGTCCCCGTTTGTTCATCAGCTCTGTGGCAAATTCTATGGCACCCTCGACTGTAGTGGGTCAGGATGCGAGTACACTGTCATGTACCGAATCTGGAAGTCCACTGACATACTTTTCTATCTTGTCCTTCACGTCAGGGAACATCCGAGTACACATCAAAGTTAGCTCCTGAAATCTCTGGTTGTAAGTTCTGATGTCATGATTTGAGCATTTGAGGTTCCACAAGCCGATCTCTAGCTTCTTGATTTCACCTCGAGGATAGTATTTCGTGGTAAGTATTTCCTTAAATGCACTCCAGGTCATCCCATAGGCTTCATCATGCCCAAGGGTAGCAACTAGGGAGTTCCACCAGGTGAGAGCATGTTCCAAGAGAGTACAGGTGGCAAATTTCACCTTGTTCTCCCCGGTGCAATCACTAATGCGGAATACTGTCTCGATCCTTTCGAACCATTGCATGAGTCCTACTACCCCTTCCTTGCCCTTGAAGTAACTAGGCTTGCATTTCAGAAAGTCGGGATAGGTACATCCTCTGGCAATTCGATCTCTGGCGTTCGAGTTTTGACTGTCGCCCTACTTTCCGCTGGGGTGTGTTTCCCTGGCGGCTAGGGCATCAGCAATGCCTTGACCGATAAGCACTCTAGTTGTGCTTCTGAAACAGTCGCTGAAGGAGCAGCGTTAGTGTTCTGTCGAGTGACCCTTTGTGCCATTGTTCTATCATACTCAAAGATGAGATTTATCAGTTTGTTAGTAAAATTATTATATTATGCTGCATAAAAATGGGTATGCATAGAATTCACAACAAACTGGATAACCTATCAAGATTTCATAATAATATAAATTCAAACAAACAAGTAAAGGATAATATATCAGTGCTGGTGAACATCAATATAATACAAATACAACCGATCTAAGACAGAGATACAACCATCCTGTCTGAGATAGTGGTACAAATGTTTATAATACTACAAAAGATAACCTACCTACTAAGGTTAGGTGCTATGATACAGATACAACTGAAATGGAAATACAAGTACAAAAGATATAAATCATGCGATATGAGATGCAACTCAATGCTTGTCATGATATACAATGAAATCTAGCCTACACTAGTATGGTTGTCTGCAGTTGCAGGTGGTGTAGGTGCACGATCATCCTGCATACGAATCATCGCCCTCCTGGTCTCTCTGGAGAATCTCATAGTCTCGAGCAACCTGTGCTGACGTGAAGTATCGGCACTACGTTGATGGTCTGTCTTAGCAATGAGTCCTTGATGGCGAAGGTCGGCCAGGTCTATGAACGTCTGAAAAGTCTCCTCCTGAGTGAGGATAACAGCCTCGATCTCGTATGAGTGACCCTCTAGTGCAACTAACCGGTAGCAGAGGTAAGCAACCTCATCTAATAACCAATGAATAGTTCCCTGGGTAATACCCAAAGAACTCTGTGTGGTGTGTGACTCACTAGCCACAGTCCAGTAGAGAAAACTGTATCTTTCATGAAGTAAGGCGCGACCCTGATGGTCCGCCTACAATAGGGCATGAATGAGAGCGGTCTCCTGCGCCTGTCGGGCCACAAGTGCATCGACCTGTGCTTGTAGGGCGCCAAGACTGGGCTGTCCAGCTCCTGATCCCTCTCCTACCTCGAAGGTCGATTCAGGAACAGGATCACGCCTCCTCTTGCGAGGTGGCAGAGTACTGGTGGGGTAAGGGTGATGTGCAGAAGGTGGTGGCAATGGTGGTAAAGAAGGCACAACCTGGGCCATCTCCCTAGGAGGAGATGCAGGTACTACAAGCAGTGGTGAAGTAGGGGATACAATAAGTGGTGATGGGGTAGGTGAATCTGAAAGTATGATGACTCCGTCTGGCTGGTCATCTCTGGACTCGGTGTCGGATGCGGGTCCGGAAAATACTGATGTCGGTGATAATGGAGTAGTTGTAGGAGCCATGAGATCCTCGAAGGTAGTCACAATAGTAGGTGGCGTCATGATATCTGAAAATAGCATTTCAAAGTTGAGTAAGTTTTTAGCTTACACAATTCAAAAAGTTTTTAAAGTGCATATGCGATGCGGTTTATGTCTTTTAACTATGCTTGTTAAAAGTATAGGTAGATACTTAGGTGATTTATTAACTCGAAGGTTATAAATTAGTGTGAAACTAGTTCACATAATGTATATGCTCTATGTATTATATGCCTAACTTATAAGGGTTCCCCAAAAATCAACTTTCTTTTTATTTCATTGATTTTTAAAAGTTCAGTTATAGTCCAGTTTAAAATTTTTATTATATTTAAATTTTTTATTATCGATCTGGTTCTCTATAACTATGCTCTCTGATACCATTTCCTAACACCCCCAAGTTGGTAAAATGCAACGGAATAGTAATTGGGGTGTTACTTGGGTGGATCGATAGCACATAGTATATAGAGCAATGATTATAAAAGTCATTTAATACAAATTACATGAATCAATTGTAAACACTTAGTATCTTGTTTGTAAACCACATTTATTATAAAACTTAAGTAAATATCCCAGCCCAATGGTAGACATGATGCTCCTAAAATGCTGGAATCCAATGCATGAACCAGCTTTATTTTCCTGAGAAAACATATAGAGTAAAATGTGGGGGTCAACACGAAGTTGATGAATTCACAGGTTTAGTTAAATAATAAGTTAATAATATGCCAAAACATCACGAAGATAGTAGAGCACCAAGCTACATACTATAGTAGTTCCTATCGCCTTGTAATAGAAGCTACACAAAAGGTTGTTCAGTACGCCCATTTGGATCTGTCCTGATGTTGTTCCCTCTGTCCGACAATGAAGTAAACCTGTTGCTTGGCCTAAGCGTTTCGTGATACCAAGTCACGCATGCCGGGTGTTGTCAATACCCAAATAGATCTATTCACACATTTCGCGCTACACTATTAACTATTACAGTCCACGGGTATGGGGCAAACAATAGGAAATAAGTTGTTGTTGTCGTCAGTGCATGTTTTGCATATTTAAATATATATAGTTTTTGTATGTTTTCTCTTCCAGTTATAAAACAGTAAATATGGGGCCATGAACTCACCTTAGTGATAGTGATGTGAGGATGATGTCACTGAATAAACTGGCACAGTGTGATCACGAACTGGAGTAATTACCTAAGTAATTTTAAGTGCCTTAGTAAATGTATAATTAACAATGCATGATGGATGTATGATTGAAAGAATGCATGATCACGAATTAATGAATTGTTACGACCGTTTAAGTGTTACACTTATATTAAATTGTAAATATATATATTTTTAGTTTCTAAATATATATATATATATATATATATATATATATATATATATATATATATATATATATATATATATATATATATATATATATATATATATATATATATATATATATATATATATATATATATATATATATATATATAAATTGTTTACTAAAGTGGGTAATAAATTAAACAACTATGTTTTACGTTATTTAATTGTTATAAGAAAATAAGTACAATTTACTTTTCTTAAGTCCTCAAAATATAGTTAACGAGATTTGTTAGTTTATAAGGTTTTGCGAATAATTTAATAATTATCCAAACGGCTAACTTAATTTATTAATAAAATAATTTATTAATATTTTTAATTAACTTAAATTACATATGAGTCCTTGTTAGTATAACAGTTTACCAAAATAGCCTTTATGGTTTCGTTCGTTAAGTACAATACGTCGTTAGTCCTTGTCCGTTTAATTTATTTATAAAAATACCCATAGGGCTTACAAAAATTTGGGGAAATGACCAAACACCCCCCCAAGTCTCGGAAATTAATTAGGTTAGGTTTAGGGTTTGTTTTAGTTTGCCAAAGTGACACAAATGGTCCTTAAAGTTTCAGATCGTTTTAAAAGGAATAGTTAAGGCTTGTAATAGTTTCCTAAAATGACACTTCTAGTCCCTCATGTCTCTGCTTATTTAAATATTAAGCTAGGGCTTATATTAAGTTTCTAAAAGTGGCAGAAATGACCCTTAAGGTCTCGAATATTAACAAAACGAGGCTAGGGCTTGTAATAGTTTTCATAAATGGCAAAAATGACCCCTTGAGGTCTCGGATTGTTTATTAAGCCAACTAGGGCTCAAATTAAGTTTAGGTGTTGGCAATAATGGCCCTTGTGGTTTTCATATATCTCACGGTTTAAAACATACGCCCCCTATCCTTTGGAAAATGACACCTTTGACCCTCATACTATTTTTAGGTCACGAATCATTACTCTATGTTTTATAAATTTACTAGATCAACCAATACTTTCACCATTTGTCAAAATAGGCACAAAAAGTCTCCAAACTTAGGAGTTGGGCTTGACCGGCCCAATTGGGTCTCGGCATAAGTTAAATGGGCCTATAGTGCTTGTTTAGATTTAACTAATATTTACGAAGTGGGCTTTTACCTATATTTTCCTTATGGGCTTACACTTTAATATTTCTAAGTCCAAATTTAAGTTATGGGCTTATTTGGGATTCGGCTTATTTTAGCTTATAAGAGGGTTTATATAACTTGGCTTATTTTAATTTTCTTAGGGCTTAAATAAGCTATGTTAAACATAATTAGGTCTCGGTTTATATAGATTTTAGGATTTTCATGGCTAGCTCATCTAGGGTTTTAAGTTTCGACTTATATAAGTTATTTAGGCTTAAATGACGTGGCTTATGTGAGTTATAGTTTTTGACTTATATTAGGTTTTATAAATCCTATAATATAGCTTATATAATTTCTTATGGCTCAGCTTATATTTATTTTATGGGCTTAAATATCCAACTTGAATATGATTAGGCTTTTATAACTTATGGGCTTATATAAGCTTAAGTATTTCGGCTTATATTACTTTTTATAAACTTACATGGCATAGTGATTTACTCTAGGGCTTAAATAAGTTCTTTAAGCATAACCTTACGAGTTTTAGGCTTTTAAAGGCAAGAGTACCCATAGACATCATATAAGTCGTGGGCTTATATGTCGTCTAGGGTTTGTTTAGAAGTTTCAAACGTATGCATTTGCTTCTAACTCTATTATTGTAATAAAAACATGCATGAGAAGTAAAATAAGGAAGGAAAGCTTAGAGAGGGTTTATACTTACTTGTTTCAAGGAAAAACGAGATGATGACTAGGGTTTTGGTGTTCTATACGTCGGGTTACTCTTGTGGTGACTTAGGATGATCTTGTGCTCGACTTAAATGCTAGAAATATCTTGTGAAGTTGCACTAAATGCTTGGGAAGACCAAGAGTAAATGCTAGGAGTTGTCTAGGCGTTTTGTTGAGAGAATAACCGAATTTGGGAGTGAGTGTGATGTATAAAGCTTAAGTGTTTGCTAAATATCCCAAGTGTGAGATTGAGGGTTGTGGTTCGGGTTGTATACACGCCAAGAGAGAGAGACAGAGATAGTTAGATTTTGAGGATTTTGGGTGTGTACTTTGGGAGTACATGTTTTAATGACAAGAAATGTACATAAGTCCTATCCTTCCTCTTTGTCGTCGCATATGGGGCTTCCAAGGGAAAAAAAGAGCTTGTATAGTGTTTTTATTAAATGGAAAACTTGTACACATGAATTGGTTATGGGGATGTGTGTTATCACACATCTAATGTTACAAGAGGGGTGCTAGGTGTGACAATCCGTCAATTTATGGTTGATATTTTATTCTCAATTATTATTTTAAAATATTATTTTAATGTTATATTATGAACTCACTTATTTTTGGGAAGTTATTTGGATTTACGTCTTGAAGTAGCGTCGACTACGTCTAAACCGGAGGATTCTACGTTACGTGCTTACGTTTACATACACCGTTTTTGGTGACAGTCCGACATTTCAGAAATAAATTTTTCCGTGAATATTATTTTGAGATTTTAAATTTGTGTTGGTTCATAAACTCACAAATTTACGAGAAGAGATTAGGACTTACGATTATAATTTAACGTCCTTTACGACTAAACCGAAAACCTTAGGATTACGTATTTACGTTTTCGAACTCCGTTTTTGATGAGACAATTTTTATTAGATTCGTTTTGTGCCGTTGATTCATAATTTATAAAAAAGTTTTTCGTAAAACGACCCGAGGGCACGCAAATCGAGGAAACTAGAATCGAGGAATACCCGTAAATTAGCGGGATGGGAAAAACTAATTTATCCTACCCCACTAACTCAAGGGACGGCTAAAGAGGACACCACATCAAAGATGTGGCATCCATACACACTAGTAGCTTACACTTGTGTGTTAGCTTAACACTTAAGGTTAGTTTGACCCACCAAAACCACAAAACCACTAGCCTTCTCATTTACTTCCATTCTACACATGCAAAAACAACAAAAAAACTCTCCCATTCTCTCTATACTTGTCGTCCCACTCTCACACCATAACACCCATTTGATCAATTTCAACCATGAAATCATGTGTTATTTACACACATGATGAAGCCCTTTTGAAGCCCTATTTATTGGTGGTGGTTATAACATCCAAGGAGGAGTTTCTATGGAGTCTTGGGGCTGATTTTACACAAGGAGTTCTTGAAGAATGGTGGTCTTGAAGATGGTCTTGATTTATCACAAGTTTCTCCATAAAAATCCATGTCTTGATCATAATCTACATCATCATGGTGGTATAAAGGTTGTTCTCCCCATCATTTTTGTTAATTTTGATTATGTAATCATGTATTTTCTTCTTAAATGTATATATGTATGATGATATATGATGATAAAAATATTGTGTGGGGATTTGGTGTTGATAATCATGGGTAAAAAGATGAAAAACTATACGTAAAAAGGTTAAAATCATGCTTAAAAATGATGGTTGTATAAAACAGTAAAGAACCATGTGATGAACTGATAAAATGGCATAGATTAATGTATATACAGTAGGTAATATGTCTTGTACACATGTGAGAGTTGGCCATGCAATGGAATCATTAGGATGAGTGAGATATGATCAAAACAAGTTTAGAGTACAAATCTGAGTTCACTGTTTTGGACGATTTTTAGAAAATACTTAGAGGCTGATTCAACAGTAGCTATAGAAGAGTTAAATGGAGCACATATCATGTAGTTTATGTCATAAAGATTTGAGCTTCTATCTCCATATATAACTCTAGATATGGCTGTTTTGGTGAACATTAAAGTAAAAATCAGATTTTGGGAAATTAAAGTATAATAGTATTATATAAGCACTCAAATAAAAATAGTATAAAATGTGAATTAAAACCCACTAGCTTATATAATACATTTTTATAAATATTTATAAGGATAAATAAATGGACATTTTATAAAAAAGGTAGTTTGATAAGTTTTATAAGTTATAAAACTATAAACATGATTTTTACGACTTTTTCGGCTATTACCGTAAAATTAACGTTTTTGTTAAATAAAAATTAGACGGTTGGACCCGTCTAATGTAAACTTTTATAAACTCATATACTGATATATAAGCATATATAACAAGTAAAAACCGATAAAACCCGAAATATAAAAAATACGGACATTAACGGGCTAAGTTAACGTTATTGGACTAATAATACAACAAAATGAGCTAAAACACTTATAAACTTATTTATTGGGCTTAACCCATTTAGGCCCAACATGTAAAGGGTAAATACTGATAATAAAAGTATAAAATGGATTAATACAAGTTAAAGAACTTATAATAAGCTTATTGGACTTAAAACATGTAAATAGGTAAAACTAGTAAACTAGTATAAAAGTTATCAACACATAAACACTAAAATGAGTAAAAGAGAATATGTAAACCCGCTTGATCATCATATATATAAAATCATCATATGTATACATAATTGTTATTTTTATAAAGTCATTGGACAAGAGTCTAAGACGAGTATTATTTGTCTAGGTTTCCGTGATTGAAGCACGTACCGTACATCCGAATTGCCGATAACTCGCTTTCCCACATCAACGTGAGTTCATAGCCTCGCACTCTTTTAAATGTTTTTATGAAATGTTTTATAAACCCGCGAGGGAGATAATATGTTAGTTTTTATGAAATAGGACACTAGTTGTCCCAATTGTTTGTTTATTCATTTGGACCCGAATGATTGTATGACCCGATGAATGATTAAATGACCCGATAGATGAAATGAAATGGATTATTAAAGTTAGGTTATGTCACTAAAAGTCCCATTAGCATGAATTGTGAACTACCGGGATTTGGTAGACGCTTATGTATATAATATTACTATTTGGGGACGATCACCCCAGTTCGCGCCTTGACGGTTGATCCCCGTCGTGCCACATTGATTGGTAAGCGAATTTATGTATGAGAAGATTTCTATAAGCGTGATTATTGTGACGACACGCTGTTTTAGATGGGCAAATGATTGTCGGGCTAGCTTCCCGTTGTTTGTTGTAGTAAGGTAACAATTTCATGCGGCTTATAATAATCCAAAATAACGAAATACTGCTATACGCACTAAATTACGATATATTGCCTGACTAGCAATACGGGGTCTTATTATTGATTTTATGTTCGTGTTTTGGTTTTACATAACCATATTCATATAACGATTTTTATTTAGCTTTATACAACGTTATAAAACGTATTGTATGATGTTTTAACGACAATGGTTCATATAATGATTTTGAAGGCGTAAGCCTATATTATGATTTTTGAGAAGGATTTGTATAAAACGACTTTGGCTATTTCATGGTCTACTACAAATATTTGTACAAAATGATTTTCGGTAATAAATCTATACCGATGATATATTAATGGTTTTCATTGAACTCTATGAATTCACTCGGCGTTATCGCTGACCTTTTCTTTTAACATGTTTTATCTCAGGTACTTGAAGATAATTCTCGGGAAGACGACAAGAATTCATGGCCCGCACTTAAATAAAAATTTTCCATTCAAATGCTTTGTAAAACTTGTATAAATACAATGACTTGGGACCTATGTAAATTTGATATTTATGAATGGAAATGCTTTTATTATTAAACGACGTGATATTTATGCGTTGTCTATGATGTGAGTAATGTGCTATCCCGTAACACCAACGAGTCTTCCGCTGTATTGAGTTGTATAAATTTGGGGGTGTTATACTAGGTGTCTTGTTTATGTGATGGGAGTATAGTAATCCTAGTACACCCTTTAAATGCAATGTTTGTACAAGGTGCCATGGTTTTATAATAAAACCGGCGGTTTTGGTTAGTCAACGGAAAGAAAAAGTGTTCCATATAGTGTAAGACTTAATAAAATAGGTTGTACAAGTTTTAAAGTCAAAAATTGTAAATGGTAAGGGTTTTTGATGTTTAAATGTTATGTATGTATATGTATTTGGCTATAAAGGAGTCTAGGGTATTTTTATGTTTAATTTTTGTGTCTAATTATAGTTACTAGGAGTATAGGTATAGTATTGTGTGAGTATGTTGAAGTCTAGGTTGATTTTGGTTAAGTTTGGGATTCTTGGTGAAAGTATGGTCATTTTTAGATGAGAAAATACTTTACTATATTAAAAGTATGACAACTTAGTTTAAATAAGTTAAAATGGTTAAAGGTAATGTTTAAATATAAAAATAGTTGATGTCGTAACATAAAGTCATTTATAATGTAAGAAATATATATATATATATATATATATTAATATATTTAAAGCTTAAGAATTTATACTTAAGTAATATTATTAATTGTGATCATGAGTTTGGATTTATGAACCAATGTGATGAATGCTTATGATTATAAGTTCAGGTGACTAAAATGTCCAAAAGAAGTGATTGTTTATTGTCCTGCATGCCCATATAATGTAGTCATCCAAATGTGACTGTCCTTATGATTAAGTGATGAAAATCATATTGTATGCTATGAGATTAAATGTCTCCATGTTTTGATGATTAAAATAATGTATGCTATGTATGATGCATATGATTTCTCAAGGATTTCATGCAAAGGTGGTAATATATATTCAGATATCATAAGGTGATGTATACAATGATGACATAGTCAAAACCTGAAAATTACAGGTTTTACACATCAAGACATATTAGGGCCCGAGAGGCACATCTAAGTAAAACCAAGACTTAAGACGAGTTGTATTAGTCAACCCAACCTTGTAAACTTAATACTTGAGTTCAAAAGATTACACACTCAAGAAAAAGTGCCCTCACTTGTTCCCTGAACAAGTAACTTCATCTTTAGCTTCGGAAACAAAACTAAAATAACGGGGTGGTGTAAAACCCCTAAAATTTGGGCTTTTACACACGTCACCAGCTTTATTATTGTTATCATTCATCATGCTATATTTTATCGGACCACCGTTACAACATACCATCACAAGACTTATTGTGTTTTGACGAATGACTTCTTAAACTCCAAATAATTCGTATATTGTGCATGACAGCTGGAATATATCCCAGAAGCTCATCATGATATACAAGAGATCTAGTACAATTGCTCAAATTCAGCTGGATGTGGCTAGTACTGGTAGGGCTGATAAGGCTGCAGGTACCGACATGGTACTCTACAATGCCTGTATAGCCAATCAGGACTCCTTAAGCAAACTGAGTACAATCAGCAACTGGGACCGCAGTCTGCCAACGACTCCTCGAAGGTAGGCGGTCCCTGCAATCACTCCATCGTGACGAACATCTGTAAGATCAAAGGAGGTGGACAAGGACTGCTCTTGTGCATTAAGAAAAGTGTGGGTCTTATACTGAAGGCCCCCTCCAAGGTATGAGTATGTCGATGGAGGAAGTAGATCTCCTTCAACAACCACTACAAGGCCCCGTCGATCATGCCCAAAAACCTCGTAATATCTGGGCATCTACCCATATGGTCCAAGAGAGAGAGAGAGTCTATGCGCTCATGCATGACAGTGTACACGCCTGGCCTGCTATCAACAGGTTGCGGACGTCCGTCATGTCCTGCTCTTGGCTCACGGCCAGAGCAGCACTCCGAACTTGAACAGGATCAGAATGTCTAGTTCCGGAACCCTCTCCGACCTCAAATCTTGGATTGTAGGTTTTTCAAATGAACATCTATCGTCGTGAGCTTAACCAACTATGTGTAGTTGACCCTACATCGACTTTTCCTAGTTGACAACTTCCTAGTTTGTCCTCTTGAAATTAGGTTTTTGCTAGGTTAAAAAGTTTGTTTTCTCGGTGTCTTAACGAATTGATTTCCGGTTCAAAGTGCGACTCAATTGTATTTGGTTAAGAAAAAGGGAAGTTGATTATCTATAACTAATTAAAAAGTAAATGCGAAAAGTATTTAAAAACAAACTAAAGACAAGTACAAATAATAAAAGTAAAACAAGGTTAATATTAAAAACTAAAAATTAAAACGATATTAAAACAAATATTAAAACAAATAATAAAACGAAATTTAAAGCAAAACAATTAATAAAAATAAAACTAAAAGACGAAATTAACTATCGACTCGAAAATAAAGTTTACTAAATGAAAAAGGAGAGAATAAAACTAAAATGGTACTTTAAAGCTAAACGAGGCAAAACCTAAAGCGGGTACTAAATAAAAGATAAAACTTAAACTTTACGAAAAAATATTAATACTAAAAATCGACGAAAAATTCAACTAAAAATACGTAACTTTCAAAAATAAAATCGGAAAACTTTCAGATAAAACCAAACAATTACGGAACAATACTATTAAATAAACAAGCTAGCATGCTAGCTGTTGGAAGCTAGCAAGCTAGCTGCTTAATTTGGCGCTAAATCTTGAGCATGCATGCATGCATGAGGATTCCGTCGTACTCATGTTTTGTTAATTCCATCGTACTATTGTTTTGTTAATTCCATTGTACTATTGTTTCGCAATGCCATATCGTTTCCATAGTACCCAAGGATCGCACTCTATGATCGTACCCACGATCGCAACAAGTGATCGTGGTGCGGATTATGGAGTGTGATCGTGGTGACGATCGTACTATGGATCGCAGTAATGGATCGCAAGTAGAACCCTCGAGGTTTATGCGATCACACTTACTGGATCGTACTGGTAAAACCCTTAAGCATGACGATGGCATACAATAAGCAAATAAGCAACTACCAAATAAGCACTTATCTAAAAATTTAACCAAATCAAATTTAAGAAAAAGCTAATAGACCAAAATTTAAAAACTTTTAAAAATACTAAATAATAAAAAAAATTTAAAAACAACTTTTTATAAAAATTAACTAAAAAGCACTTAATCAAAAATAATAAAATTAACACAATAAGCACTAAAACACTTTAAGCTATAAAAATCAAACATTAAAAGATCAATAAGCATAAATTTGAAAACTTTTAAAATACGAAACAAGCAAACTTTAAAAAGACTAAACTTTTTAAGAAAACTAAAAAGTAAATAAGCTAAATACAAAATAAACCAATAAGATTGTCAAACTTAAAGCTTATTTCGTATGAAAGCTTAGACAGAAATAAAAAGGTGAACTTTTTAATCAAATAAGCAGTATGAATAAGCAAAATAAAACCTTAATCCGAACCAAAATCAAATCAAAACAAGAAAAGTAGGATGAGAAAGATAAAGAAAAGCTTGATTAAAGGTAAAGATTCAACAACAAAGTTAAAAACACTTACTTGAATTAAAGGAATTAAAGTGCAAGACAATTAATTAAAATGACATGAAAAATAAAGTTGTGCAAGTAAAGAAAAATGGTGGAAAGACTAATTGTCACATTAGCTAACAACTTGAAATGAAATGAGATGGTGTCTATATATAGGGAGAAGGGAAGCATGTGTTGCTTCCTTCTTTCTTTCTTTCTTTCTTTCCGTCTTTTCGTCGTCTTAATTCTTCGACTTTTTCGACGTTGTCTCGGGATTAATTAAACTCGTCTTGAAAATTCTTCATTAATAAGACTTGAGTTCTTCGGCTCTATTAAACTTCCGACTTTAGACTAGTTCATCGATAAATCTTCAAAATAGGTCTTGGACTTCTGTTCTTTTTCCACTCTTGATCTCTTGACTTTGTCTTTTGTCTTTTTCTTCGATAAAAGCCCGTGAAAGCCCGTGTTTTCTTCCCTTTTCACATTTTCGTCCTAAATCACAACAAAAACACAAACCACGCATAATTCTGACATTTACGACATAAAATACACGTTTTGGCTTGGTTATTATTGTAATTAAGTGGTAAAAGGATGGGTGTTTTCACACTTATCACCTCTCTTAATTGTCATTAATTGTTCCGCGAGCTTCTATTGCTTTGTCGGATTAAAGGACAAACCTTCAGATACTATCCATCCATAGTAGTAGCAGCATCCAAATACTACTCAATCGGATTTATAGTGCTAACCGGATAAAGATATCTTTGCATCGCTTTCTATCCATCCATAGTAGTAGCAGCATTCAAATACTACTCAATCGGATGTATAGAGCGACCCAGATACAGATCTCTTTGCATTGCTTTCCATTCATCCGTAATGGAAGGAGCACCCAATTACTGCTCAATCGAACTTATAGAGCGATCCGGATAACTATATCTTTACATTGTTGGCACCATTCGTATGAGCTTTTCTAGAACGAACCTTTAAACCGATGACATCTATACCCTAACTGATGACAAAGTTTTTTTGATAGCTTCGAGGACGAAGCTAAAATAACGGGGTGGTGCTATAAAATCCACAATTTTACCATGATAAAATGTAATAAAAGTCTACCCAATGATCCTAGATCAATTCTCAACCTAGTAATACTAATCGAGTTTCGAGGAAGAAACTCAAGATGGCATGTGGATGGTGTAAAACCCGATATTTTTCGTTCATTAAATAATAATGAAGTATGTTTCAAAACCCTTTTTGAACAATACAAAAGTTATTTGAATTGGAAACAACACAAAAGTCGTACAACCCGCGTACCGACAATTTAATAATTTAAGTACAAAAATTATTGTCAAGAGATACTTGATAAATGATTTAACTTAAATTGTTTAATATTTCATTTATTTACGAAGAAATTTAACGAGAAGTATTATTTTTTATTAAAGCGATACTTATCTTATTAAAATGATATACGATGAATTATCGTCATTTAGATAAACGAACACGTTTGTCGTGTTTATAAGGCATATAAATACTTCATTTTAACGCAGAAATCAGTTTAAGATAAATGGCGCAAGTGTCGTAAGACGAAACAAATCTTATAAAATGTAAACGAGCCTCGAACCGATTATTAACGAAAGTTATAATAAACTTTACAGTTCAGTCCCTGCATTCTTGGGAACCTTACACTTAGATTTTATTAACTTCTTAGGTTATAAATACCCTAACCTAATTAGGGTTTCATGTTCATTCAACCCTAGCCTCCAAAAAATAAAACACACACACACACTTTCTCCATCTAAAGTGGCAGCTGCCACTTTTCCGGCGACGTTTTCCGGCCAACTTCCGGCCACCAGAGAATATACCCACCGCCAACTTTATTTAATAGATCGAGTAGATCTATATGTTCAACATACTCCACCACAGCCGCTGTGCATCATTTCCATGACCATCAACCACCCACCGCCACCATATCCACCCTACTGTTCAACCGCCACCATCCCATGACTCCACTTATACGAGTCACCACAGCCACCAGCAACCCTAGTCATCACCACCACTACTCAGCCCCGTCATCATCACAACCACCATTTTCGTGGAACCCTACCTCCAAAACAATGGCTCGGCCGCCACTGTTGAGACCCCAGCCACCCGTCGCCACCATTATTCACCCCTACTTTTCGAAACCACCACTCATGGTGTGTTTGATTCGGAGTTATAAAACACAAAGGGGGTTTGGTTCGGCTAATAACAAGCAGCCAAAAGGGTACGTATGTTTCTGCGTTTTCTGGCTATAAAGGGGTGTTTGGATCTGCTGATAAGCTTCAGCAGTTGGGGTGTTTGGATCTGCATGCATGGGTGTTTGGATTAGCAGATTAACACAAGAGACCAGGGTGTTTGGATCTGCAGATTAGCACAAGCAACCAGGGTGTTTGGATCTAAAGATTAGCAGAAGAAGGGGTGTTTGTTTCTACATGCAGGAGTGTTTGGATCTGCATGCAAGGGCATTTAGATCTTCTGATAAGGGGGCGTTTGGATCTGCTGTTTAGGGTGCGTTTGGGACAACAGAAAATCTAAGGAGCTGTTTGGGATTAACAGCAGCCTTAAGGAGGCGTTTGGGACTACTGAGGACGACTAGCATGTTAGATCCGAGCTTGTAACGTTAGGGGTATGTCTATGATGTAATATAAACTAGCATGTAGTATTTCCCATCGTTAGTTGTAATATAGATCTGCATGTATTATAGTTACCACCGTTAGTGTAATAATACCACCGTCAGTTGTAAGTTTCCACTATTAGCTTAACAGTTCCCACTGTTAGCTTAACAGTTTCCACTGTTAGCCTAACAGTTCCCACTGTTAGCTTTAACAGTTTCCACTGTTTGTTTAAAACATACCACTATTAGACTAACCTACCCACTGTTTTCATATTATTCCCACTCCTTTTATAAAGTACCCACTGTTAGCTTTATTAGCCACGGTTGGTACACAAAAACTATTTTAATAGTTTTAGAATAAGAATATTAAATTTTTATCAACCGAAGATATTTTGTAAGTCAAGATTTAATTAACAATAGTTCATTAATTATTTTTGGAACATAATAAATTATTAAATAAATATAATAATTTATTTTTTAGGACAACAATATCATACATGTTTTGAAAACATCGAGAATACACGAAAACAGTGGATAAACAACATGCACACTTAACAATCATCATAACAGTATTAATTAAATATACTGTGATAACAAGAATAAACGTATGACCAATTAAACTGCATACATTTATTATTTATGCATATATTGAGACGTAATTAATTACTTAGGTATTCGATGTACTATGTGCTTTGTGATTGTATACTTGATCATCTCCGAGCTGTATTATATAGGTGAGTTCATAACCTCACATTTTAAATCTTTTTATGATTTTTCTAACCCGCGAGGGGGAGACATGCTATTAAATAACTGCAACCTGTTTTGACAATATGACTATAATCTATTTTATAGAACATAATGAACTGCAACCTGTTTTGACAATATGACTATAATTTGTTTTATAGAATATAAATTGAACTGTAACCTGTTTTGACAGTATGATTGATGGATATTTAGTTTATAGAACGTAAATTGAACTGTAATATGTTTAAACAATAGGATAAATATTTATTCTATAGAATGCAAATTGAATGGTACTCTTAATTACGATTGCCTATTGTAGAAACTGTTAAATTGTGAGAAATTGCCCGAATGTTATAAATAGATCTATTTGGGATTGACCATCTGTAAGATTTGCGTTATTAAACTTAATCATATACTACTTAGTAACATACCGTAATGGAAAGACTGGAAATACTAAATTTGGTTACTTTACACTGCTTAGTAAAATATACTAAACTGATTATTTTACACTGCTTAGTAAAATACTGTAATGGAAGTATTGAACATACTAAACTTGATTATTTTACACTACTTAGTAAAATATTGTAATGGAAGTATTGAACATACTAAACTTGATTATTTTAAAATACTTAGTAAGATATTGTAATGGAAGTATTGAACATACTAAACTTGATTACTTTACACTACTTAGTAAAATACTGTAATGGAAGTATTAGATATACTAAACTTGATTATTGTACACTGCTTAGTAAAATACTGAAATGGAAATATAGGAAATACTAAACCTAATCTTGCACTGCTTAATAAAACTTACTGAACTTGATTTTATACTGCTTAGTACATTAAAGAATGGAATAATTGGAAACTTTAAATTTTGCTTTCATATCAAATACCGAACAACACCATGTAGGAAAACTTAAAATCCTAAACTATGATTTTACAAAACTTTATGAATTCACCAACTTTATGTTGACTGTTTTAAGCATGTTTTTCCCAGGTTATTAAGCAAGATTATTTGAGCATGGACTGAGCATCATTTAGGAGCATAAAAATAACGGGGGATTTATCTTTTACTGGGATAATTATGACAAATGTTATTCAACAATTTGAACGATTGTACCAAGATAATGTTTAAATCAATTGTATTTCAAAAATCATATAATTATGATCTATGCTTGATAACTAGGTTTTTACCTAATTAAAAATTAAAGTTCAAGTCTCGATATCTTAACGAATTGATCTAGGTTCTCTATGTGACTCTATTGTTTTTGGTGAAAAAGAATATTTTGATTGATTTTAAAATAAAGGTGCAAAACAATTAAAGTAAAGGGCAGGTAATTTAAATCTAAGTCTAATTAAAATAATGGGCAAGTATTTAAAAGCTTGACTGAAATTAAAGGGCACTAAAAGTAAATGACGCAAACTTAAATCTAACTAAGGCAAACTTAAAACGCAACTAAAACTTAAACTAAGGCAAAGCTAAATTTTAACTAAGGCAAATAAACTTAAAGAGCAATTAAATAAAAAGGCGAGAAAAATAAAGCTTGAAAATAAAAGACAGAAATTTAAAAAGAAAAACTAAAAAGAACCTGACAGAAACCTTGGTTCGGAAGTTCAAAACTTCCGAATGAACTGGTTTGACTCGGAAATTTTAAAGTTCCGAATGAACCCTCTCTGATCCGGAACTTTTTTTGAGTGAATGAATTGCTTGATCCGGAACTTTTTGAGTTCCGAATGAAACCTTTCTGATCCGGAACTTTTTAAGTTCCGAATGAGATTACTGACTCGGAAGTTTTGGTTTTGATCCGGAACTTTGCTGTTGATCCGTAACTTTTTAGTTCGGAAGTCTTCGTCCGGAACTTTCGTTCGGAAGATTTTGTCCGGAAGTTTCGTCCGGAACTTTGAATGTTCCGGATGAAAAATCTCGACTCGGAAGTTTTTGCTGATCCGGAACTCTTCCGGATGAAGCCCTTGATCCTGAACTTTGAAGTTCCGAATGAAAGAACTCCTTCTCTTGAGTCGGAAGTTTTCCTGGAAAGATCAGACACAGAAACAAACTCCCCCGAAGAACAAGGGATCAAAATAACAAGAATCTAACCACAAATTAACCAAAATCAAACACACGATTAAACTAAACTAATAACAAAACATTCAATAATCATAAACTAACAATTTAAATCAACAAAACAAATAAATTTAACCACAATAATCAAAAACCCACTTGATCAAAATAAGAACATGAACATGAACACAAACATAATCATGAAAATCAAAGATTAAGAAAGGTAGATAAGAGATTAACAAGATAAAATAAAGATTGACAAGAATTAAATGAAAACTTACTTGAAATTAAAGGAATTTAATGTGCAAGACAAGGTATTTAAATTGAAAAGTATTTAAATGACATGAATTAAAGGTGCAAGGTAAGTAAATGGTGGAAGACTAATTGTCACACTTAGCCAACAAGAAAAATAATTATCATCCTAATCTATATATAGGGGAGGATTAGGAAGCTTCCTCCCCTCCTTCATTTCTTCTTAATTGCGAGATTAAGTCCTTCCTTCTTTTAATCTTCATTAATTGCACCATTAGTCCTTTATTCTTCTAATCTTTTTTGAACTTAGACTTTAATGACTTTTGGCTCGGGATTTCTTTGACTCGTCTTTAAATTCTTCAATAAATTAGACTTGAGTTCTTCGGCTTTTGATAAACTTCCGTCTTTTGACTTTTTCTTCGATAAATCTTAAGAATTGGTCTTGGACTTCCGTTCTTTTTGCACTCTTGACTTCTCGACTTCGTCTTTCATCTTTTTCTTCAATAAAAGTCGTGAATGCCCGTGTTTTCTCCACTTTTCACCTTTTCGTCCTAAATCACAACAAAAACACAAACCACGCATAATTTCGACATAAAAGACATAAAATACACGTTTTGGTCCGGTTATTATTGTAATTAAGTGGTAGAAAGGATGGGTGTTTACATACCTATCAATGCTTTGTAAGCTATTTGCTCATCGATCCACCACTGTGATACCCGGTCTGGGGGTGTTACATTAATGCACTGCATTCAAAATTTCGCATCAAGGTGCCTAATGCAATGCCATCCTGAATGTGTTCGTATTACACTGCAATTTATCGCATTTATGTAAAGCTAGCAACGGTAGCAATTGTCGCAATCTAGTACTTAGGTAATTTTTGTCAAACCTTATCCATTTAAAAGAGACCTATATATTTTAATGGATTTTCAAAAGATAAGACTTGTTAAAAAAAATCTAAAACAAACATAATAACAAAAATATAGTATCTTGCAACTTGCTAAGTGTTTTTTGTCGAGCTTTATCGTCGATTTAGTTGTTTTACAAGGGATTATAGGCCTAATTTTAATATGCTACTAACTTATTTTGTAACTTTATTGCATTTACTTGGTACTTAGATAATTTTTGTATGTTTTTTATACTAAACGCATCGCGTCTAAATTGCGCTCGCAGTCGCATCACGCATCACGCATTGGCTTTTGGGACCTTTAGCGTAATGGATCGCAAAACATTTTTTTAAACCAAGGTTGTGGCATCATTTGTGGTTGTTAAAATGGTTTTTGTGGTTGCTGATATGTGTGTGGTGGTTGCTGCATATATGACAATTATTGATAAGAATAAGCCAAGTTGTGTGGAGAAGTCATTTAATGAGAAGCAATCATGGCAAGTGGATCATGGACTTGAGGTGTTGACAACCGAGCCTCGATTACGTGGCATTCATGTTGTTGAAGAAAAGCTTGAAGTTGATCCACGTTGGTTTGATGCAAATCCTTAGCCAATTTAACAGCCGTCACGTACTTATACCATTCGAAAGGAAGAGTGTTCAAATACTTGGTATTTAATTAAAACGTAGGAATTGCCATGCCATAAATGTTGAGCTCATTAATCAATAGAGTAAATCTCAAATAGTAATCATTCAGAGTCTCCCCAGGGACATAGGAAAACTTATCAAACATATCATATAGCTTACACTCTCGTTCTTGTTTAGTTAACGAGGTGCCTTGCATTAAAACATGAATTCTATCCCATAACTCTTTGGCAACTTTATGTTTACTAAAGAGTTTGTATACATCTGGAGGAAGGGCTTGGAGAATGATGTTTGTAGCTTGTTTATCACACTTATCTTGAATCTTAGCATCTCCAGTCAATTCGCCTGTTGTGCAAGGACGAGTAACTGCCCATTCCGTCATAGTACCATAAACTAATGGTCCATTTAGAACCGATGCCCAAATGAGATGTCCATTTTCTTTATTCAACATATAAAGTTCCATTCTAGATGCGCAATCCTCATACGTTGTCTTAACCAACATTGATGGACGATTATCCGTACCCGAGAGGATGGACTTATCCATAAGAGAAGTATACTCCATTTCGGTAATTGAAGATTTACATAAATTGATCGAACGATGAGAGAAAGTAAATGTGCTTGTTGAAGACGAGTATTGATGTTGAAATCCCCTAACAATCTGTCCTTGAGAAACCAAAAATTCCTAGACCAAATAACTCACGAACTTTGTTAAAAATTTTCAAAATCACGTTTTGTGAAAATCTCAGAATAATTCACCTTAGAAGATCTCGGAATAATTCAAACAAAATCTCAGAATAATTAGAATAGCTCGCAATAACGAAGATCTCGCAATAACCAAGATCTCGCAATAACAAAGATCTTGCAATAACCAAGATCTCGGAATAATAAAGATATCGCAATACCTAAGATCCCGCAATATCAGAGATCTCGCAATAATCAAAAATCCAAAGATCTCGGAATAATTCTGTGGTCGAGTTCTCGCAATAACCTTATGAAGATCCCGCAATAACAAAGATTTCGGAATAACCCAGATATTGCGAGATGTTGAGGCAAAGATTCCGTAATATCACTAAACAATTCCCCAATATCACAGTTCATGAACCCTAATTATTGCGAAACTATGGAAGCAAGATTCCGCAATAATGACGAAGATTCTGCAATAAACAGAAAAAACGTACTTTTTCCCCTAAATCGAGCCAAACGCCCTAAAATTTCGTGTTTTTGGACGATCCAAAGTGACCAAATCCCTACCACAGCTATGTAGGAGATACCAATAAAGATTTTGACCACAAAAACACAAAAAAAAATTTGGATCGAGGGTTATTTTGGATAAAAACTCATGAAACAAACAATAAACTAAGCAACTCATCCCATAGCTCTTGATACCATTTGTAGGATTATGTGAATCTTTCTTAATCTAGAGAAAGAGATGGTAGATCACACACACTGTAGATCTACGTAATCCTTGGATTATCTAACCTAGGAGATGATTACAAGAGAGAGAGAGATAGGTGAATAATTAGAGAGAGAAAGTAGAGAGAGAAAGTAGAGAGAGGTTTGATAGAATAAGAGAACATTAGATTAGATATGTGAGAATGTGAGAACCAACCCCTCCTAACATGCTAGGAGGGGGTATATATAGTCCACCCTACATGTGGGCTTAGTGGGTTATATGTTAACTTACTAGATCACGATCCCATACTAGATGTATCTCGTTGGAGTGACCGATCCTTTCTAAATATGTAAAAACGTATTTCCAACAATCTCTCCCTAAGGGAGGTCTCTCCAAGAGACAAAGTCCTAAATATTCTATTGCTCGTGATCTATGCTAACTATGATGTGACCAAGACTTTCTTTGGAATTTCGTATTTCCAACAATCTCCCCCTAAAGGAGGTCACGCCATTTTACAAAATCTTAAACCTAGCATACTATGCTTGAGTCTTCGATCTTGTTCTTGTGAATACGCTGATGTGATCTTTGACTTTAGTCTTAAGCATGTTTCCTTTCCTTTACCTTGTGCATACATCACTTGTGATATTCGCCTCCTCGTGACTTCATGTTCCACATACTTATACCTTTATAAATTCTTGAAAGCTTCAGAGTTTGATACAACGGAAGACTTGACTTTTAGACTTTCTGAAATTTGTTGAAGTATTAAGTGTAGAAAGTATAAGCATGTGGGAACGACTTCTTCTTGGACACCGTAATGCCACCGTCTTGTTATGCTGCATAAGACAGTTAGAAACAAAACATAGACATGGATGAAATGGCATTGAACATTTCAACCTAATTAGTAGCATTTTACCTTCGGTCGGTGAAGACCGTTGGACGATATTAAATATCGTACATGTTGCACGTAGTTTCAATTAAGAACCTCCTTTACAAAATTTCGCGGGTAAACCCGTTATCTTAACTCGACCGTCCAAAGCTGACTGCGAACGTAAAGAGTGAATCATTTGGATATTATTATTCGCATGATTGAAGCCGTCAATTCATATACCTGGAACAAGTGAAATTCAATTAAGAACCGCACCATCGTTGCTTTCCAATTGTCACGAGCTTTATTCATATAGAATCTTGCAAGTTACCTACCAAGTGCTGTTTTAGGTTAACACTAGAAGGATTTCCACTCGTCACTGTAAACACTTAAGAGTGTCACTCTGAGTGTTCTTGGCAAGATCACTAAGATATTGCGTAGAGGCCTGGAAAGTGTTTAAGTTCAATTAAGAATTAAACCACTGTTGCTTTCCAGTTATCACAAGTTTTATACATAAAGAATCGCACTAGTCACCTACCATGAGCTTTTTGATGTTCACTCAAGAAGGATTTCCATCTTCATTGTAAATACTTTTGTATTACTCGGATGTTCAGGCAAGATCATGAAGATTTTGCGTAGGACTATATCTTTCTTACTTTTTACAGAATGTGAAGAAGCAAGAAATTATGGAAATGTGTCCTAATGAGATATTTGATGATCTCAAATGGCTCTAGACTCGATCGTACACATTGGATTTTAGTGATCGGAGGCTGGAGAGGAGTGCCACCATTTCAATACCTATTTATTCGGAGTGAATAAATCGATAGATAACGTGTTGTCTCCGTGTGATTAAAGAAAATACCTCTTGAGAGATATCTGAGTTAGCTGGGATGGGTTGTGCATTGCATCACTGGGTCCATGATGTGTATCTTCAATAACATATGAGTTGAACCGATTTCTGGCTAAGGTTGTAAGGAGGACTTCTTTCTTTTCACCCTTTATCATTACAATTCTTTTTCATTCTTCAACCCCTTCAATGCTTACCAATACGTCATAACTAACACCTTGTTGTGATTGTTCCAGTGCTAACTTAAGTACTTGGTCGGCATTCAGCTACGTTCACAATCTTTCTCCATCTTTCCTAAGGACTACTATTTATTGCTATGGAATGTCGTTGGGAAGATTCCTCCGGTTCTAGAAGAATCATTAGACTTTAACCTATCCTACCATCCTTATGTCACCACAATCGTCACCGTCGTGAATAGAGATGTTTTGGGTAAGTGTATGTCACCATAAAATCCATTTTTGATAAAGCAAATCCATTTTTCTCCCCCTTAACATATGCCATGATATTCGAAAACATTTTGCACATTCCGGGAAGAGTTATCACGTTAAGTCAAATCATTTTTTATCAATCATTTTTCATATTAAATAACATTTTCTCCCCAATATTAAAAATATTAACCCAACCGAAATTTTTGATATCAGTTGATTTAATGAAGTTTTAACAAAGTTTTTGGGTAGAAAAATGCAAGTCCATTTTATCTTCATGATACCATTTTATCTTCACCATATAAGAATAAATTGACAAGGTTGGACCTGATTGATGAGAACATCATATGTTAAGATCACATGGTTCTTGTCGGCAAATGTTGGTCGCCTCGTCACGTCTGAAGTCATCTCTTGGCACCACATGTACGATTGGTATCGTTGTCTTGACACCAGTTTGTGAACTTGGTACTCTCGACATCGAAGATTCTAAATGTTTGACAATTTCTCCCCCTCAATTGTTGACCGGTGTTCTATCGAAAGAGCTGTAATCGTCGTTTGAGTAGTCGCATCATCGAGTATGTAGATACCAATAGTAAATAGCTACGATTGTAGAGATGATAACTTCATAAAAACAAGATTTCTCTTGTTTTAACAAATAAATGCACTAATGTGTACATATATCCGTGTTAGATTGTGTTATAACATAAACACAATCCCTTACATGGTTATAAAGCAAACCATGCCCTAGAAAATTAATTCACGTTGTTGAGCCAAAGCTTTCATAAGAAATACTTGACTTTAATATGAAAAGCGGGTTACTATCTAAATAAATAACAAACCATTTTGAGCATGTTTTAAATGTTTTAAACTTCTGCTAGAACTTTACTTACAACCCCGTGTTATTATTAAATGACATTTATAGGATCGTGAATAATATTGATTTCAGAAGACATGCTCTTATTATCAAAACATTGTTGAACACAAAATTTTGAAAGGTTCAGAAAAACCTTTTGAGAAATTATTGAAAATTGTGTTCAATGTTTTGAAAACCCAATTACTTGAGCTTAAGATTTTGTATATCTTACTAAACGAGTTCAAGTCCGAGAAATTGTACGCTTCCCGTTGTGAGGATAGGTTTATCATTAAAGATATATACTTTCCTTTTAACTGAAGAACGAGTCCTAAGCTGACATTTACTTAGAAGTCGTTTTCATGAGCTTGAAAACTTTTGAATGTTTTAACGTAGAGCTCATGACCGAGAAAGGTGAATTTCTCGTTATGGGGAAAGGTTCTCTTATTTAAAAGATACACTTACCTTTATGAGCTTAAAACATGGAATGTTAATACAAGCCCGTGACCGAGAAAATTTAAATTTCTCATTATGAGGATAAGTTATCATGAAAGATAGGCTTTCCTAAAATTAAAGTCCGAGTTACAGTCTGATATTTAACTTTAAGTCATTGTGCATGAGCTTAAAAACGTGGAATGTTTTTAATATCAGCCCATGCCCGAGAAAGATTAATTTCTCGTTGTTAGGATAAGTGCAATTAAATGTACACTTTCCTTTCTTTGAAGAGTGGGTCACAGACTGTGATTTCACTATGAGCCATTTACACGAGCTTAAAACTTTTGAATGGTTTTAATTCTAGCTTGTGTCCGAGAAACTTTAATTTCTCGTTTTGAGAGTAAGTTATTGTTGACGAGATAAACTTCCCTTTCTTTGAAGTTCAGGTTACAATCTGTCATGTGACTGCAAACCGTATACACGAGCTTAAAACCTTTGAATAGTTTTAATGTAAGCTCGTGTCCGAGAAAATTTAATTTCTTGTTTTGAGGGTAAGTTATCGTTGCATAAATAAACTTCCCTTTATTTGAAGTCCGGGTCATCGTCTGTCATTTAACAATGAACCAAATGTTTAAGCTTAACTGCAAATCCACTAAGACATTTGTTTCTCTGATATATGCTTCATCAGCAACCAAACTCGGAGAGTGTCCTTAGTTGAACGGTATATAACAATTGGACCACTTTGTTCTTGTTGACCGTTAACTTTGGAACCTACATTCTCATTGGGAGTTTGTATGCTTTCATATGGGTTAGCAATATCTAATTTAGAACCATGTGGGGGTTCACAGTTGTCTTTTCTTATGCCAGAGGCGACATGAGGAGATGGATCACTAGGCTTAAGTGATTGATCATCCTTTTGAGTTTCCTCCCTAGTAGTCTTGGTAGGATTAGAGACTATCCTAGTTAAAGGGTACTCGTTTCCTACAAGAGTGAAAGTTCTACCAGTGGGACGCCACACTTTACCAATGGGTTTGATTCTAGCTAACCACTAGGATTTAACTCTAGCACGAGAGTTCACCTCATTAAGGAATTTCTTGACACAAGAATCATGATTTTCCTTAAAGACACATTTCCTACATGTTTTACAAATAGCATGTTTGACGTCCGAGTAAGATCTAGAATTCCTAGATGATTGATTGATGCTCCTAGGATATGACATGCTACGGTTAGCAGTGTTGGGTAATCTAGAAGGCATTTGACTAGGTTTGAAATTTCTATTTCTTACTTGTGTGTCTTCCTTAGCTTCCCTTAGAACAAGTTTATGGAAAATGTCATTTGAACTAGTTCGAGACGTGTTCTTTGAACTATGTCTAGGGAGGCTAGATGAAATCATGTGATTAGGTCTTGCAAAAGCTAATTTAGTGACCTTGGCCCTAGTTGGTGGAGTGACTGGTCTAGAAAGATGAACCATATAAACTTGGGAGGCAAACCGGGGTCTCGAGGATTTTGGTCGCTCAGATCTAAATGCAATAGGTTGTCTAACAGACTGATTTTGAGGCGGTTTCCCCAAGATTGATGGTTTTTCAAGCTTATGTCCACACTAGTTCCTTTAGTTTTTCTTAATTAATTTTTAAACGTAGCTATAGCAAAAACCTTTTCCTGAAACTGAGCTTTTAAAGTCTCATTATCTTTAAGTAATTTATCTTGGGATGCCAACTTAGATTCTAACAACTTAATTTGTTTCAAAAGATTATCCTTTTCATCTTTAGAATATAGAACTTTTTGATCCAATTTTCGTTCAAGAACAACGTTTAACTTTTCAAGTTTTTCAAAATATGTTTCAAACTTGTCAGTTCTCTTAGAAAATTCTAGTTTGGCATCCTCAAGACCTTTTGATTGTTGAGCTATTATCGTTTCAAGCTCTTCAATCCTAGAAGCAAAATTAGTTAAAGAAGCAGTCATAAGGCATATATCATGATGTACTATAGCATTCTAAACAATCTCTCCCCCATTATGACTCACATCGGATGAATATGAAGTGGTAAAACTATCACTCTTTTCCATCCCATGTTTGTCATAATTAGGTTCGGAATGCTCAACATGTGGTATTTCATCGGCATATACATCATATACCACATTCTGTTGTACCGTATTTGTAGGTTCTTCGTTATATACGGGTATGGTGTCATCATAAGAGACGTCTGTAATATTCCCTGACGTGCTGCTCTCATCGTTAACCGAAGCGGTCTCCTTTGTGTCATCCGTATGATCATTATCCTTGTGCATCTGCATCTAATTTTCTTGCATCCAATTATCATAATCAAGTTGAAGTCGTGATCTTTCTTGAAACAAATACGTATGAGAGTTCACGTATTTGAACAAGGTACCACAAAAGTCTTAAATCTCGGTATGCATGTCTTCAAGGAATAACTTGAAGAGCACTGAATTTTCTTTCTTGGCAACATCGAATTGAAGAAAAGTCGATAATTGTTTCAAAAGAAGTTGAAAAGAAGGTGAAGTGCAGATACGGATTCAATGTGATTAAAGTCTTCTTTGTCAAGTTTTTGCTGAAGAATATCCAAGTTTATCATCATAGCCTCGATGAAGAAAGGAGCATCTTGACCAAAGACTGCCACAAAGGGTGGTCCGTACTTGAGCTTAGTAAGCTCGCCGATATGACATTCAAATTGTCTAAATGAGACCTGACATCTTTTTCTTACTTCTTCTTGCATCTTCTACAATTCTCTCTCGAGATGTTGAATTCAACGATTCCATTGAAATTCGATGACAAATGAAGGTAAGGATTACTTATTGATCGAGAAATGAAAGAAAGTAATTGTGTTTGTTTTTTTCGAAAGAACATTACGGAGTGTTACAATTCGTGGAGAAACCGAGAATAAAATTCGCGGGATTTTACAAACCACCGAATAGACCGTAAATGTTCTTGACTCCTTGAGAAGTGAAGAAAAGTTGATTAAATCCCCTAAATATGTGTTTTTGAGAGACCAAAATTTTCTAAATCACGTTTTTGAAAAATCTCGGAATATTTGTGAAGATTTCGCAATATTCACCCAACTTTTCGCAATAATCAAGATGAAGGGATTTCGCAATATTCAGCCAACTTTTGGTAATAATCAAGATTTTCGGATTTCGCAATATTCAACCAACTTATCGCAATAATCAAGAAATAACCCAACTTTTCTCAATAACTCAAAGCACTGAATCTCACAATAATCAAAACAACAGATTTCGTAATATCCAAAACCATAGATTTCACAATATTCAAAACCATATATTTCGCAACATTGGAATTAATACATATTTCGCAATATTCAAAACCCTAGATATTGCGAGATGTATTATGATAAGATTTCACAAAAAATCTGAAAGTGTCGCAATAACTAAAGAAAAACGAGATTTTTGCTTAAAAATTCGAGTTTTTGACCAATCTAAGTACTCAAATCCCTACCACAACAATGTAGAAGATATCTAAATCATTTGGATCAAACGAAACACAAATTTTTTTTGAAACTTGGATATTTGCTTAAGAAACTCACGAACCAATGAAACAAACCGAAAAACAAAGCAATCATCCCATGGCTCTGATACCAACTGTAGATCTACGTAATCCTTAGATTATCTAACCTTGGAGATGATTACGAGAGATAGATAGATGAAGAATTATAGAGAGAAAGTAGAGAGAGGTTGGAGAGAATAAGAGAATATCAGATTAGATATGTGAGAATGTGAGAACCAACCCCTCCTAACATGCTAGGAGGGGGTATATATAGCCTACCTTACATGTGGGCTTAGTGGGTTATATGTGAACTGTTAGAAGTATTTAAAGTGATGATCATATAATATATCGTTGTGAAGCTCGTGGAAAATGTTATTTAATAGTGTCGAAAGTTCTTAGTTATTATTCTTTTATGTAACGGGAATTAGTCCCGAACAAACAAATGAGGAAGGCCTCCTAAACATTTACTCTTTAGAATAAAATGCCATGCCACCTCATTTGTGTAGGTGTGTGTTTTCCATTTTATTGTTTTAGAGAGAGAAAGTGTGTTTGTCTCTCTCACGAGGAAAATCACCAAATACTTTCTTTCTTTCTTTCTTTTCTTCATCTTAATCTAATCTTTATATTTTGTTTTAATCTTCATCTCTTTAATTAGTCATGTTATTCGTGTTTGGATAGTCGTGTGTTATAATTATACAAGTGGTATCATTCGCCAAGGGATTCGTAGTTAGCTTTGGTGTTGTTTTTGGATATAGATCTAGTGTGTTTTAGGATTAATTAGTTCGATTCTCGTAGATTTGGTGGCGAGTGTGGTGATTTTTGGGGTTACGGTCTAAAGAGAGTCGATTTGTATATCGATTTGGGTGTTCTGTTACGATTGTTTTCTTGGATGTCATCTCACTCTCGGAGTAAGTTAGAAACCCTCTTCCGAAAGTGAGTTGACCACTAATTGCGAAAGTCATTTCTTTGGTTTATCCGAAAGTTTCTCATTCCCATTTATCCGAAACTGAAAACCAAATTTATCCGACACTGAAAATCCCATTTATCAAAAACTGAAAACCAAATTTATCCGAAACTGAAAATCCCATTTATCCGAAACTGAAAATCAACTTTATCCGAAACTGAAAATTCCATTTATCCGAAACTAAAAACCAAATTTATCCGAAACTAAAAATCCCATTTATCCGAAACTGAAAACCAAATTTATCCGAAACTGAAAATCCTATTTATCCGAAACTGAAAATCAACTTTATCCGAAACTGAAAATCCCATTTATCTGAAAATGAATTCCAAATTATTCCGAAACTCATCATTATTCCGAAAGTGACTTTGTCAATTTTTCCGAAAGTGACTTTGTTTTTTTTCCGAAAGTGACTTTGGTCATCAACATTGCGAAAGTGACTTTCTTCATTTTTTTCCGAAAATGATATTTTCTAGTTATTTTGAAAGTTTAAACAACTCAAGATTCCAAAAGTCACTTTAAGGAATCCGAAAGTATCACAGATCCTTTATTCTGAAAGTGTTTTTTCCCGAAAGGTGAAAACCCCTATTATTCCGAAAGTGAAACCTGTATTTTCCAAAAATTGGAGAATTTTTGGTTTCTGGCGATCACATTCTTAGGGGATTTAATAAATTTAGGGGATTTTAACTACAACACTCTGCTTTCTACGAATGAGATCCTGTTTTTATTCACACGACTTCTTCAATGACGTCTCAACAAGACATTTATGCTGCGGGTACTAAGAATCGTCCTCCCATGCTTACCAAGGATAATTATACTACATGGGGTAGTCGTCTTCTTCGTTATGCAAAATGCAAACCTTTAGGAAAGTTGATTGTTAACTCGATTAAAAAAGGTCTGTATGTTAGAAGCACAATTCTTATGCTTGGGGATCCTACGAATGCTAACCTAGTGGATGACTCTAGTCATGAGAAAACGGATGAAGAACTAACTGAAGATGAATCCAAACAGCTCGATGCAGATGATCAAGCAATTCAAGTCATTCTTATGGGACTTCCTAAAGATGTTTATGCTGCTGTAGATACACGAGATGTGGCTCATGATTCAGAAAATGATGAAGGGGAGTGAAATTGGCTTAGAAGAAAAAGAGACTAAGTTGCTTCGTGAATGGGAGAAATTTACGTCTACCGAAGGAGAACAAATTGAACCTTACTATCATCGTTTATCAACCCTCATGAATCATCTTAGAAGAAACAAACATGAACCTGCACAAATTGCTGGCAACATCAAATTTCTTGATAATCTTCCATCTGAATGGTCACGATATGTCACTCTTGTCAATCAAACCAAGGATATTCATGTTGTGGACTACACTCAAGTATATGATTATTTGAAGATGAAACGAACGAAGTTAGGGCTGAAAGACGTGCCAAAACACAAGATCCATTGGCTTTTATGGCAAAATCTCCGTCATCTATATCATATCCCATGGTACCCTACCATCAACCCTCCTCGAGTAACTTCATGCCACAACAACAACAAAAACTCACCTCTTATGGATATCAACTTCCTGCTGCTGTGAACTATTTGCAACAACCTATTGATTGCCTTGATGACATCACCGATCCTACTCATGCGATTAATACTGGTCTTGCACTTCTTGCAAAGGCATTCAAATTCACCATTAACCCCACAACAACAATAAGAGAATCTCCTCAAACACTAGAAATAGGCAGATTGCTCAACCTTTCCTGAAAGAGAATCAAGATTGCCAATTGGTTATTGGAGGGAGTGTAGGGAATTAGTTTCAACAATATGGTGTTCAGAATGTGGGAAATTAGTATGGTCAGAACGTAGGGCAGATAGTTGGGAATGCATGCACTCAATATGGTCAAAACCATGGTCAGAATCCGGGTATTCAGAATGTGGGTAATCAGAATGGGTTAATTGTTGTGCCAACGGTTGGTAATCAGATGGGAATATTGTGGCTGCAAGGGTTGAAAATACTGGTACGGGTAATGGAAACAACAATCGTCAGGTTCAGTGCTACAACTACATGGGATTTGCTCATTATGCTCAAGATTGCACTGCCAAAAAGAAGAGGGTTGCTGATTATCTTCAGACTCAGCTTCTCATAGCACAAAGGAAGAGGCAGGGATTCCACTTCAAGCTGAGGAATTTGATCTTATGGCTTCTGCAGCAGAATATGACGATGAAGAAGAGGTGAATGCCAACTACATCTTGATGGCAAACTTACAACAAGCATCTACATCGGGAATTCATGATGACAAAGCTCCCGTCTATGATTCAGACGGTCCCTCGGAGGTACACCCACGTTTTGATGATAATGATATATATTGTATGTCTAATTAGGAGGAAGAGTATACTGAGATACTTGAGCCCTATACTGAGACACATAAGGATCAAACGAATAATAGTAATATTATTTCTAATGAGCCCAGTGTAGACCTTAGTGTAGATCAAGTCTCCCAACGTACAACCCTTCCTAACGAGACGCATACGTATTATAAATCATTATTTGATAAGCTTTCCAAGGATGTTGCTCATGCGAATGTGGTTAATAATAAGTTTAGAGAAACTAATGCCAAATTGACCACTGTGACCCCCCAGGTAGGGTCAAAATATGCGGAAATATCCACGAAGATGTCACAAGGGTGGATAGATTGAATATAGTCCATAAAGCATGAGATAAAAAGTTAGTCAAATCAGATTACATGTTTATTTAAACAAATAAATAAAAATCGTCTTAAACAAGACAGTAGGTGATTGTTTTTGTTTCCCAAATAGAACCCCTGACGAGTCCTATGATGCTGATTTCTAAGATGCTGGAGATCATACACACACCACGTACTAACTTCATATTCATGTGCAAAACATACTAACGGGGGTCAACATAAAGTTGGTGAATTTACAAATTTTAACAATTAATTAGTTTAGACATACAATAATCATAGAAGTAATAATGCACAAAGCATTCTTACTAAGATGTAAATAACATTTGTTTATTATTAGAAACTGAAGCTTAAACCCTTAGTACTCAACAGATGAGGACATAGTGTCTTACAAAAAGACACCCATTCCAGTTCCAACATGGTATACGTTTGTTGTCCCGGCCAAGGCACAGTGAGCATGACTCACCCAGACGGGGATGGTCAATCCCTAATAGATCTATTTATAACATTCGGGCGATTTACAACAATTTAACAGTTTCAATAATAATCAATCATAATCAAGTTTATACAATTCAGTTATGTCCAATATATGTTTGCATATTTTCTTTCCCAAAAAGGGAAAGTTTTATCAATGTTTATATGGGGCTGTAAACTCACCTGGGAGTAGGCAATTGCTTGTTTAACACGTATATCTAATTAAAGCTCACACCAAAGTTATGCCTAATCAGATAGTACAGTCTTAATAGATAGTACAAAGAACATATATGTATGCTTATACGGATTTTATTCAGTTCATTCATACTATGGTATTTATCTAAATAACCTTAGTTCAAGTAGCATCAATATTCATTTAACTTATTTATATAAGTTTCATTTCTAAGTTCACATAAAATGTTTAACTATTAATATTAGTTAGCATACATGTAGTTATAGTAATCATTTAACTTTCAATTAAGTTTTATATTTAACTAAACATCAAAGAAAATGTTTCACTTGAAATGTGAATTTATGTTTATAGTACTTGTATCAATAACATCCTATTAAATTTATAACCAAGTTCTATATTTAAGTAAACATAAATGGTTTTACTTATAATATATTCACGTAATAACATTTAATTTAATTAACGTTCATATAATTTTATTTCTTAAAAATATATAAGTTCATGTATTAATATCACACATTCATCTTGTTTATACATTTTATCTTGTAAAGCAAATGTAAACAAATATTTCATAAAAAAATATTATTTTTATTTAACTCTAGTTTCATAAACTATTTAATATTTATAAAATAATTTATTTATCACAAACTTAAGTTTTATACATTAATCCTTATGATATAGACTTTTAATTATGTTTTATTATAATTAAAATAGATTTTAGAGTTAGGGCTTGTTAATGTTTCGGAACATGGCAAAACTAGTCCCTCCATATTTTTAAACAAGTAAACTTTCGGATTTTACATATTTAGTACCTAGGGCTTGTTATAGTTTCGGCTTATGGCATATTAGGTCCCCTAGTTATATCTAGGTTTTGTAACTTTACTAAATTTACAAAAACAGCCCCTAGGGCTTCTTTAGGTTTCAGCAATTTACAAAATAGTCCTTAGGGTTTTAAAATGACAAAATAACTTTTAGAAACTTCCCAAAATGGTCCTTCGGGTTTAATTCGCCATGGTTAGTAATTATTAAACCCTATACTTTTGGATATTTACATTTTCAGTCCTTGCGCTTACTAGTTTATCAAAATAAGTTTCATAAGTTACGGTTTTAGTCCTTAAGTTTTATAAATTGTCATTTTCATCCAAAAAAAAATTTATAAGTCATATTTTATTATAAAAACTTTTATTTTAACATCTAAACTTTATATGGGCTCATTAAGTGGGCTAAACATCTAATGACTTATTTTAGTGGGCTAAAATATACCTCAAGTCCACTAATTTACTTAAATGGGCCTTTAAATCATTTATTGAGCTTAATATATTTTTAAGTCCCTTTAATTAGTTAAATGGGCCTAAGTGTGATTTTAAGTCCATTTAAGTCACTATAATTTATAAAATGGGCTTATTGGGTTCATTTAAGTTTTAGGTTAACTTTTCATGGGCTTAAATAGTCCATTAACACTACTTTTCACTTTATATAAGTTTTTACTTATGATATTATTATAAGCTTATTATGAGCTTATTAATATTTAGTTTTCAAAATAGATGAATAAAAACTTAAAAATTTATTTTATGTGTTATACCAAATTAGATCTAGGTGTGTCATAAAGTTACAAGTAAGTCATAAGCCCTAGTAGGAGCTTATAACCCACGACCTACATTAGTTATAGCATATTAAGATAGGTCAAGTCCCATTTTATGGTTGCATGTAAATTTATAAGTGTTACAACAATAGATCTAACTATGTACATATCAAGAAAATAAGTCACAAGTTTAAAATGAGATCTAAACCATGTCTAGACCTAAAAATCATACATAGATCCATGTACCCTCATATATAACTTACGACTATATTTTTAGATCTTGGTATTTACAAGATGAACACTTTAACTAGTTTTTAAGTCTTATTAATATTTACAAAAATACAATCATGATTATCTAGGTGATATGCATGTTTCCAAGGTTCCCATTTTACCAAGGTGACTACATATAGCCCACAGCTATATTATCTCTTCCCAAGGTTCCCAAAAGATTTTATAAGCTTGTTTTTATGTTTAACATACTCAAGTTAGTATTTATCATAAGATCTATGGTTAACATAAGCATACATGTACATCTAATTCATTTTAGGTCATATATAACCCACGGCTATATATAATCACATAAGTTACTTTTGTGATTTTTAATAGTCATTTTAACATGTATCATTTCATATTCCATCATTTAAACTTAACACATAAATCACATATACATTAACCATGTATGTCGTGACCTTTAAGGTCATGGTCTTCAAGACTTTTAGGTTACACACATTCATTTTATGAGATCTATGACTATTGGTTTAGCCATAGTCCCATAAAACAAGATTTGTAACTCATGCAACCTTTAGATTTACAAAACGTCTCATATGGTTTTTAAATCAAGTTTAAAACATAACATACCAATCATAAGTTCCTTATCAAAAGGTTTTAAATGATGAACATGATTTTTATAAATATGCCGTGACCTATAACGGTCATAGCTTCATCAAATCTTGATTTTAACATGTTATTTACTTGTGTTTATAGATGTATCATGATGCATGCATGAAGAAATGAAAGAACAAGTAGTGTATACCTTTCTTGCCTAAAAGTACCACAAATGATCTAGGTGAACAAGGTGATTTGAGATCTACTCAAAATGATGAAGAAAACCCTATGTATAAATCAAGCCGTGGCCTAGATGGCTTAGCTAGGGCTTGTTTATAGTGATTCCAAGTGAACGATACTACTAATGATTTGTAGTAAAGATGAGACAAGGATCTTGGTGGATTTAATACTTGGTTTTTGGATGTATATGGCTTTAAGCCGTATGATTGAGAGAGAAGAGGATGAGAGAAACAAGCTTAGATTTGCATGAAAGAATGTGAGTGTATGTGTGTGTTTTCGACTAAAAGGGGAGAGAGAGAGAGGAGGGCAAAAGGCATGACTTGTCTTGGTAAGAGTATTCTTGCCAAGTGTATGCCATTAGGTTCCCCATGCATCTCTTCTTCTTCCACCTAAGGTGGGATGCCGTGTAATGTCAAAGGGTAGGGTGGGCTTGTGTTGGGCCCTATATTGGGCTAGAGCATAAAGAACACATAACCTTGGGCTAGTCCAAGAAAGTCTAGGCATGCCTTGAATATGCATGTATATACACGGCTATAATTACATGATGTAACATATTTTCTCATTTTTGTTAAGTGTTGTCTAATCAAATGTTGGTTGTGCATTTTTGCTACTTGATTTATGTACATACCTTACATGGTCAACTTATTATAACAAGCATGTATGTAAAATATATGTACATGTTAGACAAGTTCACACATGACCTATAGAAATATAACACATGAGTTTTGTTCTAGGATTAATAGGTGGAAATTTATTATATTTAATCATGGTAAAATCATGGATTTTAGAGCACCACCCCGTTATTTTAGCTTTGTCCTCAAAGCTATTAAAAACATAGTCATCTTTTAAGTGATAGATGTTCTAAGTGTATTATTTGTTTCAGGTTCTCTCTCAGGTGCGGATGGTGGCATGAATGCGAAGTGGTCTATTCCTAGGTTACTTCTATATGTCTGATTCGGCATTAATTGAAACTTCTGTCATTATAGGTGAAACCCCACAAGGCCTAAAATCTATGCAAAATTGAAAGTGAATCAAGCCTTAATCTTCGAAGCTTTAAAGATCCAAAATTCGCTTTAGCGTGAGGATATACGTCTTTGGCTAATAAAACCACCGATGAGGCGGATAATAAAAGGCAAGGCAAGACCGAAGTCATAATAAAAGCTTCATGGCAAAGTTGAATAAAAGATGGAGGTAAACCAAAGATAATAAGGCCCTTCCGTTAGGGGGCGTATAAAAGTCTTGGTAATAAGTCTCATGTTCAAAACCGTTATAAAACCGTGTTTATCGATTCTTCTTGTCAACTTAATTTTTTAACATCGTTGTCTATTAGGAGGGGTTATTGATTTGATGGTCTTAGTTACACCGTTAGGACTCTATTTTTAGACCTAAATCTCTATTATCGCATAAGTCAAACAATGTATCCTCGTGAAACATTCAGGACATCATAAAATATAAGAGATACAACTTAGGAATAATGGGAGGATAAGTACGTAATTAGGGCATATGAGTAGTGTTAGCATTACTAACTTATAATGACAATGATCTCGTTGCACGCTTGGCATGGAATTAGAGTGAAAATCGAGGACGACGAAATTATTTCTAACGAAGCATTCACGTGTTCTTATTCTATGAACCTAAACGTCCCATTTTGCGATGAAAATCATACATTATGTCTAAAACACAAGTAGTAGTAATAGTAGTAGTGTAGCTAGTTTATCATTTCAATAAATTGAATAAAAATGAATTTTGGAGATGCTACGATACTTTAGTCTAGCATTGCGTGAGGGCACGGCAATGGTTTAGTATGGGGGAGTGATGAGACTGCTTTTATACATAGTCTCATCGTCCAAATCGGGCTTAAAATGCATTAAATATCATCAAAATACCCAAATATATGCTTGTGTTTGTTGCTTGTGTATTTTAGGTACGGATATTGAGAAAATGACAAAAGATCACAAGAATCATGCAAAAACGAACACGGGAAACGAAGCCGTACGATGAACCAAGCCCTAATGAAGAATTTTCCAAAGAAAACCCTTGAAGATTTGAAGAATATTGAAGATTGGTCCTCCAACTTTGAAGAATTGACACTTTATACACTTGTATCTTCATAATTACAAGTTTGGTCCCTAAAGTTTGTCAAAATTACAAAAAGGACCCTTAACTTTGAAGAATTGGCAATTTTAGTCCCTCATCAAAACTAAATTGTCAATAATGGTCCTCCAAGAAGTCAACAAACAAGTCAAAGCCTTGAAGTTTGAAAACATGTCAAAATCAGTCCTTGGAATATTAAGAAATTGCATGTTTAGTCCTTATTTCAAGTTTATAAACAAATTGTGCCAAATTTGACAAGTGTTTGAAAGTTATTTACAAAGGAAAGTCTTGTTTTGAACTGATAATACAATGTGATCAAGTGAAGAAAGCTAGGGGGCCATTTGTGCCAAGACACACAAACATATCCTACCACTCCCCTTTGGACACGTCACCCCCACCAGTCCATTTCATTAAAACAAACCAGTCCATAACTATTTAACCCTATCACAAAACCTTTTTGAACCCATCTCTTTAATTAAACGTGTTTAATTACTAAAAGTGGGGGGAAACACGAATTTTAAACTAATCCCCCTTAAACACAATCAAAACTTAACCTGCTACTCCATAAACCCTAGAACCAGCCCAGTCCTAATCACCCTCTTACCTCACTCAAAACCTAATTAACCTTAGGTAAAATGATAATTACCCAGTCCCCAACACTTCCCCACACCCAGAAAACGACTACACTTTTCCCTGTCCCCTCACAAGGTTCCCCTGACCCCACTCTTGTGCAAGAAAACAAAGGAAACAGTCATCCAACGCTCCCAAAGCTATTACTTGGTCCCAAAGGACCAATTTAACGTCCAAGATCGTTTTTACACAGCCTGGCATCACATGACGAGTTTTGACCAAGAATTAAGTGAAGACCAAGAGGGCAGCAATGGAATTTCAGTGTTTAGGGTTACACATTTGTAATTTTATATTCAAGTATTCTAGATTGTTCATTAGCATAGTATAAATAGGGTGTCTTGTACCCTGTTTATGTTGGTTCCAGTTTTATGTAAAAATTTTCTTTTCTATGAATTAATGAAAAAGTTTTTATCCTGCATATGACTGAGTTCCATTTTACTTTCCAGTATTCCAATTTTAAATTTGTTTTTCCTGAATTCATTTTAAAATCTTCAAGTTTGTTTTTTTTAAGAATTTCACTTGTTTTCAAAATATTTCAGAAACTTATTTTTTAGCTTACTGCTATAAGCCATTCAATAAGCTTATTAAACCAAGCTTATTGAATCTCTTATAAGCTCGTTCTCTCTCTCTTTGTTGTTTGTGGTGTGCAGGAAACAAGGAAAAGCCAAGGCTTATTCTCACCTTATTATTGCCATTTGTGCTCAAGCTAATCCAACTCCCACAAGGCTCAGCACAAGCCCGAGCTTGTAGGAGGTGGCAAACAGCCACTGAGGGACCTGGATGTAGGTCCCTATTGGTAAAATCTCTTTGTTTCATTTCAAGTTTTCAATATTAGGTTTCATTGTGAATGGGTATGAATTTTTGTGTAATCTGCTTACTAGTTGTTTGAGTGTTGGATTTTGCTTAGTTAAGGTGTTATATGCAAGTTTAAAGTAGTTTAAATTAGTTTGGTTGGATTTGTTAAAGTTTTGCTTTGAAAAAAATTGAATTTCAGTTATAAAGGGGTGTTTGGATTTGTGTTTTAACCAGATTTTGTGACTAGTTTGTGAAGTTAAATCCTGTTAGAATTACTCCTTAGGGTGTTGTTAGGTTGTGTGTAAGTTGGTTTTCAACTTGGAAAGTTTTTAAACAAGATTGCAAGTAAAGTTTGGTTAAACATAGCCTTAATCAGAAACAGCTTTTTGTTCAAGCTTTTGTGAAGATTTTACCCTCTAATCTTGTAAACTGCTAGACAATAGGTTGTTTGAGGGTTGTGTATCAATTGCATGCTGATTGGTGGATTATTGTGCTAGTTATTGGTCTTAGAAATTCGTTTTTATGCATATAAAATAGCCCTACTGTTCATCAGAAACATTGTGGATTAATCAGAACTTGGTGTGCTTCTTGTGTGAAATTTTGCTAAGTGATTGCTTGTTTATTTTGTATAATCTGACTCCTTATACTCCAAAGAGTATAAGGGTGCCTTTTTGTCCCAAATAAGCTATCAAAATAAGCTTTCCTAAGCTTATTGAAAAACATACCAAAATTTAACACTATCAGTGGGAACTCCTTTCCCACTGCTAGTATCTTTTTTACCACTGCTGCACTAGCAGACAAACACCAACACATGTCACTATCTGATTTCTTTCTTTTTTGTCTTTAGTGCTTAAAAAGTTGAATTAGATCTTCAAACCAGTTCCATTATTTTTCTTATTTAATTTAGGATTTTTTTGATTAATTAAATTTTTAATTACTGTTCATTTGGTAATTTTTAGGTTTTATTGCACTTTTAATTAACTTTAATATTTCTGTTTTTTGTCTTTTAGTGCTAAAAAGTAATACTTTTCAGTTTAATCAATTTTCCTGAACTTAGAATATTATTTTAAGATTTTTGGTTAAAAAAGATTTTACTGTTCATCTTTTTATTAATTTTTAGAATTAATTTAAGTTAATTAGGGTTTTAATTAAGCTGTTTTTGTCTTTTAGTGGTAAAATTAATATTTTTCCAACTTTTTCATTTTTCTTCTGTTAATTAGAGTAAAATAGGATTTTTAAAATTGGTAGATTATTTTTAGCATTATTTTATTATCTTTTATAATTATTTTAATTTTAAATTAGTTTTTAGTAATTTAAAAATAGTAAAGAGTATATTAAAAATCTGAAAAAATAGTTTTTAGGTTTTTAATCATATTTTTGAGGTTTACATTATATTAGGTTTCCAATTTAGCTTATTTTTAATTTTATTGGATTTTAGGGTTTTTAGCTAACTTTAAAATTTAATATAAAATTATTTAATAGGTTTTAGGAGCTTTAATTTACATTTTTATCTTAGTTAGAATATTTAGGATTTTTGATAATTTTTTAGAATTTATTTAAAAACTTTTTATTTTTTTGATTATTTTAATATTATTTTATTAGAAAATTTTAAAGTTTAATTTTTAACTTTTTTCATTTTTCCTTGGTTAAGGACATTGAATTAGGAGCTTTGTCACTTTCCAATTAATTTTTAGGCTTTTCATTTATTTTCTAGAATTAATTTAAGATTTAATACATTTTAATAGTTTTTAAGTGTTTAAAAATAGTTTAAATTGGTTTTAAAATTTTTAAAAATAGTTTTTAGCTTAATTAAGTCATTTTTGAGGTTTACAAACTATAAAATCTTGTTTAGGGCTTTTTAATATTTAAAAGTGATTTTTAGGGCTTTAATTAGCATTAAAAAGTCATTATTTAATTAATTAAAAGGTTTTAGCAAGTTTGGATTTTTTGTAAACTCTTAGAATATTATTGGGGATTTTTAGGAATTTTTAGGAATTTTTAGGTTTAAATTTTGATTTTGGCACTATTTACGGTTTTACGTTTACGCCTTTTTTCGTCGTAGTTTAATTCATTTTCGTAACCGTCTTTCTCTTCTAATCCCATTTCTTTCTCAATCAATATAATCACAAACATTAATCAACTCTTAACACAACGCACTTGCCTCCTTGGGAAACGAACTTGGACTTCACTTGGGTCATTAGTGCTCGGTTTTCCTAAACCGACACTTAATACTACCACTACTTGTCATCCTTTTCCTAAAGGGTACAAAAATTTCTACATCAAAGTGCATTAATAAGGGAGCCTTCCGGTGGACAAAGGAAGCTGAGGAAGCCTTTGGTCAACTCAAGCAACACCTTGCATCTCTCCCCATGCTAGTAGCTCCCCGGCCCAAGGAGGAGCTCATCATGTACCTATCAGCAACTGATGAGACTGCTTTTATACATGGTCTCATCGTCTAAATCGGGCTTAAAATGCATTAAATATCATTGAAAATACCAAATATATGCTCGTGTTTGTTACTTGTGTATTTTTAGGTACGGATATTGAGGAAATGGCAAAATATCACAAGAATCAATCAAAAACGAACACGGGAAACGAAGCCGTACAATGAACCGGACCCAAATATGGAATTTCCAAAATGGACCTTGAAGAATTGAAGATTGGCAAGATTGGTCCCTCTACAATTGAAGATTGGCAAGATTGGTCCCTCTACTATTGAAGACTTGGCAATTTATACCCTTGCAAAACTCATAAAATGCATTGTGGTCCCTAAATTATCAAGTATTTACAAGATCAGTCCTTGAAGAAAGAAGAATTGGCAAAAGAAGTCCTTGGAAAAAGTTTAAAACTATGATGGGCCATTTTCAGCAAGTGTGCAAAAGTTGTTAAGTGTGATTTTGGCGTTGACAAGGTTTATTCATCAAGTAGCAACAACAAGGGAGATTGGGGACCTATTCTGCCAAGACATACAAACCCACCCCAGCCTATCAAACTTCCACATCACCCACCACCACCAATCACAAACTTCCACCTCACCACCCCCCTCCATGTCACCTTCCACCCACTATTAATTAACTGATTAATAAATCAGTTAAATACTTTCCCTCCTAACACTTTTTTTAAACTAATTTTCCCCCAAAACGGATTAAAACTTCCCCAAATCACACATAAACCCTAGTCTTAATTACCTATCAAAACAAAGGGGTATTGGCTGTAAATCTCCAGAATAGTGATTAAGGTCACTCTCATCCATTCCCACCTCCCAAAACGTCCATCACTTTCCCACATCAACCAACCCATGTGTCCCCTGCCCCACAAAGAAGAAGAAAACAAAGATGGTCCAGAGAATCAACGTCTCACACATACTACTTGCTCCCAAAGCTATAACAAACGATCAAGATCAAGTTTCAACAGCTGGCATCTCTTCATCAATCACATGGCATGGTTTTTGACCAAGAATCAAGACAACCAAGGGGCATTTTCGGATTTTTACCCATTAGGGTTTTAGGCTTTGATTTTCTTGTAATATTTTATTCCAAGCATTCTAGTTTGTTCTATAGCCTAGTATAAATACACCCGTATGTGGGTTGTATTCTTTGATCCAGATTTTTCAAAGCATTTGTAATCCCTTTTTTCAAATTTATAAAGTTTGGTATTTTTACTTATATTGTAATTCATTTTGTTGGTTTTTAAAAGTTGGTGTGTGCTTGAGAATAGTCTGAGTTCCATATTACATTTTACAAACACTTTGTGTTTGTTTCAGTTTTCAGAAAGTTTTAAAAACTTGTTTGAAAATTATTAGAAACCCTTGGATCCTATGAAGTGAAAGTGGAATTGGATTCCAAGGTTTCTGATATTGTTTTTGTTTCAAAAGGTTTTCCAAGTTGAGGTTTATTGGATTGTACAAGGTTTTAAAAAGAGAAAAGAAAATCAGAAAGTGCATATTATTGTGTGTTCTATTTTTTTTTCTCTTAGCAGGTTTTTGAGTTTTGTTTTGTCAGAGGTTCAGCATAGACCCGGGTCTATAGGAGGTGGCTAAGCTGCCACTAAGGGACCTGGATGTAGGTCCCTTAAGGTAAAATACTTGCCCTATTTTTCATTTTTCAGTTATATGTGATATTTGCATGAAATTTGTTAAGAAGTTGTTCTAGTGTTATTTATGTGGTTGATTTGAGTTCATCTGGTGTAATATACATGTTATAAGTGATTAGGATCAGCTTTGTTTTGATTTGGTGTGATTTGGTTTGTAAAAATCATTTTCTGAAAACTTAAGGGGTGTTTGGATTAAGGCTTAAAGTGGAGTGAATTGACATCAAACTTGCTTAAACCTGGTTAAAAACATTTCCTTGGTGGTTACTAAGTAAAATGAATCATAAGGTTTCAGTTTGGTAGGATATTGAACTCATTTGCATGTTAGAATTTGAGGAAAACACCTTAAATCTAGTAACTGCTTTTTGTGCTTGATTTTGTGTGAAATTTGCCTCCAAATCTTGTAAACTGCTAGACAATAGGTTGTCTAAGGATTGTGTTCTGCATATTTGTCATTTGTTTAGCTAGATTGCAAGTTATTGGCCTTCAAAATTCATTTGTATGCAAGTAATATAGCCTACTGTTCATCAGATACCCTATAGGCTATATCAGTGACTTGATTGTGCAATTTGTGTGATTTTTGGTTTGGTAGCTTGTTATTATTGTGTTTTTATTGACTCCCTATACTCAACTAAACTGTTTCCTTGTGTTCATCAGAAAGTTGTATCTGAGCACGTTTTTGGTCCAATCTTGTTACAATCTTGCTTAAATTGATTGGTAGTTGTGTTTTTTAGATTAGAATAGTCACTGGTTTGTGTTTTAAAGTTTTAAAAAGAAAAAAAAAAGTAAAAAGGACGTGGCCAGGACTCGAACCTGCGCCACTCCTCCCACACACAAACGCTCTAACCAACTGCCCTAGGGTCTTTGATTGGTATCACTTTGCAATGTTTAATATATAAGGACTATTGGTTTTCTAGCTTATTTACTTTTCAGCTTGTTTATAAGCTGTTTTCAGCTTATTCCTTAGGGTTTTTTCCCATTTAGCATTTTTCTTTGGTTTTTACTAGGTTTTAGGACTTTTTGGTTTACAAATATTATTTTTCCCGTACTTACTTAATTTTTTAGGATTAGTCTTAGTTTAAATTTTGAAAAGTAAATAAAAAATAGAAAAAGGTAATTTAAAAATCCAAAAAAATAGTTTTTTGGTTTTTATTCATATTTTTGAGGTTTACAGCTAAAAAAGTTTTCAATTTAACTTATTTTTGATTTTATTGGATTTTAGGGTTTTTAGCTAACTTTAAAATTTAATATAAAATTATTAAATAGGTTTTAGAAACTTTCAATTGCATTTTTGTCTTAGTTATAATATTCTAGATTTTTGGTAATTTTTTTGAATTTTTTAGTAAACTTTGAATTTTTTGATTATTTTTTGATTATTTTTATTATTAAAAATTGAAAGTTTGTTTTTTCTACTTTTTTCATTTTTCCTAGATTGTAAACACATAATTAGGAACTTTGTAACTTTCCAAATATTTTTAGGACTTTTCATTTATTTTCTAGAATTAATTTAAATTTTAATTGATTTTTATAGTTTTTAAGTGTTTAAGAATAGTTTTATTTGGTTTTAAAATTTTAAAAAATACTTTTTAGCTTAATTAGGTTATTTTTGAGGTTTACAAACTTTGAAATCTTGTTTTGGGTTTTTTAATAATTAATTGTGATTTTTAGGGCTTTAATTAGCATTAAAAAGTCATTATCTAATTAATTAAAAGGTTTTAGCAAGTTTTGATTTTTTGTAAACTCTTATAATAATATTGTGGATTTTTAGTAATTTTTAGGAATTTTTACGTTAAAATTTTAATTTTGGCACTATTTACGGTTTTACGTGTTCACGTTTTTGTCTTAGTTTAATCCGTTTTCGTAACCGTCTTTCTTTTCTTATTTCTGATCTCTTCTCATAACAATAAAATCAAACATTAATCAACTCATTACACAACACACGTGCCTCCTCGAGAACGAACTCACTTCATTGGGTCATAACTTGTGGTTTTCCTAAACTACTCGTTAATACTTACCCTAATTACCTTGTTTTCCTAAACAAGTGTGATTTTACAACTATCAAAATGGCGCCGCTGCCGGGGAGGCGTGTTGTGTTTTGATTGAACCATTGTTTTTTTTATATAGCCATAAATAGCTAATTGTATTAGTAGCATTCTACTAATACGTATTATCGGTTTTTCGTTTGTTGTGAATACTATTACTATATTGTATACGTAGAACAATAAATTTACAAGTACTCCAAATACGTGAGAAATCACAACCTTGACTTGGGAGGTCATTACCCAATCATTGTATTCGAATCTCAAACCAAAGAAAAAAAGGCAAAAATAGATAAATACTTTCGTGAAGCTCGATTTTGAGAAATACAAACTATAAGGTGGGTATAAGGCGGTTGTATTTCACGAACTAAAGGAAAAAGGCTCTTAAGTGCTTCGCGCCGCCTCGTTTCCTCCGCTTGCTTGTGCGTATTTGATTTTGAGAGCTAATCGAGGGTTTTGCCGCCCAAAGTATTATTACATATCATATATATTTTCTTGGTTTCTATTGATTAAACCCTCTTGAACGATTTGGTGTTCCACCATCGTTCTAAAGTCATCGAAGGCGTTCACTCCACGTGATCGTTTTCATTCCTTGAGGCTTCTTTAATCAAGAGATTTGATTAAGGAGGAGATTTGTAGATTTTTGTCTACTTAATACATTCACCAATCTCCAAAAAAGTTAATACCATCAAAAACCACAAAATATTAAAAAATTAAAAACACCAAAAAGAATATTCTTTGCTCGTCTCCACGTTGTATGTGACGTTTATGCTAACTCGTAATCAAGCAAAACGTGCACGTAGACGAAAGAACAAAACTCCCACTCCAACTCATTCTAGTGAGGAGTCTCCTATTGACGAACCCATTGTACGAGAAGCACCAACCATGGCGAATCGAACTATGATGGAGTTACTTCAAGCACCCACCGAGGGTTATGGAGAAGCTATTGTGATTCCCGCTATCCTTGCGAAGAATTTTGAGGTGAAAACGGGTTTGTTGTCGATGATCCAAAACAAAAAATTCCGTGGTGATGAGAAGGACAATCCCCACAACCATATCCGCCAATTTAATCGTCGTACCGCCACGTGCAAATTTAAGGATGTCTCGAATGACTCGATTAAGATGACGCTTTTTCCGTATTCCTTAGCGGGGCCGCTAAAATTTGGTTAGAGAAAGAGCCACCCAATTCTATATTGACGTGGAAGGATCTCGTTTCAAAATTTGTGAACCAATTTTTTCCGCCCTCTAAGACTACGCATTTGAAAAATGAGATTTCTAAATTTTCACAAGAATCAAATGAAAGTTTTTCAACGGCTTGGAATAGGTTTAAAGAGATGTTACATGAATGTCCTCATCACGGTTTTTTCGACTTGCACCAAATAGACACGTTTTACAATGGACTTAATGATCATGAAAGAGATTATTTAAATGCCGCCGCGGGTGGTAATTTTTTGTGTAAAATGGTTGAAGAAGCTTTGGTCATAATTGAGAATAGGTCTAAGGTTTATAGCCCTCGTAACACACCGAGTGTTGCCAAATTGGGCTCGTCATCATCGTCTCGTAGCATTAATGCTTTACATGATGAGGCAAATGAAGAAAATCGATTTTTTGATAGATTTGCTAGCCTTATGTCCCATTGGAAAGATCAAGAAGCTTTGAATTCCGGTTCGGTTAAAGCGGTTTCTAAGAGTTGTTTGTCGTGTGGTGGAGCTCATGATCTTTCCGAGTGCATTACCGCGGATGGTAACACTTCGAGTGCTTATGTAGCCACGGGAACTTATAACCAAATCGGTCAAGGTTCCCGCCAAAATCAAGCTCCACCAAATCAAAATGCTAATAACTATCTAAACAACAACCAAGGTGGAAATTACCAAGGAAATCAAAGGAACTATAATAAGGGTAATTATCAAAGTGGAAATGGGCAAATTTCAAACCAAAACCAAAACCGTGATTTTCAAACTTCGACTCAAGGTTTTCAAAATGATCACACCAAAAGTTTTCAAGGAGAATTTTTGAATTATGCTAAGGCTAATGATGCTAAGTTTGACAATATGCAACGTGAAATGGTTAGCTTAAGATCCGAGTTGAAAAACGAGCTTAAAAACGAACTTGCTAATGAACTTAAGACTCATGCTAATAAAATGGAAGGAAATGTCACACGTCTCCAACAAAATCAACAAAAAATGGAGAAAGGTCAACATGAGATTAAGCAAGAATTGTTAAAAGCGGATGCTAGACAATCTAAGTTTGAAGACCGAATGGGAAAAATGTTTGAAGCTATCATGTGTAAGCCCTCTTATTCGGGTGGTCTTCCTAGTGATACCATCGTGAACCCGAAAGGAGAATTGAAGGTTATTACTACTCGTAGTGGTAAAACTTTCAAAGAACCCATTTCTCGTCCAAGTACTTCTATGGAGAGGGAAAAAGAGAAAGAACCCGAGGTGGTGGTAGAAAAGGAGCAAATTCCAAGCCCACGAAGTACCGCTCAAACCACACCTACGGTTGAACCCATACCAATCATGGAACCCGAGATTCCAAGGCCTTTGCCTACTATGCCCCAACCCATACCACCTTTACCCTACCCTTCAAGACGAGACAAGGAAAAGGCACAAGAACGAAATAATTATCAATTTGAACTTTTTATGAAAATGTTTCGTGACTTGCATTTTAATATAAGTTTTGCCGACGCCTTAGTCATGATGCCTCGATTTGCCGCGAACTTCAAAAGTATGTTGAATAACAAAGAGAAATTGCAAAAATCGTCTAGTTGTTCATCGGTTTTTCTAAGCCGCATACCTCAAAAAGTCGGTGATCCCGGCAAGTTTTTAATCCCATGTGCTATACAAGACATGGAAGAATGCTACGCCTTGGCCGATCTTGGTGCTAGTATTAATTTGATGCCTCTCGAGATTTTTAAATCGCTCAATCTTCCCAATCTCACTCCTTCAAGAATGTCAATCAAAATGGCCGATCATTCTACGATTCTAGCTTGTGGAGTTGCCGAGGACGTCTTCGTGAAAGTTGGAAAGTTCTACTATCCCGTAGACTTTATTGTTGTTGACATTCCTATCGATCCTAAAGTTCCGTTAATTTTAGGTCGATCTTTTTTGGATACCTCGAGAGCACTCATCGACGTGCATGCAAGAAAAATCACTCTTCGTTTCAATGAGGAAGAACTCGTCATTAATGCAACCCAAAACTCCACGCTTTCTCATGTGTATTCCATCACATCTTTGTACAATGTCAATTCAACCAAAAACATTTGCAAAAAGATTTCCAATAGAGTTTTAGAAGTTGTTGAGAAAAATGAAGTTCCGTCCCCTCCGCCGGTGGAGGTTAAGAGTGTTAAGCCTACGATTCCAATCTCGAGTGATTCTTCGGATGATGAATACGTTGATCCCGATGGGGAAGTTTTCTTTGTTGACAAACGTTTTGAAAACTTACCACCACCTTTACCAAAACGGTTTCAAAATGTGAGAATTTTTAGTGTGACTAACATTGCTTTAGATACACCAAATATTTTTGACATAATTAAATCGGGTTTTCACAAGGAGAGTGTAAAAGATGAAAAAGGAAAAGACATTAAATTGAATTTAAAAGATTTTTCTACAATTCTAACTCCGTCATCACCACGTGTTTTGAGTACTACAAGCTCGTCTTCTCCTTTTGACGATGCTTTGTGTGGACTTAGTGTGGGGGAATCCCCATATTATCTCTCCCCTTTTTCCATCGAGGACGAGATATTTGATCCTGGAATTGATTATAAAGGGAAATATCGGTCTTCCACCGATGCAATAAATGGAAAATCTTTTCATTTGATTGGTGCGAGTCTACCTCGAGTAGCTCAATGTTTTCATGACTTACCCATTGTCCCACCCTTCTATTTCTTCTCTCCTATTTTCTTGAAACTCTTTGAGTTCTTGTTGGCTCATGATGAAGTGGCGTTGATTTGTTTTTCCAATGAAAACTAGAACGCCATCTTCGACCCCGGTATTTTGCATCATCAAAGGACTTAGTCCTTAATACCGGTTGTTTTTGGTCCTTGTTTATCATGTAAGCCCCACTAAAAATTGACCATACCATGATATCCCTAAATGATCACAATTATGGGGATTCGAGTCGAGCTTTTGACTCGGTTATCAAAAACAAGGTGCCTCGTAGGGGAGACCCATGCTTATCCATGTACATATTATTGCTTTCTAATTAGTTAATGTGAGGGGATTTGTGCCCTTCCAACCTTTGTTCCGTGGTTGTTTGTGCATTGTGGTTTTTAGATCATGATCTTCACGATTGGAGCCTATCGTGTTCGTTTCATGGGAGCACTCGATCGTTTGCTTTGGAGACATTTCTCAATATCCAAATGATATCCTTTTGATATTCTAACCTTAGGTTTTTAGCACACTTCATAAACGGCTATTAATTTATTGGTTACACCCTTTCCATGCTAGATTAGGCATTCGACTACGTCTCTAGTATGGGGGTGTTTGCACCCCTAGACTCGAAACATTGAGGACAATGTTTAACTTTAGTATGGGGGGGTGAATAGATACTTGCCTTGCCAAACCTTCACGCTTTCCAAAGTTTATCCTTTTGTTATCGTTTTTGTTGCAAAATAAGGCTAAAAATGGCCAAATATTAAAATTTTTCTCATGTTTTATAAGTGTTTGAAGACACGAATGTAGATTTTGTGATGGCGAGAATAAGAGTAATTTTTGACTCGACCGTGCGTATTGAGCACTTAGCTTTGATTCCTTAACTACACATTAGGCTAAGTCTCTTAAATGAGGACGAGAAATGATAGAGTTAATTATAAGTTACTATGCTAAACGTAGAGTACTCGTATTCTTTCAAAAACTAATGTGTTCTCGTTGTTTGCTTATTCTCCCTTCGCATGTAAATATTTTTTGCTTAATAAATATTGACTTAGCGGTTTAGTTAGGATTGTTAGGTTTCTAGTCTTTTCTAGTAGCTTCCGTGTAATTAAATTGGGAAGACATTAAGGTATCGCCAGCGTCACGGTTTTGAAGTATTGGCACCTGAATAATCGAAAGCTTCACCTAACAATAAGATTTCAAGTGCTCACCTAAATCTAGCAAACAATTTGAAGCCCCACAAGGCCTAAAATCTATGCAAAATTGAAAGTGAATCAAGCCTTAATCTTCGAAGCTTTAAAGATCCAAAATTCGCTTTAGCGTGAGGATATACGTCTTTGGCTAATAAAACCACCGATGAGGCGGATAATAAAAGGCAAGGCAAGACCGAAGTCATAATAAAAGCTTCATGGCGAAGTTGAATAAAAGATGGAGGTAAACCAAAGATAATAAGGCCCTTCCATTAGGGGGCGTATAAAAGTCTTGGTAATAAGTCTCATGTTCAAAACCGTTATAAAACCGTGTTTATCGATTCTTCTTGTCAACTTAATTTTTTAACATCGTTGTCTATTAGGAGGGGTTATTGATTTGATGGTCTTAGTTACACCGTTAGGACTCTATTTTTAGACCTAAATCTCTATTATCGCATAAGTCAACAATGTATCCTCGTGATCATTAAGACAAAATAAAATATAAGAGATACAACTTAGGAATAATGGGAGGATAAGTACGTGATTAGGGCATATGAGTAGTGTTAGCATTACTAACTTATAATGACAATGATCTCGTTGCACGCTTGGCATGGAATTAAGGTGAAAATCGAGGACGATGAAATTATTTCTAACGAAGCATTCACGTGTTCTTATTCTATGAACCTAAACGTCCCATTTTGCGATGAAAATCATACATTATGTCTAAAACGCAAGTAGTAGTAATAGCAGTAGTATAACTATTTTATCATTCAATAAAGTGAATAAAAATGAATTTTGGAGGTGCTATGATACTTTATTCTAGCATTGCGTGAGGGCACGACAATAGTTTAGTATGGAGGAGTGATGAGACTGCTTTTATACATGGTCTCATCGTCCAAATCGGGCTTAAAATGCATTAAATATCATTGAAAATACCAAATATATGCTCGTGTTTGTTACTTGTGTATTTTTAGGTACGGATATTGAGGAAATGGCAAAAGATCACAAGAATCAATCAAAAACGAACACGGGAAACGAAGCCGCACAATGAACCGGACCCAAATCTGGAATTTCCAAAATGGACCTTGAAGAATTGAAGATTGGCAAGATTGGTCCCTCTACAATTGAAGATTGGCAAGATTGGTCCCTCTACTATTGAAGACTTGGCAATTTATACCCTTGCAAAACTCATAAAATGCATTGTGGTCCCTAAATTATCAAGTATTTACAAGATCAGTCCTTGAAGAAAGAAGAATTGGCAAAAGAAGTCCTTGGAAAAAGTTTAAAACTATGATGGGCCATTTCAGCAAGTGTGCAAAAGTTGTTAAATGTGATTTTGGCGTTGACAAGGTCTATTCATCAAGTAGCAACAACAAGGGAGATTGGGGACCTATTCTGCCAAGACATACAAACCCACCCCAGCCTATCAAACTTCCACATCACCCACCACCACCAATCACAAACTTCCACCTCACCACCCCCTCCATGTCACCTTCCACCCACTATTAATTAACTGATTAATAAATCAGTTAAATACTTTCCCTCCTAACACTTTTTTTAAACTAATTTTCCCCCAAAACGGATTAAAACTTCCCCAAATCACACATAAACCCTAATCTTAATTACCTATCAAAAAAAGGGGTATTGGCTGTAAATCTCCAGAATAGTGATTAAGGCCACTCTCATCCATTCCCACCTCCCAAAACGTCCATCCTTTCCCACATCAACCAACCCATGTGTCCCCTGCCCCACAAAGAAGACGAAAACAAAGATGGTCCAGAGAATCAACGTCTCACACATACTACTTGCTCCCAAAGCTATAACAAACGATCAAGATCAAGTTTCAACAGCTGACATCTCTTCATCAATCATATGGCATGGTTTTTGACCAAGAATCAAGACAACCAAGGGGCATTTTCGGATTTTTACCCATTAGGGTTTTAGGCTTTGATTTTCTTGTAATATTTTATTCCAAGCATTCTAGTTTGTTCTATAGCCTAGTATAAATACACCCGTATGTGGGTTGTATTCTTTGTTCCAGATTTTTCCAAGCATTTGTAATCCCTTTTTTCAAATTTATAAAGTTTGGTATTTTTATTTAAATTGTAATTCCTTTTATTGGTTTTTAAAAGTTGGTGTGTGCTTGAGAATAGTCTGAGTTCCATATTACATTTTACAAATACTTTGTGTTTGTTTCAGTTTTCAGAAAGTTTTAAAAACTTGTTTGAAAATTATCAGAAACCCTTGGATCCTATGAAGTGAAAGTGGAATTGGATTCCAAGGTTTCTGATATTGTTCTTGTTTCAAAAGGTTTTCCAAGTTGAGGTTTATTGGATTGTACAAGGTTTTAAAAAGAGAAAAGAAAATCAGAAAGTGCATATTATTGTGTGTTCTATTTTTTTTTCTCTTAGCAGGTTTTTGAGTTTTGTTTTGTCAGAGGTTCAGCATAGACCCGGGTCTATAGGAGGTGGCTAAGCTGCCACTAAGGGACCTGGATGTAGGTCCCTTAAGGTAAAATAGTTGCCCTATTTTTCATTTTTCAGTTATATGTGATATTTGCATGAAATTTGTTAAGAAGTTGTTATAGTGTTGTTTATGTGGTTGATTTGAGTTCATCTGGTGTAATATGCATGTTATAAGTGATTAGGATCAGCTTGGTTTTGATTTGGTGTGATTTGGTTTGTAAAAATCATTTTCTGAAAACTTAAGGGGTGTTTGGATTAAGGCTTAAAGTGGAGTGAATTGACATCAAACTTGCTTAAACCTGGTTAAAAACATTTCCTTGGTGGTTACTAAGTAAAATGAATCATAAGGTTTCAGTTTGGTAGGATATTGAACTCATTTGCATGTTAGAATTTGAGGAAAACACCTTAAATCCAGTAACTGCTTTTTGTGCTTGATTTTGTGTGAAATTTGCCTCCAAATCTTGTAAACTGGTAGACAATAGGTTGTTTAAGGATTGTGTTCTGCTTATTTGTCATTTGTTTAGCTAGATTGCAAGTTATTGGCCTTCAAAATTCATTTGTATGCAAGTAATATAGCCTACTGTTCATCAGATACCCTATAGGCTATATCAGTGACTTGATTGTGCAATTTGTGTGATTTTTGGTTTGGTAGCTTGTTGTTATTGTGTTTGTATTGACTCCCTATACTCAACTGAGTATAGGGGTGCCTTCATTATCCAACAAACATCCACAAATCTCACAAGCCAAGCCCTCTTGTCCTTATTTTCACAAGTGAAGAAACTGTTTCCTTGTGTTCATCAGAAAGTTGTATCTGAGCACGTTTTTGGTCCAATCTTGATACAATCTTGCTTAAATTGATTGGTAGTTGTGTTTTTTAGATTAGAATAGTCACTAGTTTGTGTTTTAAAGTTTTAAAAAGAAAAAAAAAGTAAAAAGGACGTGGCCAGGACTCGAACCTGCGCCACTCCTTCCACACACAAACGCTCTAACCAACTGCCCTAGGGTCTTTGATTGGTATCACTTTGCAATGTTTAATATATAAGGACTATTGGTTTTCTAGCTTATTTACTTTTCAGCTTGTTTATAAGTTGTTTTCAGCTTATTCCTTAGGGTTTTTTCCCATTTAGCATTTTTCTTTGGTTTTTACTAGGTTTTAGGACTTTTTGGTTTAAAAATATTATTTTTCTTAATTTTTAGGATTATTTTTAGTTTAAATTTTGAAAAGTAAATAAAAAATAGAAAAAGGTAATTTAAAAATCCAAAAAAATAGTTTTTAGGTTTTTATTCATATTTTTGAGGTTTACAGCTAAAAAAGTTTTCAATTTAACTTATTTTTGATTTTATTGGATTTTAGGGTTTTTAGCTAACTTTAAAATTTAATATAAAATTATTAAATAGGTTTTAGAAACTTTTAATTGCATTTTTGTCTTAGTAATAATATTCTAGATTTTTGGTAATTTTTTAGAATTATTTAGTGAACTTTGAATTTTTTTGATTATTTTATTATTAAAAATTGAAAGTTTGTTTTTTCTACTTTTTTCATTTTTCCTAGATTGTAAACACATAATTAGGAACTTTGTAACTTTCCAAATACTTTTAGGACTTTTCATTTATTTTCTAGAATTAATTTAAGTTTTAATTGATTTTTATAGTTTTTAAGTGTTTAAAAATAGTTTTATTTGGTTTTAAAATTTTAAAAAATACTTTTTAGCTAAATTAGGTTATTTTTGAGGTTTACAAACTTTGAAATCTTGTTTAGGGCTTTTTAATAATTAGTTGTGATTTTTAGGGCTTTAATTAGCATTAAAAAGTCATTATCTAATTAATTAAAGGGTTTTAGCAAGTTTTGATTTTTTGTAAACTCTTAGAATAATATTGTGGATTTTAAGTAATTTTTAGGAATTTTTAGGTTAAAATTTTAATTTTGGCACTATTTACGGTTTTACGTGTTCACGTTTTCGTCTTAGTTTAATCCGTTTTCGTAACCGTCTTTCTTTTCTTATTTCTTTTCTCTTCTCATAACAATAAAATCAAACATTAATCAACTCATTACACAACACACGTGCCTCCTCGAGAACGAACTCACTTCATTGGGTCATAACTTGTGGTTTTCCTAAACTACTCGTTAATACTTACCCTAATTACCTTGTTTTCCTAAACAAGTGTGAAAATACAATTATCAGCCACACATGGAGAAATAAGTGCGGTACTTATGACGGATAGGGACACAGTCCAAATTCCTGTCTACTTCATAAGTAGAACACTACAAGGGCCGGAGTTGAATTATTCTTCCATGGAAAAATTGGTTTTGGCATTAGTGTTTGCTACGAAACGGTTGCGCCGGTACTTTCAGGCGCACCCAATTGTAGTTATTACTGATCAACCAATAAAACAAGTCATCTCTAGACTAGATGTGGCCGGTAGGCTACAAAAGTGGAGCATTCTATTGGGAGAACATAACATATCTTATAGACTAAGGACGGCTGTTAAAGGCCAAATGTTGGCAGATTTCTTGATAGAGAAGCCGGATGAAGAGGGACCAATCGTACAACAAGACGAAACTCCAGCAGAACCATGGGTACTATTTATGGACGTATCTTCGTGTACGGATAGATCAGTAGCTGGTCTCATCCTTACGAATCCGGAAGGGATGAACTTTACGTATGCTTTGCGCTTTGAGTTCACAACCACCAACAGTGAGGCACAATATAAAGCATTGACTGCGGGTTTAAAAATCGCCGCTAGAATGGGAGTCCGCAACCTTGAGGCCTACGTGGACTCACGGCTTGTCGCGAACCACATTCTGGGAGGATACGTAGCTAAGGAGGATAACATGGTTCGATACTTGGAGAAAGTCAAGTCACTAATCGCGGCTTTTAGCAAGTTTTCTATCAAGCAGGTACCAAGAGGTGAAAACAAGAAGGCGGACGCTCTTAGCAAGATCGCGTCTACAAGTTTCGCCCACTTATCCAAGCAAGTCTTGGTGGAAATACTCAAGGAAAAGTATATAACAAAAGGGGAAGTTGCAGCTATAGCTGAGGAAGATGGACTTACATGGATGACCCCGATCATCAACTATTTGACTGACGAAACCCTTCCAGACGAGGAAAAAGAGGCACGGCGCATCAGAAGGAAGTCGCAACACTTCGATCATCGAGAAGGTATTCTTTACAAGCGCTCTTTCTTACAACCGTGGTTGCGGTGTGTTGGGCCACGCCAGGCTACTTATGTGATCAGTGAGATACATGAAGGGTTATGCGGCATGCACGCGGGTCCCCGATCCGTAGTGGCCCGAGCTCTACGCACAGGATATTATTGGCCCACTATGCATAGGGATGCACGCGACATGATTCGCAAGTGCAGTGATTGCCAAGTTCATAGACCAATACCACGACATCCGCAGCAGGAACTTACACCCATTACATCCCCATGGCCATTCTATAAGTGGGGGATCGATATTGCAGGACCTTTTCCCGTAGCTGCGGGGGAGTTAAGTTCCTTATGGTCACAATGGACTATTTTACACGCTGGATAGAGGCCAAGGCAGTCAAATCCATCACAGGCAAACAAGTTAAAAAGTTTGTTTGGGAGAACATCGTGTGCCGTTTTGGCTTACCAGGAGAAATCATCTCGGACAACGGGAAGCAGTTCGCGGATAATCCATTCAAGGACTGGTGCGCAATGTTGAATATCAAACGGCGCTTCACATCTGTTAAACACCCGCAGACAAATGGTCTTGTGGAGCGAGCAAATAGAAGCTTGGGTGAAGGTATCAAGGCACGCCTGGAGGAACGGAGTGCCAAATGGGTGGACGAAGTGCCGCATGTTCTATAGGCACATAGGACTATGATCAAAACAGCCAACGGGGACACCCCATTCGCATTGGCCTATGGCACTGAAGCTGTTATACCAGCAGAAATAGGAATGCCTACCATCCGCACAATGGAGGTTAATGTCGTCACAAACGACGAGCATATACGGATCAATCTAGATTTGTTGGAGGAAAAAAGGGAGATAGCGGCTATCAATGAGGCCAAGTCCAAGGCGCGGATGAAGGATTATTATGACGACAAGGTTAAAGGTGTTTCTTTTCGACCGGGAGATTATGTCTATCGTGCTAACGAGGCAAGTCAAGCGTAAAATACAAGAAAGCTGGGCCCTAAGTGGGAAGGACCGTATGAGGTCACGGAAGCCTTAGGATGGGGCACGTACAAGTTACGTGACATGGATGGCCGCGACCTGGAACGCACATGGAACATCTGCAATCTCAAAAGGTGCTATCTTTGAAAGCTACGGCTTTTGCATGGACACTTCGCTATATCTGGCTTCAATGAAGATCCATGTGTTCTCTTTGTTTTGTTTCTTATGCTTTTCTAGGTTCTTTTTGTTTTTAGGATTTCCCATTCTTGTTAAAACAAAAAACGTAAATGTCCTAATAAAATGCCGAGGTACCTAGCTAGCTCCACGACTCGTTTTTGTGCAAATTGTTTTTATTCTTTAGATTCTGTTATTGTCATATAGATTTAGTTGTTATTACTATAATGTGCCATTTCTTATTCATATGCATTCATTCAATAACCGTACATGTACTATATGCCTCCAGGCGGGGTAAGAGGATTAAGTGAACCTAATAATTCAACTTGTCACATAAGAGGGATGCAACCCCAGTGACGCAGATCATGTATCCTTACTAGACACCTTACTCACAAGACGTTGTGATAAGTTTCCATATGCCGCGCTCACGTAGTGCTTTGCATGGTAAAGACGCACGCCGCACGTCTAGTAAAATATAGACTTGGTTTTATTCTAGGTAAGACGTGACACGTCATGCGACACAGATACACGATATCTAAAAAGAATATAAGTAAGTTTCCAAATCATCAAAATTGCCGTGACCACCACGGACTTATAAATATTATGCCAAATGTTTACAATCATGTCACAAAAAGGATAAAGTGTCGTGGACATCCACGGACGAATATTTAGGTTACAAACCAAATTATCCAAGAGTTATAACAAATTAAGGAGCACCCTACATGGGGGGGGGGGAGAAACCTACCTACCTCCCATTGCTCCTCAGCCAGACAAGGCAATATCTCACCACGTTCCTTCCGCTCCAAAGCTTGAGCTGCATTCATCTCCAGCACCTCGCTTAATGGCTGTTCACCAATTACGATTCTGGTAACATCTTCATAAATTGGAAGAGTGAGGTGGCTGGGTGAGGGAGTAAAGGGACTCCGGGAATGTCCCTCGTCCTAAGAAAATGCGCCAAGACTTAGTTTCTCCATAATCTCCTTGTTAGATGCATCTTTTGTGGCTTCCAGCTCGGCCAAGAAAGGGTAGTGAAGATCTCGCATTGCGGCCATAGAAGCAGTCATCTTTTCAGCAGCTCCGGTGTTGAAGAAGGCATGCTTTGTGAAGTTTTGCTTCTTCCTTATTAGCTCTGCGGCCATGACCATTCCTTCATGACGACCGTGGTCGATGCCATCTGACACGAGGTCCGCAAACTGTTGAACAAATTCGGGGGCTTCCAACACCTTGGTAACGGCTAAACGCGTCCCGTGACCCACCATCCACCTACGGCCGGCAATGGCTGCTAGTAGTTGGGGGTATAACACATCGTCACGCTCAGAGATAAGGGCATTCACTAGCACATCTTTCTGGGAGGACGCCTCCTTCAATTGTTCGGTCATGGCCCTCTCATGAGCAAGCTCCTCTTTTAGTTTCTCCCCACCCTGGATCAACGCATGGGCATCCTCAAGCTTCTTTGTGAGTATGGATACTTGGTCGGAGGAGGACTTAGCTGAAGCTTCTGCCACAGTCACCTGTATGTGATAAATCAAGTATTATAATGGTTGCTATTGCTGCATAGGCGTGATGCGGTGCGGATACATACGTTGGCTATTGCAGCCTCAACTTCAGTCTCGAGCTCGGCTACATGTTGGTCATGAACATTGGCATGGGTCGATTGTTCTTTAACAGTCGCCTCGGCAGTAACAAGCTGGGACTGGAGGGTGGCAATCTGGGCCTCATTTCCTTCAATCATCTTCTCTCTTCGACCAACCTTCCTCTTCACGGACTCAACATTCTCTAAAGCAGCCTCAAATCTTACTCTCATAGAAGTGCCCATGGCCATCTGATAAACCAAGGCGCCGTTGTATTCATCCACCAGATCCGCATGGTTTAGTGCATTCACATCTCGTACCAACCCAGGAGGGATGCATTTATTAAGATACTCACGACACTCCTCGGCCTCTCTCATCCGTGAAGCGGTGGTGATCTTCCAGTCGGGGTTGAACTACTGATGAGGGCCGGACATCAGGACCTCTTGGGAAGTTGTGGGTGTACCTTCCTTAAAGGCGGGGCCGGATCTAGTTGCGGCTGTATGCAGCGCATGTTCTTTCTCCATCTCCTTCTCTTTCCCCTTCTCTTTCCGTGCATCTGGGGGAGGTGCGGCACCAGCTTGTTCATCTCTAGAAACAAACAATTGGAATAAGTATTAAGTATTGTTTGAGGAAAACCGTAGCTCTTACTTAGATCATGGATATTTTGAGTAAATAAATGTGGTAGACTTACACGTTAGTCCCTTCTAGTTCTGATGTAGTCGGGGGAACTTGAGTGACGGGCTCAGCGTCGGTCAACGGCACAACTAGATCCATAAGTGCGGCCCGTACCGTTTCGGAGGCTTGGGTGGTGCTCCCAACAGATTGATAGCGGGGGTGGTCCTCGCGCAGTTTTTTGGGTGGGGCATTGTGTTCATAAATCTTAGCCTAAACAACTCTTCTTACCCGCTTGTTCTTCCTACGGGTACGCTTAGGGGCGGGCTGGGCTGCTTCTTCATCTTCTTCTTCATCTTCTTGTTGCATTTCCTCCTCGTCATCGCCCAATATTTGGCGAAGACTGGAGGTGGTCCTCTCAATGTTGTCACCTTGCTCTTCCCCGTGTGCGGGGGTAGCAGTATTAGGCGGCGAGGAGGGCCCGGCTTCATCTTCAAGCATCATGTTGTCACCATCTCGTTGTCGAAATCCATGGGGGTTCTCAGGAGGGTTGTTTCTTCTTCGTCTGAATGGGGATCCGGTACGGCTTCCAGGGCAACTGTCACATTCTGGGTATGCTCGAAGAGGGGTAGCTCGTTCTCACGTCTGGGACGGTATCCCTCTGGTATAAGCTTTGGATCACCTTGACGAAGGATTCCAAAGAAGTTCATTTCTGCCAAAATAAACGAAGTATATTAGTTATATCAAATAGGTGGGTATACGTCTTGGATGTGCGGATGCTATACCTACCTTCACCATGCCTCCTCCAAAACACAGGATATCTGTTGGACGAGCCGAAGTAATTGCGGCTAATCCCTAGTAAGTAGAGGAATGATTCGGGTAGGTTTCAATGGAAACCTATTCTATTTCTCTCTATTTCTTGGGAATGTTGGGGATTATATGTACTGGCGTGCGGAGGAGGGTCAGGAGATAATCTATGTTTAAAGACATAATCGGCCGACCACACTATTGAGTCAATGAAAAAGTAACGGTCGTACCAGTTTTTCTGTAAGTCCATGGCCTTATTATGGGACGTGGGGCTGTTTGGAGATCGTTTCTTAAAGGATAGCCAACCATTTACTAAACTAGGGGTGTAAAATAGCCGGAATAGTTCTACGGTTGGAGGGATTCTTCTTGCGCGACAAAGGATTTCAAACTAGCTGACCTTACATGCGCCTATACAGTACAGTTGGGTAATATGTACATCATAATATCCTAATAGATCTACAAGGAAACTGGTGAAAGGAATGCGGTAGTTGGCCGCATAAAAAAGACGAGTGTATAGGGCAATCTTTCCTTGAGGAGCCTCAGTTATGAGGTCCCCTGCACCAGGGAGAGAGGGGTGTAGGTTTGCTGGGAATGAAGTAATCAGTGCAAAAGTGATCTAATTGCTCCTGGGTCATTACATTGAGCACGGATACAATAGAGGGGTTGTTTCTTTGGGCCATTACTAAATAAAAGAGTTAAGGGCGTGGTAATCTAACCTGCGAAAGAAGGGATCCGTGCGTAAGAAGGTGCTGATAAAAGGAAAGCTTTAATGGCAGAAATGAAGGTGATAACTGTGTGTTACACACAGCCGTAGGGGCAGCTTATTTATAGGGTTGCCTTGAGAGTCATGGTCGGTTGGATGTATGACACGTGTTTGCCACTATCCAACATCGTGTGGTTAGGGTGTAAGTGGCAAGTGAAAGGTCATGTGGGGACCACGGGTCAATTCTGACTCAGAGGTTTACGTCGCTCGAGGTTCTGACTGTTTGCACTTTGTCAGTCAAGTGGCAGGTGAACAGTCATTTATGTCGGGATATGCGGTCATACGTAAGAGTATATTCAATGTTGCATTTAATTTGTCTCGGTTGTCACGTACGGATGGGGTATCATTGGAGTTCAATCCGTGTAAGGTTGCCACTTGCGGCCGAAACAAAATTTTGAAAATTTGTCATTTCCTAAAAGATCTTTCTTGGTACGTCCGGGGAGCATCTTGATAGTCTAGAGGTTACGCCTACGGCTGTAACAACTAGAGTGGGGGACATGATGACGTATAGTCCCCAGCCGGGTCATGAACCCGGCCCACGGGTACTACCTGTATCCGGCCCATCACGAATGGGTGGGAATAATGTTGTTTGAGCTTATGGGCTTGAATGAACAGTAACCGCACATACGTGTGCGGCCCACGGCCCGGCATGCCTGGTGCAGTTTTAAACATAATCATACTCCTGTTATGAGTAGGATTTATCTCAAAGGAGAGGATATTCACTCACCATAATTAGAAGATAACAATCAATCTAAATCTGGTGTTTATCCTTTCCTTGGGGCCGAAGCATCAGTGACAGCCCATTAGGGTTTCACTGCCTATATAAGGAACCCCCAAGGGTTCCACAAAGGTATTACATTCTACATACTCTCAATTCATCCGATTCCTATAACCCTAACCAATTACTTACTCTCACGCCAGAGTCTAATCGTGGGAAACATTCCCACGGTAAGCCTAACGCGTGTTGTTTTAGTGTGTAGGATCCCAACCAAACAATTCACTTGGTGCAGGAGCCGAAGTCCGGCCAACCCGAATTAAGCCTAATTCGGGTCTAGCAAGGATCACCCAACTTTTGTATCAACAACATGGGTAGTTGATACATGTGATGGTTGATAATTACTCATTGAAGGTATATCTTGACCAATTGTTGTTGTAGACTGATATGAGTGAAATCTCATATCAATTATATCACAAATCACCCTAAAACACAAAGCAAAATACCTGATTTTGATTCGTAAAAGCAGTATTATGGGTATGTTTTGTTGTCTGTGCTTGTGTAGGTAAAAAGATACAATTATGAAGCAAACAAAGGAATCAAGCCTTTATTGATGAAGAAAACACAAAAAGGAGGATGAAAAGTGACAAGCCAAGCAAATACAAAGGACCTTTCTTGACAAGATTCAAAGTAGAGGGACTTAGAGTGCAATTACGGAAAAGTCAAGAAAAAGTCAAACATGGTCAAAATATCAAGTCAACAAGATCAAGGATCATTTATGCTCAATCATGAAGTTCAAGGACCTAAAATGACAAGACAATGAAGTTCCTAAACTTAAACAAGATTCTACCAAGTCCAAGGGCCAAAATTGTCAACTTTCAAAGTAATTTAGCTCATGATCCGTGTATAAACATTCTAGCCAATAGGAAGCTGTTATTTCAAGTGGCTGGATTGCCAACTGGCCACTAAGAGCCGTCACATTTAATAACCAGATCATAACAGTGCATCCCACTACTTATAGTTTCCACCAATCAGATTTTAGAGTTTGGATAATGATCCGAGTGAATTATTTTCACCAAATACAAACACAACACGTGGCTTCTTAAACTCATAACGAGCCCAGATTCGAGATAGAGAAGGAGTGATTTTCAAAAAAAGTGTTTAACATCAAAAGTACTCTAAATCAAGAGAGGAATCCATTCCAAGTGATCAATTAAGCTAAAAATCACTCAAGAGGAAAAGCCCAAACCTGTTCTTCACTTGAAAAATCCAATTGACCAATTTGTGCCACGTGGAAGCTGGGTATTGGATCAAACACGTCATTCATCTTTCCCAACACTCATTTGTACTCTATAAATATCCCTACCTGTACTTCATTTGTGTATAGTAGCTAGTGTGTGAAAAAACACACACTTATCATTTCCTCTCATTTTTAGTTAGAGATTTAATTAGTAACTAATCTCAAGTGTCTGACAAACACTTGAGATAGTTAGTTAGATTGTAACAAACTTTGTAACAAACTTTCTGCCATTAATGAAACTTCAACTTTCATTTTCACTTCAATTCTCTTCTCCTAACTGCATTATCCTACCTACACTGTTACTACTTAGTTCTGTTGATCATATCAGATCAATAGAGCTTGTTTGAGTGATTTGGAAGCAATACTAGTTGATTCAGCAAGTACTAGTTTAGTCCTTAGCCATTTGTAGCAGAATGATTAGAAATGTGCAGAGTTGATCAGATATTGGCGATTGGTGATGATTCAGTTGATGATTGATTGATTTTCGTGTTTGGTGTTAGTTTTAGAGAGCTCAACGCTCCTCTACTCCATCAAAGGAGGCTTTAGTGCTAAAAGGCATTAAAATTCCTATTTTTGTTCCTCTAAAATGTCTTGAATGCTCAATTCTTAGATAGTTAGTGTAATTTCTTTATTTTGCTTGATTTGTTGTTCATTTGACCTATCTGATATGTGTTGGTAGATAGCTAGTAGCTTACTTGGCTTTTGATTAAGATAGATAAATAAAATTTGGTCTTGAACTACTTAATTTTCATCAATAGGCCATATTGTGTTCTATAGTGTTAACTTGTTGGTTCTTTGCTACTTTGTGGTTCATTTGAGTTGCTTTATAAGTTCAAATAAGTTTCTTTTGATTTCATAACCTTTTTATTAATAAGCCTTTGTAAAATTTTTATAACAGACTTAAAAGTGGTGTTTGGATCTAAATAGATTTCTTGAATCCGTTGTTGAAATCAGTTGTTTTGAGCTCATAAACACTTAATAGACCAGTACTAGTAACTTTGCAAGGTTTTGTGGTCAACACTTTTGTCAAAAAGGCAAACTGCATATAAACACTTTGGGTCAAGTTTTATCAGTTGAAACAAGCAAGATTCAAACTCTTGCCAAAACTTTGTTAGTGAGTTTTAAAAGCTGAAATTTGGTTCTAAGTAAAGTTCAATATATGAGCTTTCAGTTTCACTAAGGTAGATAATACAGTATAAAGAAATAAGCTAAGAATTAGCTTATGAATAAGCTGATGAGCATTTGTAAGTTTATGTGATGATCCTTATCTGATTAATCAGTTCCCACTATTCTACTTCATAAATCTTTCAATTTTCTTGCACATTCTTGTTACTTGTTTTAAGGCATTTTGGATATTTTCAGCTTTTTGGAATTTTTTGGTCAACAAAAGTCAACGATAAGCTACTTTTGCTTATGTTGAGATTCTAGCTTATTCACTAGATCATTTTCCATAATTTTTGATATTCCAGCCTTGTAATTAGTAGCTTAATTTTTGTCATAAAAAAATCAACTTGTGACTGATTGGGTAAGCTGTTAGCTTATTTTGGGCTTATTCAAATAAGCTATCTTGAGTTCTAGCTTATTTCAGCCAGTTTCCTTTGACATACCTAGCTAAATCTTGATTTTAAGAAGTTTGCAAAAAACTAGAGCTTATTTGGTTGAGTATTAAACTCATTCGAGCTTATCAAACTTTTGTTTTTTCTTTGAAAATTTAGTTCTATTTGCAATTTAGTCCCTAATCTTTGGGAGTTTGGTTAATCAGCTTTTGAATTTACAATTTTTAGGGTTTGCAAGTTCTAGTCCTTACATTTCAGAGTTTGTTACATTTGGTTAGGCAGTTTTGCTAATTTGTTACTTGTTTGTTAAGTTTGTTAGAATTTACATTTCTAGCCCTTTAACTTTAAGAATTTACATTTTTGGTCCTTGCATTTTTAATACTTAAAATTTTGATCTAGTTTACTAATTGTGCATTAAAAACTTGTACATTTTGCTTTATTGTGGTATATGCAATATGTTTCTAGTGTAGTACGGTTACGTAGTGATACTATTTTTACCATTTTTACGTGATTTGTTGAATTAGACCTAGATACCAAAACTTTTATAAAATCTAAAACCAAAAACAATTAATAACTTGAAATCATTTGGACAATCAATTTGTTGTGAGTTGGGAATTACGATCTTGAAAAGTGAAATATTAAATGGCGCCGCTTCTGGTTCATGACATTACGATTGACGATTGATTGACGGTTTCGATTGGATTTTGGGATCCGTGCACCTTGTGGACGTTCCTTTTACGTATCATAAATAAAAAAGATAAAAAATTAAAAAATATAAAAAATAAAAAATAAAAAACCACAAAATAAATTCTTTACTAGGAATTGAGCCAAAAAAATAAAAATAAAAGTAATTTTTTCCTAAAAGATTACACCAAAAATATATTGTATATATTGGTTTCACTCGTTTTTACGTACATACTATATATTCTTAAAATTCAATAAATACAAAAATATTTTTGATATATTATTATATGTAAATACATATACGTAGATACGAACACTCAATACACATATTACATAAGTATTTCTTTTGTAATAGACCGTGCTTGGGGGCGTTCCGGTCCTAAGTTTGTGTATCGATCAAAGTAAATTAAAGGCAAAAATAGATAAATACTTTCAATAGGAAAGAATTAAAAAAATATGAACTATTAAGTGAACAGAAAGGCGGCTTTGCTATAAAATGAAAGCCTAAGGGAAAAAGGTACTTAAGAGCTACGCGTCACCTCATTCCCACTGTTCACTAGTGAGTATTCTAAGAAGGATATCTTGTTGGGGGTTTTACCACCCAAATATTACTTACATATATTTTATTTTCTTGTGGATATTACTTATTGAACCTCGAAAAGGATAATCCCTTCTTTTCCAAAGTCGATCGAGAGCTCCTCTCTCACTCCTCGAGTTGAGTTGCATGCACACTCGAGCGCGTGCACATATACCTTTTGATGTACAACCCCTTCGTCCCAAAAGGAAGAAAAAGAATAAGAAAAACACCGTCCATAAAGCCGATCCCGAGCATCGTGCATTGAACAACTTACAAGAAGTCATGGCCGCCGTTGATAATAGACCATTGATGGAGATCCTCCAATCAAATGTGGAGGGAAATGCCGATGCTATTGTTATACCCGAGATACCCGCAAACACTTTTGAGCTTAAGACACATATGATCACTATGGTTACCCTTCTTAGGGAGAACCATGGATGACCCCCATGATCACATCAAGAAGTTCTTCTCACTTTGCAATACACTTAAGTATAATGAGGTCCCACATGATGCTATTAAGTTGATCTTAGTTCCATTTTACTTAGAGGGAATTGCTACGTATTGGCTAGATAGACAACCTTCTAGGAGCATTCACACTTGGGAGTATTTTACGAAGAAATTTGTGAATAAGTTCTTTCCTCCTTCAAGAACCACCGCCTTGAGAAAGCAAATCATTGGTTTTCAACAAAGGAATGATCAAAACTTTAGTGAGGCTTGGGAAGAGTTTAAAGAGTTGTTGAGAAAATGCCCAAACCATGGTTTTAACCAAGTTCACCAAATAAACACCTTCTACAATGGATTGAGACCTCACCATCAAGATTCCCTTAACTCATCCGCGGGTGGTAACATTCTTTCAAAATCCACACAAGAAGCATTTGATATCATTGAGACAAAATCCATGGTGCAAACAAATAACCAAAGAGATGAGGGGGCCCATGTTTTGAAAGAGAGTTGTCATCCATCCATTGATAATCAAATCCTCAAAAGTCACAATGAGCTACTTCAAGTAACTAAAAAGAACCAAAAAGAGATGATTCAAGCTTTTAGGAGTGTTTCCTTGAAGAACTCCTCTTCCAATGATGTGAATGCCATTTCCCTAAGTTATGAGATATGTGGAGGACCTCACTCTTACCTACAATGTGAAAAAGTTCAAAATTTTCAAGGTGAATGTTATGCTTATCAAGATGAACAAAGAGAGCACTTTAAACCTAACATCAATGCTAACTATCTCTCTTACAAGTCAAATAACTTCCTTGCTCCACCCGGTTTCCCACCCCATCAACCCACCCAAAATCAAACAAACCCTCCTCAATTGCTTCAAATAAATAAAGGGCCAAGGGGAAATTACCAAGGGAAAAACAACTATAGAGCACCCAATAACTTTCAAAACCAAGGGAATCACTTTCATGGAAATAACTAAGGGTTTTATAATCACCCTCCACCTTTCCAACAACAAGGCTTTCAAGGAAATGTGCCACATGATTTTAACACTATTGAGCTTCTTCACAAAATGAATCAAGAGAAGGAAAGGAGGTTTCAAGCCAATGAGAAGAGAATGAGGGAAATGCATGAGGAAACAAACAAGAAATTTATGTTGCTCCTAAATCAAAGACCACAAGGTGATTTACCTTCCAATACTCAAACCAAACCAAGGGTCAATGTGAATGCAATCACTACAAGGAGTGAAAAAAGACCAATGATCCTTCAATTCCTCCTAAGCCTACTTTGGTGACTCCTACTACGGTTCCTCCTTGTGACAAGCCTTCATCTTCTAGTTCTACACCTTCAAAACATACACCTACTATTCCTTCACCTTCCATACCAATTAATGAAGAAACCAACAAAGAGAATCCTTCAACAACTACCACTCAAACTACACCAAAACCAAGTCTTCCATACCCTTCAAGATTGAGAAAGGAAAATCTTAAGAACAAAGATGATATACAAGTGTCCAACTTCTTGAGGATGTTTAAGCAATTGAATATCAATATATCTTTTGCGGAGGCTTTAGCTAATATGCCTAAGTTGATGATTAAGGACCTTCTTTCAAACAAAGAGAAATTGGTTGATTTGCCTAATGCTTCTTTGAACGAAAATTTTTCTGCGGTGTTGCTTAAGAAGTTGCCTACTAAGCTTGGTGATCCGGGACGCTTTTTTATTCCTTGCAATTTCCCGGGGATTGAGAATTGCATGGCACTTGCGGATCTTGGTGCAAGCATTAATTTGATGCCTTTGTAGGTTTGGAAAAGACTTTCACTTCTCGAGCTCACACCTACAAAAATGACACTTGAATTAGCAAACCGTTCAATAGCTTATCCAGTGGGAATTGCGGAAGATGTTTTTGTTGGAGTTGATAAATTCACATTCCCACATATTTTGTAGTTGTTGATTATGATATGGACCCGAGAGTGCCTCTTATTGTTGGTAGACCCTTTTTGAGGACGGGTCTGGCGGAAGGTGAACTCACAATGAGGGTAGGAGATGAAAGAGTTGTGTTTAACATGGGGAAGTTGTCTAAGAAATCCAATGAGCCCGAGACGGTGAAGCAAGTTGATATCCTTGATGAAGTTTATGGTGAATATTTTCATGAAACTTGCACAAGTGGCAATTATGATCCTCCCTATGTTGAGACCATAGCTTCCATTACTTCCTCATTGGATATTCATGAACCTCAAGAGCTTAACTTTGGTGATTTTGTGATTCATTCCAATCCTCTTTTTGAAACATCATTTGATAACACACTTTTCCACCACAATGAGGAAGAAAATGAGGATTTTAGTGATGATGAACAACCTCTTTTTGATACACCAATTTATGATGAATATAGTGATGATGAGTTCTACATTTTTGAGCCTCTATTCTTTGATGATCATACTCCCTTGGGTTTTTAGGAGATACATGTTGAGTCACCACTCTTTGACATACCAATTTATGATGATTATGGTGATGAGGAGGGTTCTATCATTGATGAGAGTGATGAGTTTCTTGAGATTGATACACCTCTTGAGTACATTATTGGATATTTTGATAAGGAGGGAGACATACTCTTTCTAGATTCTTTATTGCATGAAGATACCTTGCCTTCTCTCTTTCCCACCTCAACATTTCAAAGTGACAAAGAAAAGCAAGTCATGATGGTTTCTTCCAAGAGTTTGTTGATACCCATTGACCCACAACCTTTCTCTCAAGATGTGACATATAAGGGGGAATGTTCTAAGGCTACCACCACTTTTTGTTTTCCCATCAAGGAAAGGATTTTTGATCCTAGTATAGAGATTGATAAGATAACTCAGTATCCACCTGATGCAATAAAAGTAAAAGTTGTGGGAGACTTTAGAGTTTCACTTAATCATTCTTTGGAAAACAATTGGGCAACACTTATAGAGAACACCTCACCCACTTCACCATTGCTTGGGATGTTACTTGTTGGATTGTGTAATAAGTGGGATGGCAATTATGTATTTGATCATGGTGGATATTTATGGAGTTTTGTATACTTGAAAACTTGCTTTACCTCATCATAGATATTTTTCATAAAAAGGGTAAATCTTTTACTATCCATGATAGGATTTCCATAGACACTTTTAAGTGTGGGATGAGTCGAGCTAGCGAATCCATAAATCAATCTTGAATAACTAGGCTTAGATCTTTTAGACTAGAGTGTGGTAGGATAGGAATAAAGGGTTAATAGTAGAGTTGAAGTGTAGGGGGGATGCGTCTCTTTTGTCTTCTTGATGTTTGTAGGGTTTCTCTCTATCATTGCATGCATTGGAGCTTATGGAGGAGACCCTTGTGTCGGGTTCACTTCGTTACTATAGTGATTTTCAAACCACTTGTGCTTAAAATGAATTCACTTTAGTAGACCTTTCCTTAGCTTGGGTTAAGCAAAGTTATCAATGTCATAAGTGTAGGGGAATTTACTCAAATACTCTTAAACACTGAGGAAAATGTTTATCTCAAGTGTAGGGGGCCTTCTTTCGAAGTGACCTTACCTGGAACTTTGCTATTACTTCATGATAACTTGGAAATTATTTTTTCAAACATTTTTCAAATTTTTGATCTACTTTGGCCACCAAAAATATGCATTCATAATTTTTGCATTAATCATTTTTTATTTGCATAACACATTTGCATTGTATATATTTCTTCTTTTATTTTCATCAAAAATATATAAAAAGGAAAAAATATAATAAAGGATATGGTTTAACAAATTTAGACTTCTTTGACATATTAGGCCTGCCATGGATATTTTGACTCAACCCGAGTTTGCTTTTCAAGCTTACTCTAGCTAGTATCCTTAACCATGTAGACCTTTATTGGTTTATTAGGCTAAGCATCCACTAGTATCATTATTTGAGATTTTAAACTGTGGAGAACAAGAGATGATAGAGTTTGAAATAAGTTTTAAGGGCTAGATAAACCTCATATTAATTAATTGTGGCTTTTATATTCCCTTTCGTAACCTTTACTTTCTTGTCAATGCATGTATATATGTTAATAAATAATCAAGAACGGTTTTAATCGATTTGTAGTCTCTTATGCATTTGTTAGGACCATTGGAATAGTTATTTGTAGTAGGTAGACTAGGAGGTATGTAGTTCCTCCTGGTCATAATAGTAGTAGGAGCAAGTCGTGCTCCTGGTCTTATAGAAAGTCAAACTTTATTATTTAGTTATTATTCAGTTAGAATATGCATGAAATATGTTAGGAAAGGATATGCATATCAGTTTTACACGTTTTGGTTAATGATGTATTAGTGTTTCCTTGTAGTATAAAAGGAACCTTAGGCAGAAGGGTTACACAGACCTTCATCAAACATAATTCTAGTTATTATTAATATTAGAAATCCTTAGAAAAGGATCAAGTCATTATAGTTATTTTGTTCTTCTTTATAGTATTTGTATTTTGCACTTATACTGTGTATAAAGTCTCTCTGTGAATAGACTTGTGATTACAGAAGTCGTTCACCGTTTCTGACAGGGTGCAAGATCCACATCTAGTGGACCCAACAAGTGGTATCAGAGCCTGGGAGAGGCTCTGTACAAGAAGAATCAATTTTTCTCATTACTAAACTTTTTGTTTAATCATGTCTGCCTCAAGTTCTACTCAAACAGGAGAAGATAGTACTCCTAGAACTCAGCAACCTCAGCAGATCATTGCTACGGTTTCCAACACAAATGGTAAGTTTCCTCTTCTAAAAAGGACGAATATGATAGCTGGGCAATGAAGATGGAATGTTGGATCACTAACACTGATCAAGACCTTTGGAAGATCATTCTGAATGGAAACAGCAGGAAGTTGACTAGAAGAGACAAGAATGGTAATATTACTCTTCTTGACCCTAAAACTCATGAAGAAATCACAGCTGTTCAGAAGGAGATCAAAGCAAAAACCATTTTGCTTCAGTCTCTTCCTGATGATCACATGGGTGACTTCTATCATCTGGATGATGCTAGAGAGATCTGGAATGGAATAAAAGCAATGTTCAGTGGGAATGAGGAATCAAAGAAAATGCGAAGATCCATGCTGAGAGATGAATTCACAATTTTCAAGATCTCAATAACTGAACGTAGCCATCAAGGGTATGACAGGTTCCAAAAGATATTGAGCCAGTTAAATCAACTTCGGTCGAAACCTGACGATGGTGATATCAATGCAAGGTTTCTTAGAGCCTTACCCTACTCATAGAATCAGGTGGTAATCTTTCTCAAAGCAAAAAGTGGGCTTGACTATCTTAATTTTGATGATTTGTTTCATAAGCTCAAAACCTTTGAGCCTCATGTGAGGGGATACTCAAGTGATTCTTTTCCTACTCCTGCTAACTCTGCCTTTGTGAGTTCTATGAGATCCAGTCCCATGTCTTATGCTAGTAGCCCAAGCAATACAGTGTCTTCTCAACATACTTATCAGCATACTTCTACTCCTGAACCAAAAGCCAAGTCTGGTAGCATGGTAGAAGCTGTTCTTCACTCTTTTGTTGCTGACGTTGATGCTCAACAGCAACTTGCTTTTGATGACTTCAAACAGGTCGATAAACTTGACCTGGATGAAATGGATCTAAAAAGGCAGATGGCCATGCTCACTCTTAGGGTTCACAAGTTTGAGAAGAAAGCCGGTCAAAAATTTAATTATAACCCAAGAGAGCCCGCAAGGTTTGACAGAAGCAAGGTTCGATGCTATAACTGCCAGCAGCAAGGTCACTTTGCAAGGGAATGCCCTAACAAGCATGACCAGGAGAAGAGCAGATATTCAGCTTTTATGATTCAGGAGGTGAAGGATGACAAGAAGGCGTTGGTGTCTATTGACTCTATGGTCAACTGGAATGATCATCAGAATGCTACCCTAGAAACAGCTAAGCCTTCTACTGATGTATTTGTAATGATTGCTGGGAATCTATCTGATGCCAAGGAAGCAGAAGAGTTTGCTCTTATGAGCATCTCACCTCAGGTACAACATTGTCCTCTTGGTTGTCATGATAAATATTCAGAATTGTTGTCCCAATATAATAACTTAAATGATCAGAATGATAAGTAATTTTTGGAGGTTCAAGCCTATAAGGCTTCTTTAAAAACATTGGAACAACAAAAGAGGTGGCTTCAATATACTCAACGTGAGTATGAGGATAAAATTAGGATACTGAACATTGATTTAGAAAACACAACAAATATGCTTAAATACACAAAAAATGTAAAAGATGACAGTATCAAAGAAAAACAAGAATTGAAGGAAAAATTAGATGCTACACTTCTGAGATTTGAAAAATGGCAAAAGGCACCTAAGAATCTTTCAAAATTAATTGATAGTAGCATGTCTGGTAGGACTAAAAGAGGGTTAGGATTTGATAAATATATTGATTCAGAAGATGTGTTTGATTTATCTTTTTCAAGTGTCTTTGATCCTGACAAAGTGGAAGAGGGAGCACCTAGCTACAATAGGTTTAAACCAGCAGCAGAAATGCACGCTGTCCCTCCACCTCTTACGAGAACTTTCATGCCCACTCCTAGGCATAATGACTTGGATGGATCACAGATGCATGAGTCCCCAAAAAGTTCTACTAATTCTAATGACTTTGTCTCGTGTACTTTCAGTGACAAAGCCAGTGACTCTGCATCATGTGGTTCAAGTGAAGAGTCGAGACCTACAAGTTTCAAGTCAAATGACTATGCTGCTACTAGTGCTAGGAAGTGTGAAGAGATAGTTTCTTTTACTTCAACAGTGTCTAGTCCTGGTTTATTGAGTCCTAGGAAGAATGTTTCTCCTAGAATTATGTGTAATAAAGTTAGCAGTATGAAACAATGTCATTCTAATAAAAGGTCGTTTAAAACATGTTTTGTTTGTGGGAGTGAATTTCATTTGATTAAAGATTATGATTTTTATGACAAACATTCTCTGTACATCAAGCATTTCCTGCTCCTAGTCCACTAGGAGTTGTTCCATATTCTTCTAGAAGACTAAACCCAAGTGCTCAATCTTTTTACTCTTCTAGAAGGACCTATCCATTAGTTTCTGATCATTGGAGAAACACTGGATTAATATCAAATAGACCAACCAGTAATTATTTTCAGAATTTTAATCCAAATTATGCATATAACTTTGACCACATGTATTTTGGGTTGGGAAATATGGGAACTGCTGTTAAGCCCTCAGCAGGTTGTTCTTGGTCACACAATAACACCAATATGATGAATAGGCAACCAAAGAACAACGGTGGATCTCATCAATCTTCTTGGTTATCCTCTAAAGATCCACAAGGCAGGCTTAAACCTGAAAAGGTTTGGGTCTCCTTAAGACACTAACTTTTGCATCTTTCTTATCTTGTTGTTGTAGGTTACTCCTTACCAAGATCCTACTTTAGGAATTGTTGATAGTGGATGCTCTAGGAGCATGACAGGAAATAAAATTCTTCTATCTAACTTTGTACCATTTCAAGGCGGAAAGGTCTATTTTGGAGGAGGTGAAGGCAGGATCACTGACAAAGGAACAATACAGACGCCAAATCTTAATTTTGAGCATGTCTATTATGTGGAAGCACTTTCGAATTGATATCTGTCTCTCAGATTTGTGACAAGAAGCAGTTTGTCCTCTTTATGGATACTGATGCACTAGTGTTATCCAAAGACTTTAAACTCCCAGATGACTCACAGGTTCTACTCAGAATCCCTAGAAGACACAACCTCTATAGTATCAAGCTGAATGAAGTCAATCCTACTGGCCAACTAGCATGTTTGGTTGCTAAAGCCTCAGAAGATGAAGCCACTCAATGGCACCGAAGGATGGGACATGTGAACTTCAAGACCATTCACAAACTAGCGAATCTGAATCTGGTCTCTGGTTTACCTCCCAAGTCATTCAGGAATGATATTAATTGTCTTGCATGCAGCAAAGGTAAACAACATAAAGCATCCTTTAAGGCCATTACTACTCTCAGCCTTATAACTGAACCATTGCAGCTACTACACATGGATTTATTTGGTCCTACCTCTATTAGGAGCATTGACCACAAACAATTCTGTCTGGTGGTAACTGATGGGTACAGCAGGTTTACGTGGGTTTTCTTCATGGCTGCCAAGAGTGAGACCTACTTAATTCTCAAGGATTTTATTACACTTATAGAGAATCAGTTGTCCAAGAAGGTTAAAGGTATTCGATCTGATAATGGAAAAGAATTCAAAAATGCAGACCTCAAACACTTTGTAATTCTAAAGGCATCAAAATAGATTATAGTGCAGCAAGAACTCCTCAACAGAATGGCGTGGCAGAAAGAAAGAACAGGACTCTAATAGAAGCTGCAAGAACAATGCTTGCCGATTCAAAGCTTCCAACCATGTTCTGGACAGAAGCTGTCAATACTGCAAGTTATGTTTCGAATAGAGTTTCTATTACAAATCCTCACAAGAAGACTCCCTATGAGCTACTAACATCCAAAGTACCAAACATTGCTCATTTAAAGCCATTTGGGTGTCCTGTCACCATTCTGACTACCAGTGACTATTTGGGGAAATTTGATGGCAAGGCAGATGAAGGATACATTTTGGGATATTCAGCTCACTCTTGGGCTTATCGTGTCTACAATCTCCAAGCCAAGCGAGTAATTGAAACTATAAATCTCAAGTACTTTGAGGAGAAGTCAAACATCCAAGGCAAGGGTCCTGAATGGTAAATTGTTCTTGATTATCTTAGTGATCATTAGGATATTTTCGTTTCAAAACTAACCATGATGTAGGTCCACAAGTATTTGCAACTTCTAGTGCAGGTGCTCATTCTAGTCTTTCAGACTCAGATGACGAGGATGATATTTTTGTTGTTCCATCCTATTCCACTACAGTCTCTCCTACTCCTCCTAGTGATGCAACTCCATCAGATATATTGGATTCACAAGTAGCTCTTGACACATTACTCAAACAACAACAAGAAGCTACTACAGCAGCTGCTCAAGGTGGCTTTGAGTTTCCTTTGAATACGAATGCTGACAAAGCTGCTCCTAGTACTCCAACTATTACTCCTAGTGCTAGTTCAACACCTATTGGTAGTCCGGCTAGTGATTCCACTTCCCATACTAGATTCTCAAGTCCTTCTGACCTGGGGAACTATCAAAAGAAGTCTTCTACCAAGCTAGATGATATTCATAAGCAACCAATAGATGGTATTTTCAACTCTGCTTCATATGATGATGACTTTGTTGGGGATCTTAATAACTTGGCACCAGAAGTGGAAGTAGCTTCCAATCCAGTGTTGCAGTCACACAAAGACCATCCTACTACTCAAATCATTAGAGATCATGGTTCTACTATCAAGACTCACTGAATGCATAAGAAGGTCACGTCTGATCATCATGCTCTTGTGAGCTATATTGAGGATCAAAAGCGTAATAATCATACGGACTTTCAACATTTTTTGTTTGCTTGTTTTCTTTCACAGGTGGAACCTAGATCAGTCTCTCATGCTCTTGAGGATCAAAGTTGGGTGGAGGCTATGCAGGAGGAAATGCAGCAATTCTTGTTTCAGAATGTTTGGATCCTAGTTGACTTGCCGGATGGAAAGACAGCAATTGGTACCAAATGCATTTTCAAAAACAAGAAAGATGCAAGGGGTATAATGGTGAGAAATAAGGCGAGGTTGGTTGCACATGGTCATACACAACTTGAAGGCATTGACTACACTGAAGTTTTTGCTCCCGTTGCTAGGATTGAAGCCATTCGTCTGTTTTTGGCTTTTGCTTCTTATGTGGGCTTTACAGTTTTTCAGATGGATGTCAAGAGTGCATTTCTCTATGGAAAGATTGACAAGGAAGTTTATGTCACTCAACCTAAGGGCTTTGTAGATCCACTTTATCCCAAGAAAGTTTTGCAAGGTGGTCAAAGCTCTCTATGGACTTCATCGGGCTCCTAGAGCTTGGTATGAGCGTCTTTCCACTTTCTTGTTGAAACATGGATATAGAAGAGGCACAATTGACAAAACACTATTTCTTAAGAGGAATACCAAGGACATTATCCTTGTTCAGGTTTATGTGGACGACATTATCTTTGGTTCTACTAAAAAGGAATGGTGTGATGAGTTTGAACAACTAATGAAGGGTGAATTTCAGATGAGTACTATGGGAGAGCTTACATTTTTCCTTGTTTTTCAAGTCACGCAACAGTCGGATGGAATCTTCATAAGTCAAGATAAGTATGTTCATGAGATCCTTCAGAAGTTTGATATGGATCCTCTTAGACCAGCAACAACACCTTATGAAGTTGCTAAAGTCAAACTCAAGAATGAGCCAGATCCTCCGGTAAATGTTCACATGTACAGGTCCATGATTGGCTCACTCATGTATTTGACTACACCACGTCCGGATATTATGTTTGCAGTAAGTGCTTGTTCTAGACATCAGGTGGCTCCAACGGTTTCTAACTTGAATGCAGTCAAGAAGATTTTCAAGTACATCAAGGCTCAACCCAAGTTAGGCTTGTGGTATCCTAGAGAATCACCTTTTGTTCTTGAAGCATATAGTGATAGTGACTATGCAGGTGCTAATAATGACAAAAAATCTACTACTGGTAGTTGTCAATTTTTGGGTCGAAGACTTATCTCATGGCAATGCAAGAAACAAACGATAGTAGCTACTTCTTCAACAGAAGCTGAATATGTAGTTGCTGCTAGTTGTAGTGGACAAATTTTGTGGATTCAAAATCAGATGCTAGATTATGGGTTCAACTTTATGAACACCAAAATTTTCATTGACAACCAAAGCACTATCTGCATTGTGAAGAATCCTGTCTTTCATCAACGTACAAAACATATTGAAATTCGGCACCACTTTATCCGGGATGCCAATGAGAAGAAGTTGATACAGGTTCTTAAGGTTCATACGGATGATAATGTTGGTGATATGTTGACTAAAGCCTTTGATGGTCCTCGGTTCAACCACTTGGTGGTTCACATTGGGATGGTCAATCCTTGAGACCTAGGATTGAGGGGAGGCTAAGCCTAAGGGTAGGCTTAGTGTACATATTTACTTGCACAAATTAACATATTGGTAGTTTTTAACAATAGATTGTATGGGTTCTTGCGGTGTGTGTTACTTTTAGTGGAGGATTTTGCTCACTTCTGGTGGTTGTCTTCATTAATGGTTGGCTTCTAGTCATTTATGGTTGGCTTCTAGTGGATAAAAATCCTTCCTTATCAAGTAATGGTTGGCTTCTAGTCTTGGTTTTGGTCTCTGTTCACTTCGTTGACTTCTGTTAACCACGTTGTGCTTTTAGTATTGACCCTTATGCGTTTTGACTTTTAGTCAACGCAAGTTAATTCTGGTATATATCATCTTATTTAACTTTGGTAAATTGGGATTTGCAAATAATGTTATAAGGGGCAAGTGGTTACTTTGCATTAACTGCCTATATTGAAAGGCAACCCACATTATTAGGGGTCAATTAACAGTTACTAGACCATTATTTATGGTCAATTACCCCCCTTGACTCATTCATCACAATCATAACACACACACACACGCTCCTACTCTCTCAAACCCTAACCAATCATCTTCCATCACTTCCAATCAACATCAATGGCTGCTTTGGTCTACCAACCTGCTCACAATAAGGTAGCATATCTGGGAGATGGTCCTAAACGTGATGACTTCACAGACATACTAGAGTTTATTGAGGCTTCTAACCTCAGGTATGCTTTTATTGTTTGCCCAATTGTTTATGATAGTGTGATTCGCCAGTTTTGGGATACTGCTACTCTTGTGGCTGTGTTTGGTCGCCCACGTGAACTCCATGCTACCATTGATGGACGTTCTTATGTGGTTACTGAAGCTTCTATTAGGAGTTCCCTTCATCTTCAAGATGAAGGTGGTGTTGTTTCCGTCCCCGATGCTGAGGTTTTGGAGGGGATGGCTGATATTGGGTATAACCATGGGGGGAAGTTCAACTTCCAAAAGAATAGGTTTTCCCCTCAGTGGAAGCTTCTAGTGCACTTTTTGATTCACTGTTTAAGCTCCAAGTCTGGGAGTTGGGATGCCTTTCCCACTCCTTTGGCTATTGGTTTGATCTGCATAGCACAGGGTAGGGTGTTTAATTTTCCTCGCTATTTGTTTGATGGGATGGTTAGCAATTTGACTAGTACTGGATCTAGGAAGAAATTTTTGATGTATCCTAGGTTTTTGCAGCAGATACTTGTGTGTTTACCTTGTGATAGGGAGGAGTATGAGACCCCCAAGCTTACTGCTAAAGTTTACTACAATATGGCTTATGGGTTTAGAGGGGATTGGAGGTCCCTTACTGATGCAATGCTGGGCCTTGCCCAAGGTCCTCCTGTTGTTGTTACTCTGGCTGTCGAAGCCGAGGAGGAACTACCATTAGGTGATGATCATATGGAGGAGGAGCATCCTGCTGGTGGTGCATCTAATGTGGTTGTGGAAGAGACAGTTGAGGAAGTGGTGGTTGAAATGCCATCCACTTCCAAGGCTGCCCCCTCTTCTATGCCACATTCGTCTCCATTTGTGGATACTCCCCCTCCTAGTCCAGTCACTGACTCTACTGATAAGCCCTCTGGTTCTCGTGCTCATAATGATGACCCCTTTATTGCTTCTGGTTCCAATGAAGCCTTCCCAGACCCAAGTCCTCTTGGTGGGAAAGCGGAGGAGCCTACTACACTGACTTCTTTGCTTGATCTCATGCACAGGTACCATGAAAGGATTCTTTCTTTGGAGGCGGATTTGAATCAACATCGTAAGCTTACCAGGGAATTTGTTCTTCCCATGGCTGACCGGATTAAAGCTTTGGAGACACAGCTGAGGAGGAGGAAGAAAGATGTGGTTCAGTCTGATTCTGATGAGGAGGTTGAAGATCTTGTGGAGGATGGCTTGAATTTGTTGGCGAAGGCTGCGTTTGCTGATAAGTCATATGATGATCTGTCGATTCCTCCTACTTCTTCGAGCATCCCTCCTACTGCTGCTACACCTAGAACAAAGGAAGATATTGCTGGTACTACTGCTGGTCCAGTTGCTGTACCGTCTCATGATCCTAAGGGGAAAGCCCCTATGACTGATGCTCTCTCACCCCCTCGCAAGCGTACTCGCAGACAACTTGAGGAGGACAGGTTGGGTGAGGAGGCTGCACAAAGAATGCAAGCGGAGATTGACCAAGCTGCTAGGGCTGAAGAGGAAGCTCTTCAGAAGGAAAGACGTGAACAGTTGTAGCATGATGCTATGAATTGGGACGATAACGATTGGATGCGGGTGCTCACTATTCTTACCTCGGATTATTCGCAGTTTACTGATCTCTTTCGTTCTGATGTGAATGAGCAGAATTGTATTCCTCGAGCTATGGCGTTAATGCGTAAGCAACAATTATCGCTTGCTGCTCAACTGCGTGAAAAGCGTAATAACAGGCCTTTGACAAGAACCGAGGAGCGAAAGTTAATGCAGAGGTATGTCAAATATCAGTCGGGTGCTCACTTTACTGTTGGTTGGACATGGGAACGAGTTCGGGCATTCTCTTTTGACGAGCTTAAGGATCTATATGAACGAATGATCAAGCGTCAGAACACACTGGTTCCGGAGCGTTTCATCTATCGTCCTCCTCCACGAGTGATTCCTACTTCTCAACCTGCTGTTTCTCCTTGTTCTTCATCTGATGTTCCTCTTCGTTCTAATGGTATTCCATCTGTTGTTGATGTTTCTACTGCTGGTACAACACCTACACCTTCGGTTGCTCATCCTGTTTCATCTTCGGTTCCTACCACCACCACCTATGCTACCACTACCACCACCACTTCTACTCCTGCTATGGCACAACCCTCACCACCTGTGACTGGCTCTCAACCTACTCCTTCTCCTGGTGCAGCTACTGTTGATCCTTTGGTTGGACAAGGTATTGATTCTACTTCTGCTGATCCTATTCCTGCTGTGAAGGTAACGGTTGAACCCTCGTATGGTGCTCCCACTCCTCATCCTTCCATTCGCAAGAAGATGGCTAGACGTGGCAAGTCTGTTCCTTATGAGAAGCTTGGACGGTTAAGCCATCCACCACTATTCCTGGTACTTTAACCCATAAGATTTTCGTCAGTGATGGTTATGTTCGTTATGCTTCGGGTTTGCAAGGTGTGTTGCCTTGGGTAGATTGTAGTGATCTTATGTTGTTGTATGGGTTTGTGGATGCTGGTATGCCTACTCATCCTAGTGAAGTGCCCTCCTGGCCTGGTCTGACAATGCGGGCTGATTTGAAGATGATGCTTGATTCTCCTCCACATGCTCCCCATTCTGGTGTCTGGAAGGACCAGCCACGCTGGGTAATCAAGAGATGGAAGTTGTATGCTGGCTGTGGCGTGCATGTCTTGGAGTTGGAGTCTGGTGCAATGGTGTTCATGCTTACGGATCTTGATTATCCGTTAACTATTGCTAGTATGGAGGCCATGCTTGCTTGTCACTTGCAGATTTCCAATGCCCCTTCCGGGAATGAGACTTCTATGGCTACTACTCAGGTGGAGGGGATACAAGCCCGGTTGCAAGCTGAGAAGGTGGCTGCGTCTGGTATGTGATGGGTTGGTTTGTAAGTTTTTCTGTTTTGTGTTTTTTATTCATTTGTTTATACTGCAATTCTTTTCACCAATATGTACAGTGATTGGTGACTCACATTTGTTATAGTTAAAAAAAACATACTTTTTATATAATATCTGCTTATACTTTAAACAAATCAAGGATTTTACACTTGTAAATAATATAATATCTACTTATACTTTTTCAAAACATTGGGTTCTTTTTGACGGTTTCACACTTGTGTTGGTTTTGGTGTTTCATTTGGTGTTGGACATGGTCCACACAACAAATGGTGCTCAACTCACCATGTCTCACATACAAGAAAGAGTTGATTCACCTTGAGGGTACGGCTCTTGGTGTGATTCTCAAATCCGTTGATGGTTGCCAGGTTACCCAAAACTGGATGGTTTTCACTTGCCATGGTCCTTGACTGAAAAGTGGCTAATCCAAGGGGGTACGGCTCTTGGTAAAGATTTTATCAAATCCGTTGATAGCTATAATAGCTTGCTCAAAGCTATAGGGTTTTCAACTCACCGATGCTTCATTGCTAAGAGTTGGCGAGTCCAGAAGGGTACGGCTTCTGGTAAAGACATATCAAATCCGTTGACGGCTGTGATGGTTTTCCTAAAATCATCAGGGTACCCCCACTCACCATCGATTCACGTTCTAAGAGTTGGGCCGGGTTCTGGTCTCCCAGGGTGATGCTTATTCCACCATAATGACTGGCTAGTCCAAGAGCGAGCAGCTACTTGGTAAAGGCTCATCAAACCTGCTCATGTTGCTTTGAAGATTCAACACGATGCAGATTTGTTTCAAGCTTTGGAGAAGCTTCTAGTGTTCCTTGTTGCAGCGGTTCTTATGTTCCTTATATTGCTGATGCTGCTGTTTCTTTTGTTGTTCTAATCCTCAAGCTTTGTTGCACGATTTACCAGGAAACTTGAACTCAACAGGTCAAATTCAAGTTTAGGGGAGGATTGGTAGGACCATTGGAATAGTTATTTGTAATAGGTAAACTAAGAGGTATGTAGTTCCTCCTGGTCATAATAGTAGTAGGAGCAAGTCGTGCTCCTGGTCTTATAGAAAGTCAAACTTTATTATTTAGTTATTATTCTGTTAGGATATGCATGAAATATGTTAGGAAAGGATATGCATATCAGTTTTACACGTTTTGGTTAATGATGTATTAGGGTTTCCTTGTAGTATAAAAGGAACCTTAGGCAGAAGGTTACACAGACCTTCATCAAACATAATTCTAGTTATTATTAATATTAGAATTCCTTATAAAAGGATCAAGTCATTATAGTTATTTTGTTCTTCTTTATAGTATTTGTATTCCGCACTTATACTGTGTATAGAGTCTCTCTGTGAATAGACTTGTGATTACAGAAGTCGTTCACCGTTCCTGACAGGCTGCAAGATCCACATCTAGTGGACCCAACAGCATTTTTGACTAATCATTCGTGGTTGGTATAAGTACGTCTTAAGATTCTAAGTTAGAACGTTTAATGTGTACTAGACTTATGTCATGCTTAAATACTTATCGGGTGTTTTTCCGTTTATTCTTTTCAACTTTCTTTGTGAGGAATAAAGAAAAACTAAGAGCGGCTTATGAAAAAAAAATGAGTGGCTAGAAAAAAAAAGAGAAAATGAAAAAGAAGAAAAAAATAATTATACAAGACTCCCAAGAGGGGCAGTGAAGTGTTAATAATAGTAGCTATTGAATTCCAATATTACTCTCACAAGGGTTGCGGGGTTTTAATAGTTTACCCAATCTAATATTACCTTGACGGGTTGCGGGATTGAAGATCCAAGGTCTCCAAAAGGCGGCCGATATAAATTATTGCGCGAGTTTTATTTTTCTTTCCTTAGCGAGTGTGTAGCTACATATTAATGCATGACATAAGGATTTTACACATAAGGCGAATGAGTTATTATTTTGAGTCGGACTCATATCAATTGTGGGCGGTTTTTCGAGTAATGGATAAGAAGGTTACACAGGATTAAAACTGTGCTTCCTTATTTTGAGATTTTACACTTCTTATATTTCACGCTTTAAATAATGACAAATTTGCCCAAAAGCAATTTGCTCAAATAATAACCGGTCTTAGAGGCATAATAAGTGGGGGTATAAGAGTAACACAATTAAACTTTATGAATAAGTCGATGCACTTTCACTTATGGATAACAATGATCTTGTTTTTAAGCTTGGTATGCGGAAAGGGAAACTTGAGGATGATAAGTGTTCATGGTACCAAAGCCCTAATTAAAGTCTTTGATTTCTTTATGAGTTATTTTCATTAAAACCATTTCAAGAAAAATCCAAAAATATATAAATAGAATTGTTTTCCTTTGCATTGCATTGTATAAATCAAAATCATGCATCATATAGTGTAGAGTAGTGTAAATGCATTCCATATTGGCCAAGGTGGATTAACTATGAGAAAAGTGTAAATTGGTGCTTTAAATGTGGCATTGCATGAGGCCATGGAATTGATCAAGTGTAGGGGATTCGATATGAGTGAAATCTCATATCAAATATATCACAAATCACCCTAAAACACAAAGCAAAATACCTGGTTTTGATTCATAAAAGTAGTATTATGGGTATGTTTTGTTGTTTGTGCTTGTGTAGGTAAAAAGATACAATTATGAAGCAACAAAAGAATCAAGCCTTTATTGATGAAGAAAAGACAAAAGGAGGATGAAAAGTGACAAGCCAAGCAAAGACAAAGGACCTTTCTTGACAAGATTCAAAGTAGGGGACTCAGAGTTCAATTATGGAGAAGTCAAGAACAAAGTCAAACATCGTAAAAATATCAAGTCAACAAGCTCAAGGATCATTTATGCTCAATCATGAAGTTCAAGGACCGAAAATGACAAGACAATGAAGTTCCTAGCCTTAAACAAGATTCTGCAAAGTCCAAGGGCCAAAACTGTCAACTTTCAAAGTAATTTCACTCATGATCCGTGTATAAAAATTCTGGCCAATAGGAAGCTGTTATTTCAAGTGGGTGGATTGCCAGCTGGCCACTAAGAGCCTTCACATTTAATAACCAGATCATAACAGTGCATCCCACTACTTATAGTTTCCACCAATCAGATTTTAGAGTTTGGATAATGATCCGAGTGAATTATTTTCACCCAATACAAACACAACACGTGGCTTCTCAAACTCATAACGAGCCCAGATTCAAGATAGAGAAGGAGTGATTTTCAGAACAAGTGTTTAACATCAAAAGTACTGTAAATAAAGAGAGGAATCCATTCCAAGTGATCAACTAAGCTAAAAATCACTCAAGAGGAAAAGACCAAATATGTTCTTCACTTGAAAAATCCAACTGACCAATTTGTGCCACGTAGAAGCTGGGTATTGGATCAAACACGTCATTTATCTTCCCCAACACTCATTTGTACTCTATAAATAGCCCTACTTGTACTTCATTTGTGTATAGTAGTTAGTGTGTGAAAAAACACACACTTATCATTTCCTCTCATTTTCAGTTAGAGATTTAGTTAGTAACTAATCTCAAGTGTCTAACAAACACTTGAGATAGTTAGTTAGATTGTAACAAACTTTCTGCCATTAATGAAACTTCAACTTTCACTTTTCACTTCAATTCTCTTCTCCTAACTGCATTATCCTACATACACTATTACTACTTAGTTCTATTGATCATATCAGATCAATAGAGCTTGTTTGAGTGATTTGGAAGCATTACTAGTTGATATCAGCAAGTACTAGTTACGTCCTTAGCCATTTTTATCAGAATGATCAGAAATGTGCAGAGTTGATCAGACATTGGTGATTGGTGATGATTTAGTTGATGATTGATTGATTTTGGTGTTTGGTGTTAGTTTTAGAGAGCTCAACGCTCCTCTACTCCATCAAAGGAGGCTTCAGTGCCAAAATGCATTAAAATTCCTATTTTTGTTCCTCTAAAATGTCTTGCATGCTCAATTCTTAGATAGTTAGTGTAATTGCTTGATTCTGCTTGATTTGTTGTTCATTGACCTATCTGATATGTGTTGGTAGATAGCTAGTAGATTACTTGGCTTTTGATTCATTTAGATTGATAAAATTTAGTCTTGAACTGCTTAATTTTCATTAGTATGCCATATTGTGTTCTATAGTGTTAACTTGTTGGTTCTTTGCTGGTTTGTGGTTCATTTGAGTTGCTTTATAAGTTCAAATAAGTTTCTTTTGATTTCATAACCTTTTTACTGATAAGCCTTTGTAAAATTTTCATAACAGACTTAAAAGTGGTGTTTGGATCTATATAGATTTCTTGAATCAGTTGTTGAAATCAGTTGTTTTGACCTCATAAACACTTAATAGACCAGTACTAGTAACTTTGCAAGGTTTTGTGGTCAACACTTTTGTCAAAAATGCAAACTGCATATAAACACTTTGGGTCAAGTTTTATCAGTTGAAACAAGCAAGATTCAAACTCTTGCCAAAACTTTGTTAGTGAGTTTTAAAAGCTAAAATTTGGTTCTAAGTAAAGTTCAATATATGAGCTTTCAGTTTCACTAAGGTAGACAATACAGTATAAAGAAATAAGCTAGGTATTAGCTTATGAATAAGCTGATGAGCAATTGTAAGTTTATGTGATGAGCCTTATCTGATTAATCAGTTCCCACTATTCTACTTCATAAATCTATCAATTTTCTTACACATTCTTGTTACCAAACTTGTTTTAAGGCATTTTGTAGATTTTTAGCTTTTTGGAAACTTTTGGTCAACAAAAGTCAACGATAAGCTACTTTTGCTTATTTTAAGATTCCAGCTTATTCACTAGATCATTTTCCATAATTTTTGATATTCTAGCCTTGTAATCAGTAGCTTAATCATTTTCATAGAAAAATCAACTTGTGACTGATTGGATAAGCTGTTAGCTTATTTTAGGCTTATTCAAATAAGCTATCTTGAGTTCTAGCTTATTTCAGCCAGTTTCCTTTGACATACCTAGCTAAATCTTGATTTTAAGAAGTTTGCAAAAGACTAGAGCTTATTTGGTTGAGTATTAAGCTCATTCGAGCTTATCAAACTTTTGTTACACGTTTTCTTTGAAAATTTAGTTCTATTTGCAATTTAGTCCCTAATCTTTGGGAGTTTGGTTAATCAGCTTTTGAATTTACACCTTTTAGGGTTTACAAGTTCTAGTCCTTACATTTAAGAGTTTGTTACATTTGGTTAGGCAGTTTTGCTAATTTGTTACTTGTTTGTTAAGGTTGTTAGAATTTACATTTCTAGCCCTTTAACTTTCAGAATTACATTTTTGGTCCTTGCATTTTTAATACTTTACATTTTGATCTAGTTTACTATTTGTGCATTAAAAACTTGTACATTTTGCTTTACTTTTGGTATATGCAATATGTTTCTAGTGTAGTACGGTTACGTAGTGATACTAATTTTACCATTTTATGTGATTTGTTGAATTAAACCTAGATACCAAAACTTTTATAAAATCTTAAACCAAAAACAATTAATAACTTGAAATCATTTGTACAATCAATTTGTCGTGATTTGGGAATTACGATCTTGAAAAGTGAAATATTATAGACACATCTGATTGTGTTTCATTTACTGGAGCGATAACGTCGTTGACCGGAGCTATTACTTCAGGTTCTGGAGCAACAATACTTGGAGGAGTGAAGAATTAATCTAAGAAAAGTTGAAATAACGTATCCCATTCATTCCTAGAAGGTGGTGTAAATGTTGATGAAGTAGGGTTGTTTGTGACAAGACCAGAGCTAATGTTACTGGGTCCCATTTCATGAAGTGCGGGTTCAGAGCTGCTTTACTCAGAAGCCATTGCCGTCAGCTCATCAAAATCAACATTCATAGTTTCGAGGATCTTGCGAGAATTACGATTGTAGATTCAGGATGCCTTCTTGGCGGGTGCATAACCAGTGAAAATACCAATATCAGCCTTTGGTTGAAGTTTTCCCAAATTTTCACCATCATTATTTGGATAGCAAAGAGAACCAAATACATGAAGGTATGATAAATCTGATACTTTTCTATTTAGAAGCTCATAAAGTGTTTTACCATGGCGTTTTTGAATTAGTGATCGGTTTTGGGTGTATACTACTATAGATACTGCTTTTTCCCATTAAAACAATGGAGCCTTTGCGTAAACTAACATCATTCAAGCAGCTTTCATAAGTGTGCGATTTCTCCTTTCAACGAAACCGTTTTGTTGTGGAGTACGAGCAACGGATGTTTCATGAGATATGCCAACTTCTTTATAATAATTACACAAGATTCGATTCACAAATTCGGTTCGATTATCTGTGCCAATGCGTCAGACAGTAGTGTTGATACACACTTGAATCGTCTTGAGAAATCTGATGATTAATTTAGGTGCCTCATCTTTTGTTGGAAGAAATTTCACCCATGTAAACCGAGAGTAATCATCCACAATGACGAGGATGTGCTTATTACCACTATGACTTTCAACACGCATTGGCCCACAAAGATCCATATGCAACAAATAAAGTTTCTCTTGGTTGGTGTCTTCAGTCTTGGGTTTGTATGATTTCTTAATGCTTTTCCCTATTAAACACGCGGAACATAAATGATCCTTGTGAAATTTAAGTTTAGGAAGACCACGAACAAGTTCGTTTTTCGCCAAATGATTAATAGCGTCAAAGTTAAGATGAGATAAACGTCGTGGCCATAACCATGACTTAGTGTTTGATGCTTTGGAGAGAAGACATACGGGAGAAGCGGCCATCATGTCTTGTAGAGACAAAGTATACAAATTATTCCCTCGAGTACCTTTTAATAAATCAACCCCTTCTAAATTACGAATGAAGCAGGTATGCTCTCGAAAAGCAACTTCTAGGTTTACATCACAAAATTGTCCCACATAAAATAAGTTGTGACCGAGTCCTTCCACATAATACACCCTAGAGATTATAACATTCCTAATATGATATTCATAGTAACCCATTATCTTTGCAATATGATCATTTCCGAATCGAACCGTACCAAGAAACTTGCTGACGAAATTTCTGAGCTGAGAGCGATCTCCGGTCATGTGCTTGGAGCAACCAGAGTCCAAATACCACAAGACAATTATGACCACCTGTTTGAAACAACAACAGTAGACAATGCATTGGAAACTATTGGTTCCGGAATGTTAGCAAATACAAATATAATATCAGAATTGATAACATTTGTGTCATTATTAGATTTCCTACGTTCCATCTTCCTGAGTATTTGTATGAGTGACAGGCACTACAGTGGGTATAGACCTATTTAAAGGTCACTTTGTTCCTACAGTAGTGTTGGTGTTACTAGTTAAAGGACACGCTTGTGTGTTGGTAGCCTTAGTACTCCTAGTTGAAGGGCACACTTTCTTCGTTGTAGTGGGAGTGATCCTAGTTAAAGGGCATGTATTTGCTACTATAGTGAAAGTTCTACCAGTGGGACGCCACATCCATCCAACTTGGGATAACACTTTCCCAGTCGGTTTCGATTCTAAGTTATGCTTTATGGCATACATCTCATTCACATGGTCAATAAGGCAAGAATCATGAAGACTAGAAAACATTAATTCATTGCAATTCCAACATTTCAAATTAGAATTCACAACCGTAGAGCCTTTAGGTTTAGCTACATGATTTTTTTGTTCAAAATAGAAATAACATTCATAGGGTGCGCTTCTACTTTCTTCTTCACTTGACTACTAGATGAGGGCAAGATCCTATCATTCTTCGTGTTTACTTTAAGCTTAGATCTTTGTGCCTTAGTAGTGGCGTTTACTCCTGTAGAAGGCATCACAGGAATATTAGAAACTGGTTTTGATTTTGCCTTATCTTTTGTGACCAATGTTTGAGATGTTTTAGTCCTAGAGCCCTTGTTCATTGGTGTAACGACAATGAGGTTAGTCTTGGTGGTTGTCACTTTAGAACCACTAGAGGACGGTGCTGAAATGGCGGCTGTATTCTTAACACGAAGCAATTCTGTTAATTCAGCCAAAGCCATATCCTTATCACGAATTGTCGCATCTAAATCTGAGATCTCCACTGACTTATGAATAAGAGTCTCAATCAAGCATTGAGTTTTAGCGACCTCTAGTGTCCTTTCCACATTCTCATTTACTATCGGTAATGATTTAGTAACTTTGTCACGTTTCCAACGTTGTGTTGATCGTTTATTTAATTGAAAAGCCGTTTTAGCATTATGAGCATCTATATTAACACCTTCATGTGACGTTTCAAAAATCTCTTGAATAAATTGTTTTTCACATTCAAGCGAAATACTATGTTTTTTAATAGCATCAAAAGTTTTTGAAAGCGAATTATAGGAATATTTAAGCTTTAAAAATTCAGCGTCAGATTTATGACAATTACTATCTACCACATTATCCGTAGATTCAACATTATGCACAATAGAATCATTATCAACACTATTATTCACACAGTCAGATACAATATCATGCGACATATCTTGCTTCAGAAGTTGATCATTTTGGCGTAAAATTCGTTCGTTTTCAACTAAACCATTTTCATAAGCATTATGCATTTCATTGAAAACACGTTTAACTTCATTTAATTCTAAAACCAAATCTTGATCAATATTGCTAAAACACGCTTTAATATTTTCTACAAAAGGAGTAATTTCATCTTGAAACACAGCTCTAGCGTGTTCAAAATTACATTCACCTTTCGTTATGGCCGAAGCGGTCGTACGTTCCTTAATGAACTTGTCGAAGTCGGCAAAGTGTTGGTGCAATGAATTTAGGCTAGTAGACACCTTACTTACCAGTGTAATTAACTTAGTTAAGTCCTTTTTTACAAGTGTAGGAGACGTACTAGAAAGGTTTTCGTTTGACAAACTTTAGGGCACACAAGCTGATAATTGAGCTAATTCCTTTTGTAGTCTAAAGCGGGTCTTTTTATCAAATTGTTCTTTATTATGCTTTACATAATCAAATTTGTTATGATTTTTCGAAAGCATTTTTAAACGAGTTTCTTCGCAAAGTGACATCGTTGCATCATCATCCTGAACATAGGGAACCTCTTTCGATTTACCAATTAGGGTCGCTTCATAAAGACTAGGAATATGTTGCTGAGCTTGTTTTGCATAACCCGGATTAGGTGGTAAATCTTGAAGACGCTTGAGTTCTAGTCCTTGAAAAGAGTTGGTTGATATGAGCTTAAACTCATATCCTTTTATCAACAAATAACCCTAAAACATGAAGCAAAATACCAATTTATTTGGCAAAAACAGTGTTATGTGGTATGTTTGTGTTTGTGTACACTTGTGTAGGTAAAAAGATACATTTCCAAGCAAACAAGGAAAAATCAAGCTCAAATGGATGAAAAAGACAAAAGAGGATCAAAAGTGACAAGAATTTGAAGTACAAGGACCTATCTTGACAAGTTATCAAAGTTGAAGGACTAAAAGTGCAAATATTGTAAAAAGTAAAGATTCAAGTTAAACTTGGTCAACTCTCAAGTCAACTCAGTCAAAGGATCATTTTGTTCAAGTTATCAAAGTTGAAGGTCCAAATATGTCAAAAGAATGAAGATTCTAGCTTAAAACAATAATCTGCCAAGTTGAAGGACCAATTCTGCCAAGAATGGAAAGATATGCAAAGTTTAATCCATGTGACAATAAATCAACCAATGAGAAGAAGGGAAAAGGAAGCACACGGATTAAGCAATTAATACCCACTCAGCGTTTGGTATTTATTACCCAATCCCAACAGTTCAATCCGTGTGACCAAAATTCAGCCAATTAAACACTGACACGTGGCGTCTTCTTCAAAGGAAAAATTTGCCAGGATCGCGTTTTAGCTACAATCAATTTCATGGAAAGTTTTCAACATCAAACTTGATCGTTTTGAAGAGATAAACACAATGGTGCCAATCAATTACCATGAAATCAATCAATGAAGAAAAGCCCAATTCCTTGTACATACCTTCAAATGCAATGTGCAGAATTCTACACGTGGCAAGCTGGGATTGGTTCTGACACGTCACCAACCCCAACAAACTCTTCCTTCATGTCTATAAATAGCTGGATTAGCCCTCATTTGTACTAGTAGCCTAGTTTTGTAAAAACACATAGTTCTCTTAATTTCTTTCCCTTCCCTTCAATTTTACCCTAGCTACTCAAGAGTCTGACAAACTCTTGAGTTAGTTAGTTAGTTACTAGCTTCCAACAAACTTGTAACCGTTTTCCATTGAATAAATTTTGAATTCAAGCTTTCCCGCCAAAATTGTTCTTACCATTCCTGTTCATTCCTTGCTGATATTGGATACTTTTGTTGCTGTTAAGTGTTTGTTATGATCATTCATGGATCATAACTGACATTGAAGGAGTTTGACAGCTGTTTGATCAGAATCTAGTCATTTCCATAGCTTTTGAAGATTTTCAAGCAGATTGATAGATTCCTATTGAATTGTAGCTGATATTGTTGATTGATTGTCTCCTAGTGATAAGGTGGTGGTTATCACTAGGCTAAGAGAGCTCAGCGCTCCTCTTCTTCTCAAAGGAATTCTACAATAGGTTCTAAAGCCTTTGTTTTTGTTCCACTCAACAAGTCTAATGCATGCTATTTTTCTAGAGTAAACTTGATGTTTGAATGATAAAAGTTGTTTGAAGTTGCTTATTAGTTGATCTTTGTGAGTTTGTAGCTTTATTATGTTACTTGTTCTTTGGATTTGATTAAGATTCTAGTTAACTGCCTTAATTCAGTAAATTTTGGTCTTGCATCTTGTTTGTAGTTCTAGTGGAGTTAAGTACTTGCTTTATACTTTTAAACATTTCAATTTGATCACTTAATCTAGCTAGCTATTGATTTTCACTCAGTTTCATTTCATAATCAAAAAGTCTTCATAAATTTTCATACAACCAGTTAAAGGAGTGTTTGGGTGTAGTTTAAAGAGAGTTTTCAAGCATTGAGATTTGGATTTTTAGAGTTCATTTGCAGTCATAAGGTGATAAAAAGTTGTTTTAAGTCTTTTACAAGTCAAGTAGAAGGTCAAAAAGGCAAATGGCACTTAAAATGTTTGGGTCAGCTTTCATTCAGCTTTGGTTTTAAGAACTTGTCATTTTCAATTGATTAGAACTCATTCATTTCTAGATGAAATTTCACCAAATTTGTTCTCAGCCTTAGCTTACATCATAAAGAATTAGATTCCAAAAGGATTTTATAAAGTTTTCAATAAGCACTTAGATATAAGCAATTTTCAGATAAGCAGACTTAATGCAAGTTTCTGTAACTTGTAAACTGAAAATCTGTATCTCCTTTTCCTATTCATAAACTTAGCAATTTTTCTTCACAAATTCCATTAAGTAGTTGAGTTACATGATTTTTGAGATTTTTAGCTTTTTGAAAAAAAGCAGGTCAACGCTTGGTCAACATAAGCCCAATTTTAGCTTAATTCAGTTTTAGAGCTTATTTCTGGATGAAAAATGTTCTAGTTTGATTTCCCATTCCTAAATCCAGTTGCTTAATCAGTTTTAATAAAAAAATCAAGTTGTGACTGACTAGATTTGGCTATAGCTTATTTTGTGCTTATTGATAAGCACTCATTTGCTTATTTCTCATTTTTAGCAAGTTTCCTTGGACACACATAGCTTATTTGAGATTTGAAACGTTTTGCAATTTGTCTCATCAAATTTGGTTGAGTAATAAGCTAGAACGAGCTTAATTTTGATCTTAACCCGTTTTATCTTAAAAAGTTTTGGAAATTGCCATTTGGTCCCTAGAGTTTTTAAACAGTTTGAAAATCTGGTTAATCTTCCATGTTTTTAGGGTTTGCATTTTTTTTAGTCCCTGGAGTTTGAAAAGTTGTTAAATTCAGTTAGCACTTTGTTAGTTTGTTACACTTTTGGTTAGTTTGTTATAGAATTTGCATTTTTGATCCTTGTAGTTTACTGTTTTGCACTTTTAGTCCCTATAATTGTTAGAACTTACATTTCAAGCATTTATCTTTCATAGAATTTACAATTTCAGTCCCTTTAGTTTCATATTTTACATTTTGAGATTTACTTGAATAAAAACGTGGTATTTGCAATTTGTTTTACATATAAGTAGGTAATATTTTTCGGTTTTGCAAGGCTTTGATTGAATTAGCAAATAGATTATCCAAGCAAGCTTAACAACCAAGAACAATTAAAAACCCGATATTGGTTGGACTTTCTATTAGCAAGAACTGAGAAAAAACGAACTGCATTATACTCAATATTAAATGGCGCCGCTGCCGGTTCTTTGACTACACGAGAGACTATCGATTGACGGTTTTCATTGGCTTTTGGGATCCGTTCACTTTGTGAACGTTATTTTTACGTATCATAAATTAAAAACAAATAAAAATCAAAAATATAAAAATATATAAAAACTAAAAAATTAACAAAACAATTCTTTTCCTAAAGAATTGACCAAAAAAATTAAAAAATCCAAAAAGCAATCTTTTTCCTAAGAGATTGCACCCAAAAATATATATTATTGGTTTCTCTCGGTTTTTATGTACATATAGTATTTTCCTTAAAAAAACTCATAAATACAAAAATATATTATTATAAGTAAATACGTATACGTATAAGAAAAATCAATCTACATATCTTCCATAAGTATTGCCGAGGCAATACACCGTGTTGAGGGGCGTTCCGGTCCTTGACACGTGTATCGATCAAACAAAATAAAGCAAGAATAGATAAATACTCTCAATAAGCAACAATTCGAAGAATACGAACATTTAAGTGAATAGAAAGGCGATGTGCTATAAAATGCCATCTAAGGGTCAATAGGTACTTAAGTGCTTCGCGCCACCTAACCCCCCGTTCACTTGTAAGTATTCTAAGAAGGAAGGCTTCATTGGGGGTCTTGCACCCAAAGTAGTATATACATATATTGTTATTTTCTTGTGGATATTTAATATTGAAACTCGAAGAGGATAATCCATTTCTCTTCAAAGTCACAGGAGAGCTTCTCTCTCATTCCTCGTATTGAGTTGCATGCTCACTCGCGGGCGTGCACAAATACCGATTGGTGTACAACCTCTTCCTCCGAAAAGGAAGAAAAAGAGAAAGAGTAAGACCACCATCGTCCACCAAGCCGATCACGAGAATCGTGCTTTGACTCCACCACAAGAAGCCATGGCTATTGATAATCGCACTTTGTATGAACGTATGCAATCCAACATTCATGGATATTCTAGTGCCATTAAGATTCCCGACTTTCCCGCTAACACATTTGAGCTACATACATCTATGATCAATATGGTTGCACTATCACCTTTCTTGGGTAAACAAAATGAGGATCCTCATGCTCACCTTAAGAGATTCCTTTCACTTTGCAATACCATTAAGCATAATGGGGTTCCACATGAGGTGATTAGGTTGATGTTAGTGTCATTTTCTTTAGAGGGAACCGCTAAGCATTGGTTAGACACCCAACCACCCGATAGTATCACCACATGAGATGGTTTCACCACTAAGTTTTTGAACAAGTTCTTTCCTCCACATAAGACTATGGCTTTGAGTACTTTAATTATGAGCTTTCAACAAAAACCTAGTCAATCCTTTAGTGATGCTTGGGAAGAGTATAGTGAGTTGTTGAGGCGATGCCCTAATCATGGATTGGATCAAGTTCACCAAATAAGCCTCTTTTATGATGGCCTTAAAGCTCACCACCAAGATTCACTCAATGCTTCCGCGGGAGGGAATATTCTTCTTAAGACATACCAAGAGGCCGTGGACATCATTGAGACTAAAGCAATGGTTCAAACAAACAATCAATTTGAAGAAAGGGTTCATGTTATCCAAAACACTTCTCAAACACCTTGTGATAACCAATTCCTTAAATATCACCAAGAGATCCTTAAACAAGTCAAACAAGGACAAAAGAAATGACTCAAGAGATAGTTCAAGCCCTTAAGACCGTTTCATTGAACAATTCCTCAAATAATGTGAATGCCATCACCATTTCTTGTGTTACTTGTGGAGGTCCCCATTCTTATGAACAATGTGATAAGGTGCAAGGGTATCAAGGGGAATGCTATGCTTACCAAGAGGAACATCGTGAACACTTCAAGCCTAATATCAATCCACATAACCTTTCTTACAAATCCCAAAATTACCTTTCTCCACCCGGCTTCCCACCCCAACCACCCACCCAAATTCCACAAAATCCACCTCAAATTTTACCAAGGAATCAAGGGCAAAGACCACCATACCAAGGAAATAACTACAAGGCACCAACTCAATTTCAACCTCAAGCAAATACCTTTTATCCACCAAATCAAGGACTTAATACCCAACCTTTACCTTTCCAACCTCAAGGTTTTCAAGGTTATGTGCCACAAGAGTTTAACACAATGGATCTTTTGCAAAAAATGAATCAAGAGAATGAAAGGAAGTTCCAAGCTATGGAGAAGAAAATGAATGACCAATTCAATAAGGTTTTGGTGGTATTAAATCAAAGACCACAAGGAGCTTTACCTTCCAACACACAAACAAACCCACGGGCCAATGTCAATGCTATTACAACAAGGAGTGGAACAACAACAAAGGATCCTTCACCTCCTAAACCTACTATTGTTCAACCCAATTGTGCTCCTCCTTGTGACAAGCCCTCTACCTCTACTTCACCACCTCAAAATGCTCCCATTTCTCCAATTTCAAAGCCTACTCATGAAGCACTCAATAAGGAAAATCCTTCATCAACCACTCAACCACAACCAAAACCAAGTCTTCCTTATCCCTCAAGATTGAAAAAAGAAAAGCTTAAGAACAAGGATGATATCCAAGTTTCTAACTTTTTGAGGATGTTCAAGCAACTTAACATCAATATCTCTTTTGCGGAAGCCTTAGCCAATATGCCTAAGTTTGCTAAGATGATTAAGGACTTGCTTTCTAACAAGGAAAGATTGGTGGATTTGCCTAATGCTTCTTTGAATGAAAATTGCTCCACGGTTTTGCTTAAGAAGTTGCCTACTAAGCTTGGAGATCCGGGGCGGTTTTTGATTCCTTGCAATTTCCCGGGGGTGGAAAATTGTATGGCTTTAGCGGATTTAGGAGCAAGCATAAATCTTATGCCATTATCGGTTTGGAAGAGACTTTCACTTCCCGAGCTCACTCCTACTGAGATGACTCTTGAGTTGGCCAACCGTACTATAGCTTATCCGGTGGGAATTGCGGAGGATGTTTTTGTTGGGGTTGATAGATTTACATTTCCCGCGGATTTTGTAGTGGTGGATTATGATATGGATCCTAGAGTGCCTTTGATTGTTGGTAGGCCATTTTTGAGAACGGGTCGTACCTTAATCAATGTGGCGGAAGGGGAACTTACAATGCGAGTAGGAGATGAAAGAGTGGTGTTTAACATGGGGAAGTTGTCCAAAAAGTCTAATGAGCCCGAAGCGGTAAAACACATTGATGTTGTGCATGAGGAGGAAACACAAGATGATCTTCTTGATGAAATTTGTGATGAGTACTTTTATGACGCTTGCTCAAGTGGAGACTATGATTACCCTCATATTGAGACCATTGCTTCCATTACTTCCTCCTTGGATTTTCATGAACTTCAAGAACTAAACTTGACTGAAATTCCATATGACACCCCACTTTTCCACAATACTAATCACTTTGATGAGGACTTAAGTGATGAGGAATCTTTTCTTTGTGATTCACCAACATATGATGACTATAGTGATGATGAGCTTTCTACTTGTGACTCTCCATTTGTTGATGATCATACTTCCTTTGGTTTTGAGGGATCACCCATTTTTGATAGTCCAATCTATGATGTTTATGGTGATGAGGAGGATTCTATCATTGATGAGAGTGATGAGTTTTTAGTGGAGGATATATCTTTTGAGTATACTCTTGGTTACTTTGATGAGGAGGGGGACATACTCTATTTAGAATCCCAATTGAATGAAGATCTTTCACCTTTTTCCTTGCCCATTTCACCTTTTCAAAGTGATAAAGGAAAACAAGTCATGATAGTTCCTTCTAAGAGCTTGTTGTCACCTATGCATTCACAACCTTTCTCTCACAATGTGATTTACAAAGGAGAATCTTCTAAGGCAACCAACACTTGTTGTTTTCCCATCAAGGAACGGATTTTTGATCCTGGTATAGAGCTTGCTAAATCATCTCAGTATCCATCTGATGCAACAAAAGGAAACCTTGTGAAAGATTTGAGAACTTTACACCATCACCTTGGGAAGAACATATGGGAAACCATTTTAGAGAATTACACCTCATTCTTTTCACCATTTCTTAGGAAGCTAGTTGTTGAATTGTGTTATACGTGGGAGGGTAATTATGTATTTGATCCTGGGGGATATTTATGGAGTTTTGATAAATGAATACTTGTTTTACCTCATCATGGAGATTTTTCTTTAAAATGGTAAAATTTTTCTTCTCCATGCTCGATTTTAGACACTTTTAAGTGGGGGACGAGTCGAGCTAGAGACTCATTAACTCAAGCATCGTATAACTAGGTTTAGAGTGTTGTAGGTTAGAAATAAAGGCATAGACTTGGAGATAAGTGTAGGGGAGACCTTCTTTTGTCTTCATGATTGTTTGTAGGGTTGCTCACTCATCTCATGCTTTGGAGCTTATGGAGGAGGCCCTTGTATCCGGTTCACTTCGTTACTTTAGTGAATTTTCATTGACACCTTGTGCTTAAACATGATTTCACTAATAGTTGTCCTTTCCTTAACTTGGATTAAGCAAAGTCTATTCATTGTCATAAGTGTAGGGGAAGTTTTTATACTTCCATGCTCTTAAACATTGAGGACAATGTTTAGCTTAAGTGTAGGGGGGTCTTCTATCGAAGTGACCTTACCTAGAACTTGTCATCGTCTTGCATGATAACATGGAAAAGTTGAATTTTTCAAACATTTTTCAAATTTTTGATCTACTTTGGCCACCAAAAATATGCATTCATAATTTTTGCATCAATCATTTTTCATTTTGCATATCACATTTGCATTGTATATATTCTTTTATTTTTCATCAAAATATATAAAAAGGAAAAATATAATAAAACATGGTTTTAACAAGTTTAGACTTCTTTGACATATTAGGCCCGCCATGGATATTTTGACTCAACCCGAGTTTGCTTATTTTGGCACTCTCTAGCTAGTATCCTTAACCATGTAGTCCTTCATTGGTCGATTAGGCTAAGCATCCACCAATTTCATTATTTGAAATTTTAAATTTGTGGAGAATGGGAAATGATAGAGTTGAAGCAAGTGTAAAAGGGCTAGATAGACTTCATGACAATTACTTGTGGCTAAACCCTTCTCTTCTTGACCTCTATTTTCTTCGCATGTATATAATTGTTAATAAATAATCAAGTACGGTTTTAATTGGTTTGTAATCTCTTATGCATTTTTGGCTAATCATTTATGGTTGATATGAGTACGTCTTAAGATTCTAAGTTAGCACGTTTTATGTGTACTAGACTTATGTCATGCTCCATATTTAGCGGGTGTTTTTCCTTTTCTTCTTTTCAAATTTCTTTGTGAGGAATAAAGAAAAATAAGAGCGGCTTATGAAAAAATGAGTGGCTAGAAAAAAAAAAAAAAAAGAAAAAAAATAATGCAAGACTCCCAAGAGGGGCAGTGTGGTGTTAATTATAGTGACTATTGAGTTCCAATATTACCTTGACGGGTTGCGGGGATTCAATAGATTGCTCCAATCCAATATTGCCTTGACGGGTTGCGGGGTTGAAGATCCAAAGTCTCAAAAAGATGGCGGATGTAAATTATTGCGTGAGTTTTATTTTTCTTTCCTTAGCGAGTGTGTAGCTACTTATGAAAGCATGACATGAGGATTTTACACATAAGGCGAATGACTTATTACTCTTGAAACGGACTTGTATTAATTGTGAGCGGTTTTTCAAGTAATGGATGAGAGGATTACTTAGGATTAAAACCGTGCTTCCTTATTTTTGGATTTTGCACTTATTATACTTCACACTTGAATAATGACAAATTTGCCCACAAGCAATTTGCTCAAATAATAACTGGTTCCACACTTAATTGTCATGAATAAGTTGATGCACTTTTTACTTGTGAATGCAATGATCCCATTTTTAAGCTTGGTATGGGGAAAGTGAAACTTGAGGGTGATAAATGTCCATGGTACCCAAGCCCTAATCTAAGCCATTGAATTCTTTATGAGTTATTTCCATCAAAACCATTTCAAGAAAAATCAAAAAGATATAGATAGAATTGTATTTTGTCCATTGCAAGTCAAAATCATGCATCATTTAGTTTAGAGTAGTGTAGATGCATCTCATATGGCCAAGGTGGATTAATTATGAGGAAAATGTAAATTTGAGCTTAATTATATAATATTGCATGAGGACATGACAATGTTCAAGTGTAGGGGAATTTGATATGAGCTTAAACTCATATCCTTTTATCAACAAATAACCCTAAAACATGAAGCAAAATACCAATTTATTTGGCAAAAACAGTGTTATGTGGTATGTTTGTGTTTGTGTACACTTGTGTAGGTAAAAAGATACATTTCCAAGCAAACAAGGAAAAATCAAGCTCAAATGGATGAAAAAGACAAAAGAGGATCAAAAGTAACAAGACTTTGAAGTACAAGGACCTATCTTGACAAGTTATCAAAGTTGAAGGACTAAAAGTGCAAATATTGTAAAAAGTCAAGATTCAAGTCAAACTTGGTCAACTCTCAAGTCAACTCAGTCAAAGGATCATTTTGTTCAAGTTATCAAAGTTGAAGGACCAAATATGTCAAAAGAATGAAGATTCTAGCTTAAAACAATAATCTGCCAAGTTGAAGGACCAATTCTACCAAGAATGGAAAGATATGCAAAGTTTAATCCATGTGACAATAAATCAACCAATGAGAAGAAGGGAAAAGGAAGCACACGGATTAAGCAATTAATACCCACTCAGCGTTTGGCATTTATTACCCAATCCCAACAGTTCAATCCGTGTGACCAAAATTCAGCCAATTAAACACTGACACGTGGCATCTTCTTCAAAGGAAAAATTTGCCAGGATCGCGTTTTAGCTACAAGCAATTTCATGGAAAGTTTTCAACATCAAACTTGATCGTTTTGAAGAGATAAACACAATGGTGCCAATCAATTACCATGAAATCAATCAATGAAGAAAAGCCCAATTCCTTGTACATACCTTCAAATGCAATGTGCAGAATTCTAAACGTGGCAAGCTGGGATTGGTTCTGACACGTCACCAACCCCAACAAACTCTTCCTTCATGTCTATAAATAGCTGGATTAGACCTCATTTGTACTAGTAGCCTAGTTTTGTAAAAACACATAGTTCTCTTAATTTCTTTCCCTTCCCTTCATTTTTACCCTAGCTACTCAAGAGTCTGACAAACTCTTGAGTTAGTTAGTTAGTTACTAGCTTCCAACAAACTTGTAACCGTTTTCCATTGAATAAATTTTGAATTCAAGCTTTCCCGCCAAAATTGTTCTTACCATTCCTGTTCATTCCTTGCTGATATTGGATACTTTTGTTGCTGTTAAGTGTTTGTTATGATCATTCATGGATCATAACTAACATTGAAGGAGTTTGACAGCTGTTTGATCAGAATTCAGTCATTTCCATAGCTTTTGATGATTTTCAAGCAGATTGATAGATTCCTGTTGAATTGTAGCTGATATTGTTGATTGATTGTCTCCTAGTGATAAGGTGGTGGTTATCACTAGGCTAAGAGAGCTCAGCGCTCCTCTTCTTCTCAAAGGAATTCTACAATAGGTTCTAAAGCCTTTGTTTTTGTTCCACTCAACAAGTCTAATGCATGCTATTTTTCTAGAGTAAACTTGATGTTTGAATGATAAAAGTTGTTTGAAGTTGCTTATTAGTTGATCTTTGTGAGTTTGTAGCTTTATTCTGTTACTTGTTCTTTGGATTTGATTAAGATTCTAGTTAACTGCCTTAATTCAGTAAATTTTGGTCTTGCATCTTGTTTGTAGTTCTAGTGGAGTTAAGTACTTGCTTTATACTTTTAAACATTTCAATTTGATCACTTAATCTAGCTAGCTATTGATTTTCACTCAGTTTCATTTCATAATCAAAAAGTCTTCATAAATTTTCATACAACCAGTTAAAGGAGTGTTTGGGTGTAGTTTAAAGAGAGTTTTCAAGCATTGAGATTTGGATTTTTAGAGTTCATTTGCAGTCATAAGGTGATAAAAAGTTGTTTTAAGTCTTTTACAAGTCAAGTAGAAGGTCAAAAAGGCAAATGGAACTTAAAATGTTTGGGTCAGCTTTCATTCAGCTTTGGTTTTAAGAACTTGTCATTTTCAATTGATTAGAACTCATTCATTTCTAGATGAAATTTCACCAAATTTGTTCTCAGCCTTAGCTTACATCATAAAGAATTAGATTCCAAAAGGATTTTATACAGTTTTCAATAAGCACTTAGATATAAGCAATTTTCAGATAAGCAGACTTAATGCAAGTTTCTGTAACTTGTAAACTGAAAATCTGTATCTCCTTTTCCTATTCATAAACTTAGCAATTTTTCTTCACAAATTCCATTAAGTAGTTGAGTTACATGATTTTTGAGATTTTTAGCTTTTTGAAAAAAAGCAGGTCAACGCTTGGTCAACATAAGCCCAATTTTAGCTTAATTCAGTTTTAGAGCTTATTTCTGGATGAAAAATGTTCTAGTTTGATTTCCCATTCCTAAATTCAGTTGCTTAATCAGTTTCAATAAAAAAATCAAGTTGTGACTGACTAGATTTGGCTATAGCTTATTTTGTGCTTATTGATAAGCACTCATTTGCTTATTTCTCATTTTTAGCAAGTTTCCTTGGACACACATAGCTTATTTGAGATTTGAAACGTTTTGCAATTTGTCTCATCAAATTTGGTTGAGTAATAAGCTAGAACGAGCTTAATTTTGATCTTAACCCGTTTTAGCTTAAAAAGTTTTGGAAATTGCCATTTGGTCCCTAGAGTTTTTAAACAGTTTGAAAATCTGGTTAATCTTCCATGTTTTTAGGGTTTGCATTTTTTTTAGTCCCTGGAGTTTGAAAAGTTGTTAAATTCAGTTAGCACTTTGTTAGTTTGTTACACTTTTGGTTAGTTTGTTATAGAATTTGCATTTTTGATCCTTGTAGTTTACTGTTTTGCACTTTTAGTCCCTATAATTGTTAGAACTTACATTTCAAGCATTTATCTTTCATAGAATTTACAATTTCAGTCCCTTTAGTTTCATATTTTACATTTTGAGATTTACTTGAATAAAAACGTGGTATTTGCAATTTGTTTTACATATAAGTAGGTAATATTTTTCGGTTTTGCAAGGCTTTGATTGAATTAGCAAATAGATTATCCAAGCAAACTTAACAACCAAGAACAATTAAAAACCCGATATTGGTTGGACTTTCTATTAGCAAGAACTGAGAAAAAACGAACTGCATTATACTCAATATTATTGGTTAATAAATGAACCTTTTCTGTGGAATCATATTGTTTTAAAAGCTGTTGTTCCTTAAATTTAAGAAGTTTGGTAGCATTAATTTCCGATTCAAACTTTTCAGACTCAAGAGTTTCGAAATCCGTATTAAGTTTTTGAAAATTATTGACAACCGACTCTTTTTCTTATTAGAAAGATTAGCCCTTGATTTTTCTATTTATTTTAAGTGTTCTATTCTTTCAAAACAAAATTGGTCAAATTCAGAATAAGTTATTTTCTCTGCTTGAGGGACCATTTCAAAAGTTTTGACCTTTTCCTTATACAACGCAAGCTCAATGGTTAGATTGACATTCATATCTACGGTTTGTCGGACAACCACATTCATGTTATCAATAATATGTTTAGGCACCATTACCAAATCATGTTGAGCATAAGATTCCATACCTGTCCTAGCATTTGGTTGAGGTTCACTCGAATGTGAAGGATTGGATACCCCATCATTTGAATTACTATTTACCGAAGGCTGTTCGGGGTTGTTATTTTCATGCCCAACTTGATGTGGATTATCATGAAGATTATTGGTTGTGATTGGTACCTCCCTGACGACATCAGAAGCGTAGTGAGGAAGATTAGCAACGAGAGCAGCTTGGGCTGAGTGAATTTCATCACAATCCGAATCATATGCATCAAGATCATCTACTCAATATGCTGCATTAGAAGTAGAGACGACTGCAATGCCTTTATTATCTGCTGCCCCTGGGTCTGCAAGAAATGCTAATTCCTTTGAATCCAAAATCTTTCCCTTAGATTGAGCATCGACCAAATACATCTTCTCCTGAAACCACGCTGCATCCATTCTCCTTTTCGGCTGAGTGCATTGCCTAGCAATATGACCTTGTCTTCGACAATTATAGCAAGTCACAACCTTTTGAGGACCAATAGGGCTTCCATTTCCACTAGCTTGAGAATTCACAGCTTGAGCGTTCACGGTCCTTGTAGTAGGTCCATATGAATTTTGCCTTTCCTAAATGGATTGCATCGTCACTTGACCATCTTGAATAGTGGCTTGTTGTCGAGGATTGGAAGATGTACGGAGCTGATTGTTCGTTGGTGGAAATCCTCTAGTGGAAAAAAGTTTCGACAAGTAGGCAGTGAGATGGTTCAAAACGTCAGTTGGAGAATCATTTTGGCTTAGGACCGGTACTTGAATTGCTAGAAGTTCATTGGAATAAAAGGCTTGAGATTGTTGTGCTTCAATTGGAAAATATCCTTGCTGAGGAGTATCACCCATTGGAGAAGTGATAGCTTGTGATGGTGATGCCTGATGTGATGGTTGATGTGGATAAGGCTGTTGAAGAACACTTTGTTGTTGAAATGCTTGCTGTGGCCTTGGTTTAAAAATGCGCGCATCATTGTACAAATTGCACGCATTAATTGTAAAACCCGGGATTTTTCGTTCATTAAATAATAATGAGGTATGTTTCAGAACCCTTTTTGAACAATACAAAAGTTATTTGAATTGGAAACAAGACAAAAGTCGTACAACCCGCGTACCGACAATTTAATAATTTAAGTACAAAAATTATTGTCAAGAGATACTTGATAAACGATTTAACTTAAGTTGTTTAATATTTCATTTATCTACGAAGAAATTTAACGAGAAGTATTATTTTTTATTAAAACGATACTTATTTATTAAAATGATATACGATGAATTATCGTCATTTAGATAAACGAACACGTTTGTCGTGTTTATAAGGCATATAAATACTTTATTTTAACGAAGAAATCAGTTTAAGATAAATGGCGCAAGTGTCGTAAGACGAAGCAAATCTTATAAAATGAAAACGATCCTCGAACCGATTATTAACGAAAGTTATAATAAAATTTACAGTTCAGTCCCTGCATTCTTGTGAACCTTACACTTAGATTTTATTAACTTCTTAGGTTATAAATACCCTAACCTAATTAAGGTTTCATGTTCATTCAACCCTAGCCTCCAAAAATTAAAACACACACACTCTCTCCATCAAAAGTGGCAGCCGCCACTTTTCTGGTGACGTTTACCGGCCAACTTCCGGCCACCAGAGAATATACCCACCGCCAATTTTATTTAATAGATCGAGTAGATCTATATGTTCAACACCCGCCACCACAGCCGCTGTGCATCATTTCCGTGACCATCAGCCACCCACCGCCACCATATCCACCCTATTGTTCAGCCGCCACCATCCCCTGACTCCACTTATACGAGTCACCACAGCCACCACCAACCCTATTCATCACCACCACTACATCAGCCCCGTCATCATCACAACCACCATTTTCGTGGCACCCTACCTCCAAAACAGTGGCTCGGTCGCCACTGTTGAGACCCCCGCCACCCGTCGCCACCATCATTCACCCCACTGTTAGAAACCACCACCTATGGTGTGTTTGATTCGGATTTATAAAACACAAGGGGTGTTTGGTTCGGCTAATAACAAGCAGCCAAAAGGGTACATTTGTTTCTGTGTTTTCTGGCTATAAGGGGGTGTTTGGATCTGCTGATAAGCATCAGCAGTTGGGGTGTTTAGATCTGCATGCATGGGTGTTTGAATTAGCAGATTAACACAAGAGACCAGGGTGTTTGGATCTGTAGATTAGCACAAGCAACCGGGGTGTTTGGATCTGAAGATTAGCAGCAGAAGGGGTGTTTGTTTCTGCATGCAGGAGTGTTTGGATCTGCATGCAAGGGCATTTAGATCTGCTGATAAGGGGGCGTTTGGATCTGCTGTTTAGGGTGCGTTTGGGACAACAGAAAAGCTAAGGAGCTGTTTAGGATTAACAGCAGCCTTAAGGAGGCGTTTGGGACTGCTGAGGACGACTAGCATGTTAGATCCGAGCTTGTAACGTTAGGGGTATGCCTATGATGTAATACAAACTAGCATGTAGTATTTCCCACCATTAGTTGTAATATAGATCTGCATGTATTATAGTTACCACCGTTAGTGTAATAATACCACCGTCAGTTGTAAGTTTCCACTATTAGCTTAATAGTTCCCACTGTTAGCTTAACAGTTTCCACTGTTAGCCTAACAGTTCCCACTGTTAGCTTTAACAGTTTCCACTGTTTGTTTAAAACTTACCACTGTTAGACTAACCTACCCACTGTTTTCATATTATTCTCACTTTTTTATAAAGTACCCACTTTTAGCTTTATTAGTCACGGTTGGTACACAAAAACTATTTTAATAATTTTAGAATAAAAATATTAAATTTTTATCAACATAAGATATTTTGTAAGTCAAGATTTAATTAACAATAGTTTGTTAATTATTTTTGGAACACAATAAATTATTAAATAAATTTAATAATTTATTTTTTAGGACAACAATATCATATATGTTTTGTAAACATCGGGAATACACGGAAACAGTGGATAAACAACATGCACACTTAACAATCATCATAACAGTATTAATTAGATATATTGTGATAACAAGAATAAACGTATGACCAATTAAACTGCATGCATTTATTATTTATGCATATACTGAGACGTACTTAATTACTTAGGTATTCGATGTACTATGTGCTTTGTGATTGTATACTTGATCATCCCCGAGCTATATTATACATGTGAGTTCATAGCCTCACATTTTAAATCTTTTTATGGTTTTTTTAACCCGCGAGGGGGAGACATGCTATTAAATAATTACAACCTGTTTTGACAATATGCCTATAATCTATTTTTAGAACATATATTGAACTGCAACCTGTTTTGACAATATGACTAGAATCTATTTTATAGAACATAAATTGAACTGTAACCTTTTTTGATAGTATGATTGATGGATATTTAGTTTATAGAACGTAAATTTAACTGTAATATGTTTAAACAATAGGATAAATATTTATTCTATAGAACGCAAATTGAATGGTACTCTTAATTACGATTGCCTATTGTAGAAACTGTTAAATTGTAGGAAATTGCCCGAATGTTATAAATAGATCTATTTGGGATTGACCATCCCCATCTGGGTGAGTCATTGATAGGTGTGTAAACACCCATCCTTTTTACCACTTAATTACAATAATAACCAGGCCAAAACGTGTATTTTATGTCATTTATGTCGGAATTATGCGTGGTTTGTGTTTTTGTTGTGATTTAGGACGAAAAGGTGAAAAGTGGAGAAAACACAGGCATTCACGGGATTTTAACGAAGAAAAAGACGAAAGACGAAGTCGAAAGATCAAGAGTGCAAAAAGAACGGAAGTCCAAGACCAATTCTGAAGATTTATCGAAGAAAAAGTCAAAAGACGGAAGTTTACCAAAAGCCAAAGAATTCAAGTCTAATTTATTGAAGAATTACAAGACGAGTTCAAAGAAATCCCGAGCCAAAGTCATTAAAGTCCAAGATTTAAGAAGATTAAAGAAAGCAAGGACTTAAGTGTGCAATTAAGGAAAAGAAGAAAGAGGGAGGAAGCTTCCTAAGCTCCTCCCTAATCATCCTATATATAGATAATTATGTATTAATTGTCAAGTTGTTGGGTGGCTTGACAAACCACCTCTTTCACCATTTTCATATTGCACTTTAAATTTATGTACCTTTAATTCATTGTCTTGCACCTTTAGTTCAATTAATTTCCAAGTAAGTTGTCTTTTATTGTTCTTGAATCTTTACTTTTTAATCTCTCATCTTCCTTTCTTGATTTTAGTTTACTTTTGGTGCGAATTACATTTGATCCGTGTTGTTCTTATTGTTTTCGTGCTAAAAAGTTCATCTTTTTATTGTTTGATTTATAAGATTGCTTATTTTTAGTTGAAAAAGTTGTTATTTGTCCTTATTTAATCTTTTTCACTTTAGATTCGTTTAAGTTTTAGTGATTAGCTTATCAAAATAGCTTTTTACTTTGCTTATTTTTCGAATCCCATATAAATCGGAAAGGGTAAACCCCTTTCCGATCAAGCATTCCGACCACACCCTCTTTCCGATATCCAAATCGGAAAAGGGTTTGTGTTTTCCGATTTGACACCCCTTATTCTGATCACTTGATCGGATTAGGGTTTAATATTATTCCGATTGGCTTGATTTGGCAATATTCCGATTGGGTGTCTTCCATACATTCCGACGAGAGTTGTTTGCCATATTCCGATTGGTCTTGTTTTTCAGCTATTCCGATTTGCTTTGTTTTCTAGTATTCCGATCATGCTTATTTTCCGACCGCAATCCGATCACTTCCCTTCTCAACATTCCGATTAGCGTCTTTCCGATGGGGATTCCGACGGGATTCCGATTGGACTTTCCGATTGGGTTAAGTTTTGTTTTTCTAGTATTTATTTTTAGAGAAAAAGTGACAGTTTTTCTCGTCTTGATTTTAGTCTATTTTAATTACGTTTTGCATTTTTATCTGATTGTTAATTTACTTTTTGTTAAGTTTTAATTTTACGTCATTTAATTTCTCGTCATTCACCGTTTACGTTTCAACTAGTTTCAGTTTTAATTACTCGTCATTTATTTTAAAGTCTTGCACATTTATTTTACCACAACCAAAAATATTATTACCAAAAACGACTGAGTCACACATTTAACCGGAAATCAATTCGAGAAGATACCGAGAAAACGAACTTTCATACTCGGTTGCAAAACCTTTTATTAGTCATGCTCATTGTGCCTTGGCAGGGCCAACAGATGTATACCATGTTGGAACTAGGTTTGGGTGTCTTTTTGTAGGACACTACGTTCTCATCTGTTGAGGACTATGGAAGGTTAAGCTTCAGTTTCGAATAATAGAAAATGTAATTATCTTTTGTATAAATGTTATGTGAATTTCTACTATCTGTAAGATTTGCGTTATTAAACTTAATCATATACTACTTAGTAACATACCGTAATGGAAAGATTGGAAATACTAAATTTGGTTACTTTACACTGCTTAGTGAAATAGACTAAACTGATTATTTTACACTGCTTAGTAAAATACTGTAATGGAAGTATTGAACATACTAAACTTGATTATTTTACACTACTTAGTAAAATATTGTAATGGAAGTATTGAACATACTAAACTTGATTATTTTACACTACTTAGTAAGATACTGTAATGGAAGTATTGAACATACTAAACTTGATATTTTACACTACTTAGTAAAATACTGTAATGGAAGTATTAGATATACTAAACTTGATTATTGTACACTACTTAGTAAAATACTGAAATGGAAATATAGGAAATACTAAACCTAATCTTGCACTGCTTAATAAAAGTTACTGAACTTGTTTTTATACTGCTTAGTATATTAAGGAATGGAATAATTGGAAACTTTAAATTTGACTTTCATATCAAATACCGAACAACGCCATGTAGGACAACTTAAAATTCTATACTATGATTTTACAAAACTCTTTGAATTCACCAACTTTATGTTGACTGTTTTAAGCATGTTTTTCCAAGGTTATTAAGCAAGATTATTTGAGCATGGACTGAGAATCATTTAGGAGCATAAAAATGACGGGGGATTTATCTTTTACTGGGATATTTATAACAAATGTTATTAAACGATTTGAACTATTGTACCAAGATAATGTTTATATCAATTGTATTTCAAAAATCATATAATTATGATCTGTGCTTTGTAAGCTATTTGCTCATCGATCCACCACTGTGATACCCGGTCTGGGGGTGTTATAGAGAATGGTATCAGAGCTTTAGTTATAGCGAACCAGATAAATTTTTAATAAAATAAGAATAAAAATATTTTTCTTTTATTTAAAAGTTGGACTATAACTTTACAAAAATATATTTGGGGATTTTTTTGGGACATACTTAGAAAGCATATAACATATAGAGCATGCATAACTATATGATTTAATTGCGCATTCATTATTATATGCATTGATATTTGTTTATTGTATTAGATGATAACTATGTACGTATTTACGTATTATGACTATTTAATATTTATTATAGAAATATTAAATACTCAAGTTACTTAATGAAACAAATGAACATGCCATGTTAAGTAGGGAGCTTTATACTAAATATGTTCCATCTTGATATTACGTTTTGATTGAGTGGTTGGGTTTACGATTTAAAGTGCCCTCGATCCTCAAACGTTTATAGAATGGCTTCTGAAGTATGATGGCCTGAACAATGCATTGTAACCACGAACAGTCTAATACATAACAAACTATTGGAAATATTTAAATGGAAAGTTAAATAAAATCTTTGGAAATATTTAGAAATCAAACAGAATCTATAGAAATCATTAGAAAATCTAAGAAGATTTTTTTATTTCTAAAAATCCAAATAGATATATCTATTTTACTCAATCTTGGAAAATCTAAATTGATTTTATAAAAAAATCACACTGAATAATATACGTCTTGCAAAATCTTGGGGGAAATCTAAACTAGATTTATAAATCTTTAGTAGACCTAATTAGATTTTATAAATACTGAAAAATCTAATAGAATGTTGGGGAAAATTTAAAATTAGATTTTATAAATTTCTTTGGAAATCTTGAATTAACCTTTATAAACCAGTAATAAGCTTGTAAGGTTTCATAAACTTCACACCTAGATAAATGATCAATATTATTAATGGACTAAAATATATTTAGGCCCATTAGGGAACCCATTAGCTCTTTTGGCACATATAAATAAGCCCACTTAGTGTTTTTATACTTGAATAAAGTTTTTATACTAGAAATAATTTATAAAAACTTTTAAACTATAAATGTTAGTTATAAGACTTATGGATAACAACTATGACATTTGAAACTTGTCTTGATAAAACAGTAATTACAAGAACTAATATTGTAAATACTTGAAAGTCTAGGGATTATTAAGTACCATTCGTGACTTATTATACCTTAAGGACCACTTTTGTAAATTCTTAGAAGTTTAATTGACCTTTTATAACTCTAAGGACTAATTGTATAATTAGCCAAAACATTTAGAAGCCCTATGGATTATTCTCGCCGTTAAATGGAAGTTATAAAACCTAGTCTTAACTGGAGGGACTACTCTTGCCATATCCCGAAAGTATTATAAGTCCTAAGGACTAAAAGTGTTAAAACCCGAAAGCTATACATGTAATAAAATATGGAGGGACATGTTTTGTAAATAACTGAAAATTCAGCAAACCCTAGAACTTGTTATTTCATCTAATGAATTAAAAACTTGAATGAATCCTAAATTAAATAGGACTAGAACCGTCACTTTCTCAAACCTGTAATCGAGAGGGTTAATTATTAACTTGCGGAAACTTGGGGACATTAATTAAATTTAATAACCTACTATTATTTTTATAAACTGATCATATAAGCTATATGAAACATAATGTACCTAGATTACAAAAGTAAAATACAACACTTGTAAGTAAAATACTTTTACTTAAACGATATTATTAATAACAAATTTGTAATTAATACTTGCACAACTATGTATTTAACTAACGCAAATGAACTGCCTAAAAATGAGTGGATATCGTAATAAAATCCAAATAAATCCTAAAAATCTTATACTAAGATTTTTACTTTCTTCATGATTACTTGATACGTCTGTTTAAGCTTTTACGCTGCTTATTTCTTATACTGTTTGATAACTATTATATCCTTATATGATAAGTTGATCTTACCATTTCGATTTTATAAACCATCGTACTCAATATTCTAGAACTTAACTGTCACCACCTTTGCATAATTTCATGAAGTGTTATTCCTACTTGAGCATACTATCTTTTCGTAGTTATTTGATAAATATGAACATGTTAGTCTACTTTGACTACTGACTGACCACATAACAAACGTACGTATTGGAATCTTTAAAAACAGACTAGGGAGCATTATCTCATGTACTAAATTTTATTAAATGTTTGAACTTGTCGTATCTGCTTAAGCTTATACGTTGATTGTTCCTTTTATTTGCTTAGTAACTGTTATATTATATTATATGTATATGAACTCCTTGTTTGATACGTATTCTTACGTACGTTATCGCACGTTAACGTTTATTTTCTTCCGTTTACGATTTCGTACGTATATCTACAGAACACGACTTATTAACGACGTATGCACCTTTGCTTTTGATTAATTCATGTGGTATTATTTAGATAACTTTTCTTCTTTAAATGATGCGGTGGGATCCAAATCAAGATACTTATGATTCTATATTTTACGTATAGAACCCGAGTCTTTTGATTATAAGTTAATTATGACACCATCTTTAGACAGAATGGGACGTCTAAAGTTGAAATCATAAGCCACCAGACCCGAAGTTTATTTATAAAATTCGTATCAAGGTGGAATGGGACGCCCGAAGACGAAAGTTATAAATGAACGAGCTGTAAAGTATCTTAATAATATCTATTATCTTAGATATTATATTTGTTCTAAATGATAAGCCTTGCCGGGAATATTTAGGTAAGGTGGGCTATGAAATCCTTATTGAAACGAGTGAGGACGCTTGTTCTTTTGAATAAAGAAATCATAGGTCACCGAATGGAGTTATAAATTTCACCTTGCATGGATGAGGACGCTTGTCGATGTAAATAGAAATTTATAATCACATGGGCTTAAATATATTCGACATGACTCATTATTGATATTATTCTATGTATTCGACTATGTAACATATTCCTTTTTGACTCGCGATTTCCTCCAGCAGTATCTTATCACTAAGATAACTTATAAATGATGTTATTACATTCTCATATAGGAACCTAAGAAGACTCGTATTCATCTCTTTTGGATCATAGCATCGTGCTCTTGATTTTTTGCCTATCCTTAACCCAAATATCACTTCCGCTGTAGTTGACCCCGTTAGGGGTGTCCATCTTCTGTTGCATTTGAACCCTTTTGGGGGTGTTCTTTTCTGCTGCATTTGAACCCTTTTGGGGGTGTTCTTTTCCGCTGCATTTCGAACCCTTTGGGGGTATACATGCCCTCTGCAATTGATCCCTTTTTGGGAGAGTTCTTCTCCGCTGCATTTTGAACCCTTTTGGGAGTGCCTACTTCTGTTTCATTTGACCCCTTTGGGGTGTCATAGAAAATAAAGCTGGTTCATCTGCCATGAGAAAATGAAACTTCAATCATTCGAGGAGACGGTAACTCAGACTTCATCAACACTAGACTTAGTGTCATTTCTTGTACCGAAGACCAGAAATACTTGGTAAGAGGATGCCCAGTCTTCTAAGCCCTCATTTCTTAAGTCAACGAGGAAGACAAACCCAAGCATAAAAGACATGCCCAACTCTCAATGGGTGTATTTGGTAGGTTTATGTTTGTCATCATCCAAAAAGTGATAATGGATGTCCAATTCTCTTTGAGCGATCTTCTTCCTCTTTATATCCAATTAGTTCGACAATACCATTGTCTAACAAGCCTTGAAATGAATGACTTCCCCTTTTAGAAGTCGAAAAATGTACAATTTTTGGAACGAACAACAGTAGATGCATGACCTTTTCAGCATCTCACCAGGGATGCACACTTCTTTATTCTTGGTATCTTCTTTGATTTCCATCATCTGAAGTACTTCTTTTCTCTGCAACTTATGCCCCAGCTCAGCCACAAATGAAGTAGATTCTTTGCAACTTCCTACCCAAGAAACATCCACAATAATCTTAGCCATTTCGTTGGGTGAAGCTTTGGTGTCAAACTAATGTTTGCTTTCCACGGGCTAGAAATAAATCGGAAAGCCCTTCGCGTGAAAATTGTTGACGCAAGAGCGGTACCATCCAAAACTATATTTCTAACTCGACATCGCATAAGCCTATTAAAGCTTAATAGACTTAAAATCTCCTGAAGAACTATTAGAAACATTAAAGAACTGTTATCTATGCTCATCATGTAACGCCCCCCAAGTTGGTCAAATGCAGCGGAATAGTAATTGGGGTGTTACTTGGGTGGATCGATAACACATAGTAGATAGAGCAATGATCATAAAAGTCATTTAATACAAATTACATGAATCAATTGTACACACTTAGTATCTTGTTTGTAAACCACATTTATTATAAAACTGAAGTAAATATCCCAGCCCAATGGTAGAGATGATGCTCCTAAAATGCTGGAATCCAATGCATGAACCTGCTTTATTTTCTTGAGAAAACATATAGAGTAAAATGTGGGGGTCAACACGAAGTTGGTGAATTCACAGGTTTAGTTAAATAATAAGTTAATAATATGCCAAAACATCAAGAAGATAGTAGAGCACCAAGCTACATAATATAGTAGTTCCTATCGACCTGTAATAGAAGCTAGACAAAAAGTTGTTCAGTACGCCCATTTGGATATGTCCTGATGTTGTTCCCTCAGTCCGACAATGAAGTAAACATGTTGCTTGGCCTAAGCGTCTCGTGATAGCAAGTCACGCAGGCCGGGTGTTGTCAATACCCAAATAGATCTATTCACACATTTCGCGCTACACTATTAACTATTACAGTCCACGGGTATGGGGCAAACAATAGGCAATAAGTTGTTGTTGTCGTCAGTGCATGTTTTGCATATCTAATATATATATATATTTTTGTATGTTTTCTCCCCCAGTTATAAAACAGTAAAGATGGGGCCATGAACTCACCTTAGTGTTAGTGATGTGAGGATGATGCATTGAATAAACTGGCACAATATGATCACGAACTGGAGTAATTACCTAAGTAACTTTAAGTGCCTTAGTAAATGCATAATTAACAATGCATGATGGATGTATGATTGAAAGAATGCATGATCACGAATTAATGAATTGTTACGACGGTTTAAGTGTTACGCTTATATTAAATTGTAAATATATATATTTTTAGTTTCTAAATATATATATATATATATATATATATATATATATATATATATATATATATATATATATATATATATATATATATATATATATATATATATATATATATATATATATAAATAAATTGTTTACTAAAGTGGGTAATAAAATAAACAACTATGTTTTATGTTATTTAATTATTGTAAGAAAATAAGTACAATTTACTTTTCTTAAGTCCTCAAAATATAGTTAACGGGATTTGTCAGTTTATAAGATTTTGCGAATAATTTAATAATTATCCAAACGGCTAAGTTAATTTATTAATAAAATAATTTTTAAATATTTTTAATTAACTTAAATTACATATGAGTCCTTGTTAGTATAACAGTTTCCCAGATTACCCTTTAAGGTTTCGTTCGTTAAGTACAATACATCCAAGTCTTGGAACTTAATTAGGTTAGGTTTAGGGTTTGTTTTAGTTTGCCTAAGTGACACAAATGGTCCTTAAAGTTTCATATTGTTTTAAAAGGAATTGTTATGGCTTGTAATAGTTTCCTAAAATGACACTTCTAGTCCCTCATGTCTAGGCTTATTTAAGTATTAAGCTAGGGCTTATATTAAGTTTCTAAAAGTGGCAGAAATTACCCTAAAGTCTCGAATATTAACAAAACGAGGCTAGGGCTTGTAATAGTTTTCCTAAATGGCAAAAATGACCCCTTGAGGTCTCGGATTGTTTATTAAGCCAACTAGGGCTCAAATTAAGTTTAGGTGTTGGCAATAATTGTAACACCCCATTTTGATAAAGGAATGTCACGCGTAATTATGGCGTGTCATCAAAGCATACAAGGAAAATGTCTAAACATTACATGACCATAAAAGGAAAATACCAGAATCAAACATCGGTAGTACAAAAGTAAAGCTCATCACACACAAACATAAGTACTGTAAATGAAAGGACTAAACAATGTCCATGGTACGAGTATCAAAGTAAAGATAATGCATAAAGTAAAGAAAGGCTAAAAAGCTTCCAGTCCATATGCATGTACGCTTAAAGTCTACGAGCGTCCCTGAGTACCTGCCATTTTAAGAACATAGAAAAGGAAAACGGCTGAGCAATACGCTCAGTGCAAGGATGTACAATAAAGAATGAATAGTATAAGCATATAAGCATATAACAACAGAAGAAACTATGTCCCGAATAACCCGATTAAGTCTTGGTAAAACTGGTTTTATAGTTTGAAAAGCCTTATGTTTATCTTATATAAACTGTTTAACATATTCTACCATTAGCCAATATAGGTCATGAAAATCCACCGTGCATGAATACTTGGAGGAGTGACCTCATCATGCAAATTAGAGGGGCTGCCTCTAATTTAATATACTGGTTTGGGTAGGAGGGATCAGCTCCTTGTGAAGGATGCAAGGTACACACCACATTCACACTGAGTAATCTGCTGAAAACATGTAACGAGGATGCACCCATACACCCCACATGATAAATATAATAATATGGCCAAAAGCTGAAGGGACGCCACAAGCAATCACTCCGCTGTGGGGAAGTCATAACACCAGTGCCTCTAATGTTATGGTTATGGTACCTCCATAACTAGGTGAAACTGGTCATGCATGTATATGGCTATAGGTATTCTAAATTAAATATAAGCATATCAAACATATAAACTTATACTACGGGAAAACAGATGGCTGCATACGGGGAATCCTAATAAGGAAAGAATGTCCATACTGAAAGGACGGGAATCCGTACCTTATGTCCAGCGAACGAAGAAGACGAACTGAAGAGAGTCCTACTTCGGTATCACTAATGCTACATAAATACATACGTGTATAAGTATCTGATTACTAAATATGTAACTTGTTTTATGTCATGTCTTAGCTTATTTTATACGTTCATGTCATGTTTTACTATTTTAAGCTTTAAATTGTGTTTATCTTAAATTCTTCCTATTCTGATTAAGTATTACTTGTATTTCATGTATTATTATACTTACTGTGTAATAATAAGTAACTTTCTAAAAATAGCAGGTTTCCTAAAATAGAAAGTTTCCAAAAAATAGAAAGTTACCAAAAATAGAAAGTTTCCGAAAATAGAAAGTTTCCAAAAATAGAAAGTTTTCAAAAATAGAATTACTGCTTAATATAAATAAGTTTCAAAAAATAGAAAGTTTCCATAAATAGATTAGCTGCCTTAATTAAATAAGTTTCTAAAAATAGAAAGTTTCCATAATTAGATATAAGCTGGTTAAATAAGCTAAGTATATAAGCTTAAGTGTTTTCTGATTATTTTTCTAAGTCATAATGATATAAGGTATAGTTTATTAATTATTACATGTAATTTAAATAAACTATAGGTTAAAAGTATTTAATTAAATATATCATGTTTTTAATTAAATAAAGTTAAATACTTAGGTTAAAACATGTATTATTAACTATTAATAATATAACCTAAGTCATGTTAATTAATTAATTATAACCATAGTATTTTTTAATAATTAATTAATTATAAAGTCTAGAAAATATAAATACTTGGGTTAAAAATCCATGATCTAATAATTAAATTATAACCTAAGTCATGTTTATTAAATTAATCATGTCATATTTTATTAATTTAATTTTTAACATATAACTATTAAAATCATAATCTTAACATAATCAATGAACCAGATCGTGACTAGAAACCATGAATCGGACCCGTAATCAACACCATACCCCGAACCACTTTGGGGTTCTCCCCTGTTTGCTGCTACCGTGGGACCCATACCACCAAACCGAGACCTTGAGGTCTCGGTGGTGGTTCACAAGCCAAACCGAGACCCTTGGGGGTTCGGTTTAGGCGCGGGCCACAACAAACACCCCTAAATCCCATGTTTTGATTTACCCCATAACCATTTACATGTTTAATTTATGTTTTTAATTAGCTTTTTAAAAACATCATGATCTTATTTAATTTATTAAATAAAAACATAAAAGAAAAGGATTAAAAAGGTATATCGAATGCGTGGATCAAACGAGGATGAACACACACGAATACTTGTACAAAATTTAAGATCAAAGTCAAAGGAACACCCCCTTTCTTGTTTTTATATGCGGCGGCCAAAAGGAGAGGACAAGGAGGAAGGAGAAATCTTTTTAGGGTTTTTGATTAATTTACTGTAAAGTGAAAAATGACCAAAAGTTTTACCTTAACCCCTTTCTTACTAAAAATTAGATGGGCTTGGCCAATCTCCTTGGTGTAGCCGCGGGTAAGGGGGCCCACATGGGGTACCCGTACCTTTTCTCGAGTCTAATTATTTTAGTGTTCGTTCGTGTTTAGTCGTGTTCGTGTTTTATGTGTTCTCGTTAAATATTAACCGTGACTTAATATATTTATTCGTGTTCGTAATAAATATATATACGTAATTAATATTAGCTCTTGATTAATTTACGTTCATGATTTCATGATCGCATGTTCGTGATTAGTTATTGTTTAAATAACTATTGTGTGTTCGTATGTAATAAATACTTATCGTGTTCTAACACGTACGTAATACGAAAAATTCTGACACGTGAACGTAATCATACTATAAAAGGAAAGTTTTAATCTAGTACGTACGATCTTAAGGGTACTATTCATGGTAAAAGCATGTGGGTTTTACAATTCTTCCCCCTTAAAAAGAATAATTCGTCCCCGAATTATAGATAAAGTAAACTGGAAAAGAAGAACATACCCGAAATCAAAATATGAAATGAGGGTAAAAAGCCCGGATAGACTCCTCTGTTTCCCAAGTAGCTTCCCGCTCTGTATGATCCCTCCAAAGGATTTTGACGAATGGAATCGTCCTCCTTCTCATGACTCGTTCTTGTCTGTCAAGAACTCGTTCGGGTTCTTCTATGAAGGTGAGATCTTCACGTATCTGTTCCAGTGGATACTGAACCATATGAAGGGGATGATACTGGTACCCTCTGAGTAAGGACACATGAAACACATTGTGTACATGCGAAAGCTGCGGAGGTAACTCTAACCGGTAAGATACTTCACCGACTCGTTCAATGATATCAAACGGTCCGATGAAATGAGGACTGAGCTTCCCTTTAATCCCGAAGCGTCTAACACCACGTGTCGGCGAAACCTTAAGGAAGACGTGATCTCCTACGTTAAAATGTATGTCCCTACGATGCTTATCAATGTAAGTCTTCTGACGTGACCGTGCTTCCTGAAGTTTCTGCTTAGCTACTACTATCCTTTCGTTGGTCATCTCTATGATTTCTGGTCTTCAAGTGTTCGCTCGCCAACCTGATCCCAGCAGACTGGGGCGCGACACTTTCTGCTATACAACATCTCGAAAGGAGCACACTTGATACTTGTGTGCCAACTGTTGTTGTATGCAAACTCCACCAAACAGATGTAATCGTCCGAATCACCCGTCTATTCCAACGCACATGACCTCAACATGTCTTCCAATGTCTGAATCGTTCGCTCCGACTGTCCGTCCGTTTGAGGATGAAAAGTCGTGCTAAGCTTAAGTTTTGTACCCCAAGCTTTCTGTAGACTCTTCCGAAATCGTGACGTGAAACGAGGATCTCTGTCTGAGACGATGCTGGATGGAGCACCGTGGAGTCTCATGATCTCTCTTCTATACGTATTGGCGAGTTTACTTACCGGATCTTCCTTGCGGATTGGTAAGAAATGAGCTGATTTGGTAAGTCGATCTACGATAACCCAAATTGCATCGTGCTTCCTCTTTGTAGGCGAAAGACCAGTAACAAAATCCATGGTGATTTTGTCCCACTTCCACTCTGGAATATCTAACGGTTGAAGGAGACCGCCAAATCGCTGATGCTCGATCTTAACCTACTGGCAGGTAAGACATTTGGAGACGTAAGTGGCCACATCTTGTCTCATTCCACTCCACCAAAAGTATTGCTTGATGTCATGGTACATCTTAGTCGAACCAGGATGTATAGAGAATTGGGAGCTATGAGCTTCAGCTAACAAGGTTTCACGGAGTGCTTGGTCATCAGGAACACAAAGTCTCGTGCCCTGCCATACGATACCATCTACATCTACTCTGAATTCCGTCTGTTTCTCCAAATTTTGTACTATCGCCCATATTTCTCCATCATCTTTCTGAGCTTCCTTGATCTTAGAAAGTAACTCGGGTTCTACTCTAAGATTAGCCCAGTAACCGTGTTGTCCACGTACCATGATCTCGATGTCTAGTCTCTCCAAGTCTCTTATGATTTCCTCCTCAATTTTAATTTCGTTGATCATTCCGGACTTCCTACTAAGAGCATCTGCTACTACATTTGCCTTTCCGGGATGATACTTGTAAAACCCGCATGCTTTTACCATGCATAGTACCCTTAGGATCGTACGTACTAGTTAAAACTTTCCTAATATAGCATGATTACGATTACGTGTTAGGAGTTTACGTATTACGTACGTGTTAGAACACGATAAGTATTTTATATGCACGATCACATAATACATATTTAACAATAATTAATCACGAACATGCGATCATGAAATCATGAACGTAATTAAAAAACGAACTATTATTAATTACGTATATATATTTATTACGAGCGTAATTAAATATAGTAGATCACGGTATTTACGTAACGAGAACATTTAAAACACGAACATAAATAATCACAAACGAGTAACTAAATAACGAGACACGGAAAAAGGTACGGGAACCCCATGTGGGGGTCCCTACCCGCGGCCAAACAAGGGCAATGGGCCAAGCCCATTGTCAAATTTACTAAAAGGGTTATTTATTTTTTTACACTACACAAAAACACTTTTACAGAAGATTTCAAGAAAAACTTAAAACCCTCTTCTTCCTTGTTCTTTGTGCCGCCACCCATAAATCACCATACAAGGTGATTTGTTGATCTTTGATCTTGAAGAATTGGTGATTGATCGTGTTTGTTCTTCGTTCTCTTGATCCACGAATTCGGTAAAACCTTTTTAAACCTTTTCTTTTAATTTAATCTTTTTATTAATTATGAACATGTGATGTTTTTATAAAAAACATAATAATTAATCATAGATCTAACATGTTTTGGTGATTAATTAAATCAAAGGGTTGTTTTAAGGGGTGTTTTGTTTTGGCCGCAGGCTGCAACCGAACCCGAGGGGGTTTCGGTTTGCCAAGCCGACCACCACCAAGACCATATGGTCTTGGTTGGTGCGTGTGGGTCCCACGGCAGCAAGGGGTACCCCGAGTTGGTTCGGGGTACGGTGTCGATTCATGTCCGGTTCATGTTTTTAAGCTTAGATCCGGTTCATGGTGTATGTTAGTTTTTTATTATGTTATGAACTTATGTTAAAATTAAATTAATAAAAGATGTGATTAATTTAATAACATGACTTAGGTTATTTAATTATTAATGATCATGAAATTATTTTAACCTAAGTATTTATATATTTAAGACTTATAATTTATTAATTATTTTAAAACCATGGATATAATTAATTAATTAACATGACTTAGGTTATATTATTAGTATATAATAATACATATTTTAACCTAAGTATTCAATATATTTAATTAAAAACATGTTATACTTTAATTAAATATTATAACCTATAGTTTAATTAAATTACATGAAATAATTATTAAACTATTCACTATACCATATGACTTAGAAAATAATCATGAAAAACACTTACGCTTATATACTTAGCTTATTTAACCAGCTTATTTCTAATTATGGAAACTTTCTATTTTTAGAAACTTAATTAAATAAGGCAGCTAATCTATTTAAGGAAACCAACTATTTTTAGAAACTTATTTATTTAAGGCAGCTAATCTATTTATGGAAACTTATTTAATTAAGGCAGCTAATCTATTTATTGAAACTTTCTATTTTTAGAAACTTATCTATTTTAAGCAATAAATCTATTTTTGGAAACTTTCTGTTTTTGGAAACTTTCTATTTTTGGAAACTTTCTATTTTTGGAAACTTTCTATTTTTGGTAACTTTCTATTTTTGGAAACTTTCTATTTTTGGAAACTTTCTATTTTTGGAAACTTTCTATTTTTGGAAACTTTCTATTTTTGGAAACTTTCTATTTTAGGAAACCTGCTATTTTTGGTAAGTTACTTATTATTACACAGTAAGTATAATAACACATGAAATACCAGAAATACTTAATCAGATTAAACAGAATATAAGATTTGACACAGTTTAAGGCTTTAAAACAGTAAAACGTAGTAAGAACACATAAAATAAGCTAAGGCATGACATAAAACTAGCTATGTATTTAGTGAGCAGATACTTATTCATGTACGTATTTATGTAGCACTAGTGATTCGGAAGTAGGATTCTCGCAGTTCGTCTTTCTCGTTCACTGGACATAAGGTACGGATTCCCGTCCTTTCAGTATGGACATTCTTTCCTTATTAGGATTTCCCGTATGCAGCCAACTGTTTTCCCGTAGTATAAGTTATGAGTTTGATTGCTTATGTTTATTTAAGATTACCTATAGCCATATACATGCATGACCAGTTTCACCTAGTTATGGAGGAACCATAACCATAACATTAGAGGCACTGATGTTATGACTTCACCACGGCGGAGTGATTGCTCGTGGCGTCCCTTCAGCTTTTGGCCATTTATTTATATTTATCATGTGGGGCGTATGGGTGCATCCTAGTTACATGTTTTTATTCAGAATTACATGGTGAATGTGGTGTGTACCTTGCATCCTTCACAAGGAGCTGATCCATCCTACCCAAAAACCAGTATATTAAATTAGAGGCAGCCCCTCTAATTTGCATGATGAGGTCACCCCTCCAGTTATTCATGCACGGTGGATTTTCATGACCTATATTGGCTAATGGTAAAATATGACAAACAGTTTTTATAAGATAAACATAAGACTTTCAAACTATAAAACCAGTTTTATTAAGACTTAACCAGGTTACTCGGGACTTAGTTTCTTCCGCTGTTATTATGTTATATGCTTATTCTATTCATGCTTTATTGTACATCCATGCACTGAGCGTATTGCTCAGCCGTTTTCCTTTTCTATGTTCCCAAAACGGCAGGTGCTCAGGGACGCTCGTAGACACTAATAGTACGTGCATATGGACTGGAAGCTGTCTAGCCTTCTTTACATTATGCATTTCCTTTCTTATGATACTTATGCTTTGGACGTTGTTTAGTCCTTTTTCCTTTATTATACTATGTTTGTGTGCGATTAGCTTTACTTTTGGACTACCGATGTTTGATTCCGGTATTTTCCTTTTTATGGTCAAGTAATGTTTAGACATTTTACCTTGTATGCTTTGATGACACGCCATAATTACTGTGATATTTCCATTTCCAAAATGGGGTGTTACAATTATGGTATCAGAGCCAAGGCTTCGACCTGTAGGCTCTCAAAAATGACCTGTGATTAGTGGTTAGTCACTACGGTCTTCCTAGAACTGACAGTTGTTTTCATGCATTCATCATTTTTTAAGCATACATATACATGTCATTGTTGCAGGGTTTTTGACTAAGTAATGGTTGGTACAGGACTGGCCCTATTTAGTCGCATGTGTTTTATCAAAACTTTTAGATTTGGGACCGACCCATAGGCGTCCCCTCGCTATGTCTTTTGTTTTTGGTGAACTGACCAGAGGCGTTCACTCTCGAGCATACAAAATTTTCATAAAACTGCATCATGCATTCATACACAAAATTTTCTTGCATAAAATTTTTCTCGTGAAATTTTAGTATAATTTTTTTTTTCATGTATATAATTATATTTTATGTTTTGAACTGTTTAATCATATGTTTTATGTTATACTGTCAGATGGTTCTCACACGCGAACAGGAGCAGCTCAATGCTGCAATTCAGGCTGCCATGTAAGCCTTGCTTCCTCAACTGAGGAATGACATCTGGGCTGAAGTTCAAGCTGCCAACAATCAGCAGCACAATCAGCCACCTCCTCCTCCTCCTCCAGTGACATTAGCAGTATGGCTGGAGAGATTCAACAAGCTCCGCCCTCGAGCTTTTGAGAAGACAGATAGCCCCAGCGATGCTGAAAGCTGGTTGGCTCACATCGAGAAGATTTTCAACGCTATGGGCTGTGACCCCGCATACAAGGCGAGGTTGGCATGCTATCGGTTCGAAGGCGATTTACTTGACTGGTGGTTAGCATTGATGCAATCTGAAGGTGGTGATGAGTGGGTTGCTGATTTGACTTGGGCTCAGTTCAAGGAAAGGGTGATGGAGCAGTTCTTTCCCAAGGCTGAGCAGGACAAGCTCAAGAGAGAGTACCATGGGATCCGTCAGAGAGCTGGGGAGAATAGCAATGAGTTTATGCAGCGGTTTCTTCGCTTGGCTGGTTTCCTTGGTGCGGCAGCAGGTACTCCTGAAGAGCAGGCACATCACTTCAGATGGGCTCTTCGCACATCGGTCGCAAACAATCTGGTGTGTGCTACGTTCAACACTGTAGCACAAGTGGCCGATGCAGCACGAAAACTGGAGATGCTGCAAGAGAGGGATGAGTTCGGGGAAGCTGAAAGACCCGACAAGAGGTAAACATTCGTATTCAAGCGGTGACCAACCCGTATATTTTCCATATGTCAATTATTCATCTCTTTAAATGTATCTTTCAGGCAGGAAACTGGGGACCGGTCTCAGCCGGCTACTCAGCAGCAGCCTCATCAGCCCAAGGGAAACGGTCAGACTAACGATCGTTCTGCTACGGATAGGCGTGGCGGTAATGACAATTACCGTAACAACGTCGGGCACTCCAACAACAGCAGGTCCCAATACTTACGAAATTCCTTACGTTTTATGTTATAACTCATATTCTGACACTTTATCAAACTTCTACCAGGAACCATGGAAACGGTAGGGACCAAAACCAGAGAGGTTCGCAGCTTAGCCGTCCAGCTATCACTGGTATTCAATCTTACGATTATCTGCTTCGTCCTTTGTACCCAACTATCATGTCTTATGTAAATGTTTTTATCAGGTCCTCAGCCAGCCAGAGCACCTGCTGGAGGATACACTCATCCTCTTTGCTATACTTGCCACCGTAGGCATCCAGGACCATGTCGCCGTAATACTGATGCGTGCTTCAAGTGTTGTCTTCCTGGCCACATTATGAAGGATTGCCGTAAGGGCGAGATGGAGGGTACATCGGGACATGCTGATACCAAGCCGCCTCCTACTGTCGGGCGTGTCTACACGACATCTCGAGACCAGGCCAACAACTCTACAGGTACCATCACTGGAATCTTGTATATGTATGGTCGCGATGCATGCGTTCTTTTCGATACGGGTGCTACTCACTCGGTTATTTCTACTGCTTATGCTAAGAATATTAGGATGCCTCCCTTGCCACTAGAAAATAGGCTTACTGTTTCCACGCCTTTGAGGGACTCTGTATTAATCACCCATGTATACAAGAGTCTTCCCCTAGAATTTGATGATAAGGTTCGACCTGTCTACGCACTTCCACTGGACATGAATGACTTCGACATGAGTTTGGGCATGGATTGGCTATCCAAGTATCATGCTACCATAGACTGCCATTCATATCGAGTTATCTTCGGTGATGTCAATGCACCAGAGTACATTTATAATGGGTTCATACCCGGACGGTCTGTACAAGTCATATCCACCCTGCAAGCGCGTGCACTACTGTCATATGGCTGCGAGGGTTATCTAGCTACGGTTCACGACATGGATGCTGAATCTCCATCGATTCAGGATCAACCAATAGTGTCGAAATTCCAAGACGTGTTTCCAGCAGAACTTCCGGGCATACCACCTGTACGAGAAGTGGAATTCAATATCGAGCTGGTTCCATGAGCTGAACCAATCTCCAGGCTCCTTATCGCATGGCTCCCATAGAGCTGAAGGACCTGAAGGATCAACTACAAGATCTTCTTGAACGAGGTTTCATTCGACCGAGCGCATCTCCATGGGGCGCACCGGTCTTGTTTGTTAAGAAGAAGGACGGCAGTATGCGTCTTTGCATAGACTATCGCGAGCTCAACAAGATTACCATTCGGAATAGGTATCCACTGCCACGTATTGATGATCTGTTTGACCAACTCCAAGGGGCCAAACACTTCTCAAAGATTGATCTTAGGTCAGGCTATCATCAGCTACGGGTCAAGGAGCAGGATATAGCTAAGACTGCCTTTCGTACTCGTTATGGCCACTACGAGTTTGTAGTTATGCCATTTGGCCTGACAAATGCTCCAGCAGTGTTCATGGATCTGATGAACAGAATCTTCCATGAATTTCTGGACAAATTTGTCATTGTTTTCATCGATGACATCCTGATTTTCTCAAAGTCCAAGGAGGAACACGAAGACCATCTTCGTACAGTACTACAGATTCTTCGCCAGAAGCAGATGTATGCTAAATTCTCCAAGTGTGAGTTCTGGTTAGACAAGGTGGCATTCTTAGGTCACATTGTATCAGCAGAAGGAATCACTATGGATCCAGCGAAGGTTGAGGCCATTACTAAGTGGCCAAGGCCGACATTAGCGACGGAAGTCCGCAGTTTCTTAGGCTTAGCTGGCTATTACCGTAGGTTCGTAGAGAACTTTTCCCGCCTAGCACTACCATTGACCAAACTGATGCGGAAAGGGGAGAAATTCATCTGGACTGAAGATCGAGAGAAGAGCTTTGAAGACCTGAAGCAGAGGCTAGTATCTGCACCTATTCTTACTCTACCATCTGGTACGGGTGGATTTCAAATCTACAGCGATGCATCGGGGAAGGGACTTGGTTGTGTTCTCATGCAACATGGGAAAGTGATCGCGTACGTTTCACGGCAGCTTAAGCCTTATGAAGAAAATTACCCCACGCACGATCTGGAACTTGCTGCAGTAGTGTTTACATTGAAGATATGGAGACACTACTTATATGGAGAATCATGTGACATTTTCACGGACCACAAGAGCTTGAAGTATATCTTCACTCAGCGTGAATTGAACATGAGGCAGAGAAGATGGTTAGAGCTGTTGAAGGATTATGACATTAATCTACAATATCATCCCGGAAAGGAAAATGTAGTAGCAGATGCTCTTAGCAGGAAGTCCGGAATGATCAACGGCATTAGAATCGAAGAGGAAATCATCAGAGACTTGGAGCGACTAGACATCGAGTACATGGTACGTGGACATCACGGTTACTGGGCTAATCTTAGAGTAGAACCTGAGTTACTATATAAGATCAAGGAAGCTCAGAAGGATGACGGAGAAATCTGGGCGATAGTACAGAATTTGGAGAAGCAGACAGAATTCAGAGTAGATGTAGATGGTATCATATGGCAGGGCACTAGACTTTGTGTTCCTGATGACCAAGAACTCCGGGAAGCTTTGTTAGCTGAAGCTCATAGCTCCCCATTCTCGATACATCCTGGTTCGACTAAGATGTACCATGACATCAAGCAGTATTTTTGGTGGAGTGGTATGAAACAGGATGTGGCCACTTACATCTCCAAATGTCTTACCTGCCAGCAGGTTAAGATCGTGCATCAGCGATCTAGCGGTCTCCTTCAACCGTTAGATATTCCAGAGTGGAAGTGGTACAAAATCACCATGGATTTTGTTACCGGTCTTCCGCCTACCAAAAGGAAGCACGATGCAATTTGGTTATCGTTGATCGACTTACCAAATCAGCTCATTTCTTACCGATCCGCAAGGAAGATCCGGTAAGTAAACTCGCAGATACGTATAGACGAGAGATCATGAGACTCCACGGTGCATCATCCAGCATCGTCTGAGACATAGATCCTCGATTCACTTCGCGTTTTTGGAAAAGTCTGCAGAAAGCTTGGGGTACACAACTTAAGCTTAGCACGGCTTTTCATCCTCAAACAGACGGACAGTCGGAGCGAACCATTCATACATTGGAAGATATGTTGAGGTCATGTGCGTTGGAATGGACGGGTGATTAGGACGAATACATCTGTTTGATGGAGTTTGCATACAACAACAGCTGGCACGCAAGCATCAAATGTGCTCCATTTGAGATGTTGTATGGCAGAAAGTGTCGCGCCCCAATCTGCTGGGATCAGGTTGGCGAGCGAACACTCGAAGGACCGGAAATCATAGAGATGACCAATGAGAAGATTGCAGTAGCTAAGCAGAAAATTCAGGAGGCACGGTCACGTCAGAAGAGTTACGCCGATAAGCATCGTAGGGATATACACTTTAACGTAGGAGATCACGTCTTCCTTAAGGTTTCGCCGGCACGTGGTGTTAGACGCTTCGGGAATAAAGGGAAGCTTAGTCCTCGTTTCATCGGACCGTTTGATATCATTGAACGAGTCGGTGAAGTATCTTACCGATTGGCGTTACCTCCGCAGCTTTCGCATGTGCACAATATGTTTCATGTGTCCTTACTCAGAGGGTACCAATATCATCCCCTTCACATGGTTCAGTATCCACTGGAACAGATACGTGAAGATCTCACTTTTATAGAAGAACCCGAACGAGTTCTTGACAGACAAGAACGAGTCATGAGAAAGAAGACGATTCCATTCGTCAAAATTCTATGGAGGGATCATACCGAGCGGGAAGCCACTTGGGGAACGGAGGAGTCTATCCGGGCTTCTCACCCTCATTTCATATTTTGAATCGGGTATGTTCTTCTTTTCCAATTTACTTTATCTATAATTCGGGGACGAATTATTCTTTTTATGGGGAAGAGTTGTAAAACCCGCATGCTTTTACCATGCATAGTACCCTTAGGATCGTACGTACTAGTTAAAACTTTCCTAATATAGCATGATTACGATTACGTGTTAGGAGTTTACGTATTACGTACATGTTAGAACACGATACGTATTTTATATGCACGATCACATAATAATTATTTAACAATAATTAATCACGAACATGCGATCATGAAATCATGAACGTAATTAAAACACGAACTATTATTAATTACGTATATATATTTATTACGAGCGTAATTAAATATAGTAGATCACGGTATTTACGTAACGAGAACATTTAAAACACGAACATAAATAATCACAAACGAGTAACTAAATAACGAGACACGGAAAAAGGTACGGGAACCCCATGTGGGGGTCCCTACCCGCGGCCAAACAAGGGCAATGGGCCAAGCCCATTGTCAAATTTACAAAAAGGTTTATTTATTTTTTTACACTACACAAAAACACTTTATAGAAGATTTCAAGAAAAACCTAAAACCCTCTTCTTCCTTGTTCTTTGTGCCGCCACCCATATATCACCATACAAGGTGATTTGTTGATCTTTGATCTTGAAGAATTGGTGATTGATCGTGTTTGTTCTTCGTTCTCTTGATCCACGAATTTGGTAAAACCTTTTTAAACCTTTTCTTTTAATTTAATCTTTTTATTAATTATGAACATGTGATGTTTTTGTAAAAAACATAATAATTAATCATAGATCTAACATGTTTTGGTGATTAATTAAATCAAAGGGTTGTTTTAAGGGGTGTTTTGTTTTGGCCGCAGGCTGCAACCGAACCCGAGGGGGTTTCGGTTTTCCAAGCCGACCACCACCAAGACCATATGGTCTTGGTTAGTGCGTGTGGGTCCCACGGCAGCAAGGGGTACCCCGAGTTGGTTCGGGGTACGGTGTCGATTCATGTCCGGTTCATGTTTTTAAGCTTAGATCCGGTTCATGGTGTATGTTAGTTTTTTATTATGTTATGAACTTATGTTAAAATTAAACTAATAAAAGATGTGATTAATTTAATAACATGACTTAGGTTATTTAATTATTAATGATCATGAAATTAATTTAACCTAAGTATTTATATATTTAAGACTTATAATTAATTAATTATTTTAAAACCATGGATATAATTAATTAATTAACATGACTTAGGTTATATTATTAGTATATAATAATACATATTTTAACCTAAGTATTCAATATATTTAATTAAAAACATGTTATACTTTAATTAAATATTATAACCTATAGTTTAATTAAATTACATGAAATAATTATTAAACTATACACTATACCATATGACTTAGAAAATAATCATGAAAAACACTTAGGCTTATATACTTAGCTTATTTAACCAGCTTATTTCTAATTATGGAAACTTTCTATTTTTAGAAACTTAATTAAATAAGGCAGCTAATCTATTTAAGGAAACCAGCTATTTTTAGAAACTTATTTATTTAAGGCAGCTAATCTATTTATAGAAACTTATTTAATTAAGGCAGCTAATCTATTTATGAAAACTTTCTATTTTTAGAAACTTATCTATTTTAAGCAGTAAATCTATTTTTGGAAACTTTCTGTTTTTTGAAACTTTCTATTTTTGGAAACTTTCTATTTTTGGAAACTTTCTATTTTTGGTAACTTTCTATTTTTGGAAACTTTCTATTTTTGGAAACTTTCTATATTTGGAAACTTTCTATTTTTGGAAACTTTCTATTTTAGGAAACCTGCTATTTTTGGAAAGTTACTTATTATTACACAGTAAGTATATTAACACATGAAATACCATAAATACTTAATCAGATTGAACAGAATATAAGATTTAACACAATTTAAGGCTTTAAAACAGTAAAACGTGGTAAGAACACATAAAATAAGCTAAGGCATGACATAAAACTAGCTATGTATTTAGTGAGCAGATACTTATTCATGTACGTATTTATGTAGCACTAGTGATTCGGAAGTAGGATTCTCGCAGTTCGTCTTTCTCGTTCACTGGACATAAGGTACGGATTCCCGTCCTTTCAGTATGGACATTCTTTCCTTATTAGGATTTCCCGTATGCAGCCAACTGTTTTCCCGTAGTATAAGTTATGAGTTTGATTGCTTATGTTTAATTAAGATTACCTATAGCCATATACATGCATGTCCAGTTTCACCCAGTTATGGAGGTACCATAACCATAACATTAGAGGCACTGATGTTATGACTTCACCACGGCGGAGTGATTCCTCGTGGCGTCCCTTCAGCTTTTGGCCATTTATTTATATTTATCATGTGGGGCGTATGGGTACATCCTAGTTACATGTTTTTATTTAGGATTACATGGTGAATGTGGTGTGTGCCTTGCATCCTTCACAAGGAGCTGATCCCTCCTACCCAAAAACTAGTATATTAAATTAGAGGCAGCCCCTCTAATTTGCATGATGAGGTCACCCCTCCAATTATTCATGCACGGTGGATTTTCATGACCTATATTGGCTAATGGTAAAATATGACAAACAGTTTTTAAAAGATAAACATAAGACTTTCAAACTATAAAACCAGTTTTATTAAGACTTAACCAGGTTACTCGGGACTTAGTTTCTTCCGCTGTTATTATGTTATATGCTTATTCTATTCATGTTTTATTGTACATCCGTGCACTGAGCGTATTGCTCAGCCGTTTTCCTTTTCCATGTTCCCAAAACGGCAGGTGCTCAGGGACGCTCGTAGACACTAAGAGTACGTGCATATGGACTGGAAGCTGTCTAGCCTTCTTTACATTATGCATTTCCTTTCTTATGATACTTATGATTTGGACATTGTTTAGTCCTTTTTCCTTTATTATACTATGTTTGTGTGTGATGAGCTTTACTTTTGGACTACCGATGTTTAATTCCGGTATTTTCCTTTTTATGGTCAAGTAATGTTTAGACATTTTACCTTGTATGCTTTGATGACACGCCATAATTATTGTGATATTTCCATTTCCAAAATGGGGTGTTACAATACTGTAGATTAATGTCATAATCCTTCAACAACTCTAACCATCTTCTCGGCCTCATGTTCAATTCACGTTGAGTGAAGATATACTTCAAGCTCTTGTGGTCCGTGAAAATGTCACATGATTCTCCATATAAGTAGTGCCTCCATATCTTCAATGCAAACACAACTGCGGCAAGTTCCGAGTCATGCGTAGGGTAATTTTCTTCATAAGGCTTAAGCTATCGTGAAGCGTACGCGATCACTTTCCCATGTTGCATGAGAACACAGCCAAGTCCCTTCCCCGATGCATCACTGTAGATTTGAAATCTACCCGTACCAGACGGGAGAGTAAGAATAGGTGCAGATACTAGCTTCTGCTTCAGGTCTTCAAGGCTCTTCTCTCGTTCTTCAGCCCAGACTAATTTCTCCCCTTTCCGCATCAGTTTGGTCAATGGAAGTGCTAAGCGAGAAAAGTTCTCCACGAACCTACGGTAATAACCAGCTAAGCCTAAGAAACTGCGGACTTCCGTTGCTGATGTCGGCCTCGGCAACTTAGTAATGGCCTTAACCTTCGATGGATCCATAGTGATTCCTTCTGCTGATACAATGTGACCTAGGAATGCCACCTTGTCTAACCAGAACTCACATTTAGAGAATTTAGCATACAGCTGCTTCTGACGAAGAATCTGTAGTACAGTACGAAGATGGTCTTTGTGTTCCTCCTTGGACTTTGAGAAAATCAGGATGTCATCGATGAAGACAATGACGAACTTGTCCATAAATTCATGGAAGATTCTGTTCATCAAGTCCATGAACAATGCTGGAGCATTTGTCAGGCCGAATGGCATAACTACAAACTCGTAGTGGCCATAGCGGGTATGAAAAGCAGTCTTGGCGATGTCCTGCTCCTTAACCCGTAGCTGATGGTAGCCTGACCTAAGATCAATCTTGGAGAAGTGTTTGGCCCCTTGGAGTTGGTCAAACAGATCGTCTATACGCGGTAGTGGATACCTATTCCAGATAGTAATCTTGTTGAGCTCGCGATAGTCTATGCAAAGACGCATACTGTCGTCCTTCTTTTTAACAAATAAGACTGGTGCGCCCCATGGAGATGCGCTCGGTCGAATGAAACCTCGTTCTAGAAGTTCTTGTAGTTGATCCTTCAGCTCCTTCAGCTCTATGGGAGCCATGCGATAAGGAGTCTTGGAGATTGGTTCAGCTCCTAGAATAAGCTCGATATTGAATTCCACTTCTCGTGTAGGTGGTATGCCCGGAAGTTCTGCTGGAAATACATCTTGAAATTCTGACACTATTGGTTGATCCTAAATTGATGGAGATTCAGCATCCATGTCGTGAACCGTAGCTAGATAACCCTCGCAGCCATGTGACAGTAGAGCACGCGCTTGTAGGGTAGATATGATTTGTACAGACCGTCCGGGTACGAACCCGTTACGAATGTACTCTGGTGCATTCACATCACCGAAGATAACTCGATATGAATGGCAGTCTATGGTAGCATGATGCTTGGATAGCCAATCCATGCCCAAAATCATGTCGAAGTCATTCATGTCCAACGGAAGTACGTCAACAGGACGAACCTTATCGTCAAATTCTAGGGGGAAGACTCTTGTATAAATGGGTGATTAATACAGAGTCCCTCAAAGGCGTGGAAATAGTAAGTCTATTCTCTAGTGGCATGGGGATCATCCTAATGTTCTTAGCATTAGTAGTAGAAATGACCGAGTAAGTAGCACCCGTATCGAAAATAACACACGCAGCTTGACCATACATATACAAGATTCCAGTGATGGTACCTGTAGACTTGTTGGCCTAGTCTCGAGATGTCGTGTAGACACGCCCAGTGGTAGGAGGCAGCTTGGTATCAGCATGTCCCGATGTGCCCTCCATCTCGCCCTTAAGGCAATCCTTCATGATATGGCCAGGAAGACCACACTTGAAGCATGCATCAGTGTCACGACGACATGGCCCTGGGTGCCTACGGTGGCAAGTAGAGCAAAGAGGATGAGTATATCCTCCAGCAGGTGCTCTGGCTGGCTGAGGACCTGATAAAACATTTTACATAAGACATGATACTAGGGTATAAAGGACAATGCGGATAATCGTAAGATTGAATACCAGTGATAGTTGGACGGCTAGGCTGTGAACCTCTCTGGTTCTGGTCCCTGCCGTTTCCATGGTTCCTGGTAGAAGTTTTGCTAAAGTGTCAGAATATGAGTTATAACATGAAATCATAAGAAGTTGCGTAATTATTAGGACCTGCTGCCGTTGGAGTGTCCAGCATTGTTATGGTAATTATCATTACCGCCACGCCTATCCATAGCAGAACGGTCGTTAGTCTGACCGTTTCCCTTGGGCTGATGAGGCTGCTGCTGAGTAGCCGGCTGAGACCGGTCCCCAGTTTTCTGCCTAGAAGATATAATTTAAAGAGATGAATAGTTGACATGTATAGAAGAATACGGATTGATCACCGCTTGAATACGAATGTTTACCTCTTGTCGGGTTTCTCAGCTTCCCCGAACTCATCTCTCTCATGCAGCATCTCCAGCTTACGTGCCGCATCGGCCACTTGTGCTACAGTGTTGAACGTAGCACACACCAGATTGTTTGCGACCGATGTGCGAAGAGCCCACCTAAAGTGGTGTGCCTGCTCTTCAGGAGTACCTGCTGCTGCACCAAGGAAACCAGCTAAGCAAAGAAAGCGTTGCATAAACTCATTGCTATTCTCCCCAGCTCTCTATCAGATCCCATGGTACTCCCTCTTGAGATTTTCTTGCTCAGCCTTGGGAAAGAACTGCTCCATCACCCTATCTTTGAACTAAGCCCATGTCAAACCAGCCACCCAATCGTCACCTCCCTCAGACTGCATCAATGCTAACCACCAATTTAACACATCGCCTTCGAACTGGTAGCATGTCAACCTCGCCTTGAACACAGGGTCAAAACCCATAGCATTGAAAATCTTATCGATGTGAGCCAACCAGCTTTCAGCATCACTGGGGCTATCTGTTTTCTCAAAAGCTCGAGGACGGAGCTTGTTGAATCTATCCAGCCATACTGCGAATGTCGTGGGAGGAGGAGGAGGAGGTGCTTGGTTATGTTGCTGATTGTTGGCAGCTTGAACCTCAGCCCTGATGTCATTCCTCAGTTGAGGAAGCAAAGCTTGCATTGCATCTTGGATTGCTGCATTGAGTTGTTCCTGTTCGCGTGTGAGAACCATCTGACAGTATAACATAAAACATATGATTAAACAGATCAAAACATAAAATATATACATGAAAAAAACATTTATACCAATAAATCAAGAGAAAAATTTTATGCAAGAAAATTTGTGTATGAATGCATGATGCAGTTTTATGAAAACTTTTGTATGCTCGAGAGTGAACGCCTATGGCCAGTTCACCCAAAATAAAAGACATGGCGAGGGGACGCCTATGGGTCGGTCCAAAATTTAAAAGTTTTGATAAAACACATGCGACTAAATAGGGCCAGTCCTGTACCAACCATTACTTAGTCATAAACCTGCGACAATGACATATATATGTATGCATAAAAATGATGAATGCATGAAAACGACTGTCAGTTCTAGGAAGACCATAGTGACTACCCACTAATCACATGTCATATTTTGAGAGCCTACAGGTCGAAGCCTTGGCTCTGATACCATAATTGTAACACCCTATTTTGATAATGGAATGTCACGCGTAATTATGGCGTGTCATCAAAGCATACAATGATAAATGTCTAAACATTACATGACCATAAAAGGAAAATACCGGAATCAAACATCGGTAGTCCAAAAGTAATGCTCATCACACACAAACATAAGTACTGTAAATGAAAGGACTAAACAATGTCCATGGCACAAGTATCAAAGTAAAGATAATGCATAAAGTAAAGAAAGGCTAGAAAGCTTCCAGTCCATATGCACGTACGCTTAAAGTCTACGAGCGTCCCTGAGTACCTGCTGTTTTGGGAACATAGAAAAGGAAAACGGCTGAGCAATACGCTCAGTGCACGGATGTACAATAAAGTATGAATAGTATAAGCATATAAGCATATAACAGCGGAAGAAACTAAGTCCCGAATAACCCGATTAAGTCTTGGTAAAACTGGTTTTATAGTTTGAAAAGCCTTATGTTTATCTTATTGATGAGATGGCTTTTATACATGATCTCATCATCGAAAACGGCCTTAAATTGCATAAAATATCATAAAATATGCCAAATATATGCTCGTGTTTGTTACTTGTGTATTTTTAGGTACGGATATTGAGGAATTGGCAAAAGAACACAAGAATCAATCAAAAACGAACACGGGAAACGAAGTCGCACAATGAACCGGGCCCAAGTTTGAAGAATTGGCAAAAATGGCCCCTCATCTTTGGAGAACTTGTCATAATTAACCCTCAAAAATGTTAATTATGTAAGTGTGATCCTTGAAGAATGAAGATTTGACAAGAAAAGCCCTTGGAAAATAAAGAATATGCATTAAAAGTCCTTATTACAAGCTTAAAAACATTTGGTGCCAAAAATGTCAAATGTCCAAAGTTATTTTCAAAGGATATGGAAGTTTGTTGCTGTTAATACAAAGTGGAAGAATTGAGAAACTTCAGGGGGCAAAACTGGGAGACAACCAAACCTCCACACCCAACCAGGACGTGACACCTCATCAAACCCACCCACTAAACCCTTTTACCCGACCCTACCCAATACCCTACCCGGTTTATTATTTAAACCTGGTCAACACTTTGGTCAAATCCCACTTAAACCTTTTTTCCCTCCCATAACACTTATTTAAAAATCATTTAACCCAAAAACAAATCAAACTCCCCCTAATCCACCAAGAACCCTAATCACCCCCAGTTTTGATTTCGCCTAAAACAAAGGGATATTCTCTCAAAATATGCAGATCCCTAATTGGACTTAACCTCAACCAAACCCACCTCACACAAAGGCGCCACGTGGCTTGTGGTCCTCTCCCCACCCTTCCCCTGCACCCGTCTCTTTCCACACAACCCTAGGAGGGGACAAAATCAACGTCCAAGATAAACTACTTGTCCTCCAAGTAGTTTTAAACGCTCAAGATCATCTACACAAGGCTGTCAATCACATGGGTGCTTTTGACCAAGATTCGTCCAAGACAAAGAGGGGCATTTTTGGGCTTTTAGCATTTAGGGTTTATGTCTTGTAATTTTTTATTCACCATTCTAGATACTTCCTTATAGTAGTATAAATACATGTCGACCTGTGACATGTATTTCTTGTTCTAGTTTTCTTAGCATTTTTCTCTTGTAATCCCTTTTTTTAAATTAATAAAGTTTGGTGTTTGTTTTTACAACTATAATTCCTTTTATTGAATTTAAAAAAGTTTGTGTATTGAGTATAAGCTAAGAAACTGAGTTCCATTAAATTGTGAAGGTTTGAGAAGTTTGAGTTTCAAAAAGTTTTATAAAAAGTTTGTTTAGAATCTAGAAATCACAAACCTGTATGAAGTGAAAGTGGAATACAGGTTTGTGTTTTGTGATTTTGAAAGGTTTTAAAACGTGTTTGTGAGGATTAAAAAGATTTGAGTAAGTTTTTTAAGGAAGAAAAAGATAAACAGAATATAGTATATGCTTGTATTTTTGTTTTTTCTATTTGGCAGGTTTAAAGAACTGTTGTAGATTAAGTTCAGCACCAACCCGTGTTGGTTTGGAGGTGGTTGTGCAACCACTAGGGCCTTGGATGTAAGGCCCTAAGGTAAAACATTCTTACCTTGTTGAAATTTCAGAAAAAAGTGAGTTTTTGTGATCTTTGCATGTTTAGGAGTTCTAAATGTGGAAAGCTGCTTGAATTGTGTTTTTGTGAAGTTATATGCATGCTTGATGCTATATGAACCAGTTTCATTGAGTTTTAAAAGGGTTTGTTTTGAAAAATCTTAGTTTCTAGGATTTAAAGGAGTGTTTGGATACCAGTTTTAGAAAGTAAGATTGTTAGATTTTGAAAATTAAAACGTGTTAGAGTGGAAGAATAGGTTGAGACAGGTTGTTAAATAGTTGGTAAGTATATTTGAACAAGTTTGAAGTCATTTGGTGTGTTAAAAAAGGAAAGTCAAGTTCAAATCTGCATATTCAGTTTTCTGCCTGATTTGTTCAGATTTTTATGCTTAATCTTGTAATTCTGAATTGAGATAGGTTGTTAGAGGATTATAGTTGATTTTCTAAGTGCCTGGTGCTATTGTGTGCTTGAAATGGACCTTTGAAAGTCACATTTGTGCAATCTGCTAGCCACTAAGTCCCCAGACCTTCATTATTTACATCAGCAACTAGATGTGCATGTTTTTGATTGATTTGGTTTATCTTGTGTGCTAAGTGTGTTGTTTACTTGCTTGTGTTGACTCCTTGTGCTCAGAAAGAGCACAAGGGTGCCCTCTTGTACCAAAAACATCCACAAACAAGGCATACACCAAGTCCTCTTGGCTCAAAATTTGACAAGTGACCAAAGTCACTTGTTCATCAGAAAGTGTTCCAGACCTGGGCACGTTTTGCCATTTATCTGCTTAATCTTGGTCAAATTTGGATTTGGATTGTTGTTTGTGAGCTTATAAGTTGTATTGTTTGAGTTTTAAAAAGTTAAAAAAAAAAAAAATTTATTCCAAAAAGGACGTGGCCAGGACTCGAACCTGCGCCACTCCTCTCACAACCAAACGTGCTAACCAATTGCGCCCTGGGGACATTGACTGATAGCTTTGGTTTGGAATTGTATTTAAGGGCATTTTCATTTAAGCCTGTTTAAATAAGTCGTGGCTTATTTGGCTTATTTCAGCTTATTTATTAAGCTTTTTGGACTTTTTCCATTTTTCCTAGGTTTTGACTAGAGTTTAGGACTTTTCTGTTCAAAAATATTATTTTTCCTTTTATTTAATTAATTTCTAGGATTATTTCTATTTTTATTTTTAGAAAGTCATTAAAAAAATACTAAAAAGTAGTAAAAAAATACAAAAAAATAGTTTTTAGGTTTCTAGTTGTATTTTTGAGGTTTACATATAAAAAAGTTTTCAAAAACTTTAATTTTTGATTTTATTTAATTTTAGTTTTTTTTAGCAACTTTAAAAATTAATATAAAATTAATTAAGAGGTTTTAGAAACTTTAATTTACATTTTCTTCTTAGTTAGAATATTTAGGATTTTTGAGAATTTTTTAGAATTTATTTAAGAACTTTTAATTTTTTGGAATATTTTAATATTATTTTATTCATTAAAATAAAAAGTTTTATTTTTATTTATTTTTCATTTTTCCTAGATACTAGACATTAAAATAGGACTTTTGTCACTTTCCAAATAATTTTTAGGCTTTTCAATTAATTTTTAGAATTAATTTAAGATTTAATACATTTTAATAGTTTTTAAGAGTTTAAAAATAGTTTTATTTGGTTTTAAAATTTTTTAAAAATAGTTTTTAGTTTAATTAGGTCATTTTTGAGGTTTACAAACTATAAAATCTTGTTTAGGGCTTTTTAATATTTAAAAGTGATTTTTAGGGCTTTAATTAGCATTAAAAAGTCATTATTAAATTAATTAAAAGGTTTTGGCAAGTTTTGATTTTTTGTAAACTCTTAGAATATTATTTGGGATTTTTTAGTAATTTTTAGGAATTTTTAGGATAAAATTTTAAATTTTGTGTTTTTCACGTTCTACGTCGTAACTTTCTAATAGTGTTTTTGCCTTATTTTTCTAATTTTTTCGTCTTCGTCATTTTCTCTTCTTTTCTTCTCATTAATAATCAAAAACATAATCAATCATTCATTACACAACACACGTGCCTCCTCGAGAGAACGATTCACCTCATTGGGTCATAACTTGTGGTTTTCCTAAACCACTCGTTAACGCTTACCATTATTTTGTTGCTCTTTTCCTAAAGGGTACAAAAATAACTACATCATTTTTGGCGCCGCTGCCGGGGAGGCGTGTTGTGTTTTGATTGAAAAATTGTTGTTTTCTATATTAGCCATAAATATAATTGTATTAATAGCACTCTATTAATACGTATTATCGTTTTTCGGTTTTTGTGTGAATACTATTACTATATTGTATACGTAGAACAATAAATACACAAGTACTCCAAATACGTGAGCAATCACAACCTTGATTCGGGATTTCATCACTCGATCATTGTATTCGAATCTCAAACCAAAGAAAAAGGCAAAAATAGATAAATACTTTCGTGAAGCTTAATCTTGATAATACAAACTATAAGGTGGGTATAAGGCGGTTGTATTTCACAACCTAAAGGAAAAAGGCTTTTAAGTGCTTCGCGCCGCCTCGTTTCCTCCGCTTGCTTGTGCGTATTTGATTTTGAGAGTGAATCGAGGGTTTTGCCGCCCAAAGTATTATTACATATCATATATATTTTCTTGGTTTCATATTGATTAAACCCTCTTGAACGATTTGGTGTTCCACCATCGTTCTAAAGTCATCGAAGGCGTTCACTCCACGTGATCGTTTTCATTCCTTGAGGCCTTTTTAATCAAGAGATTTGATTAGTGAGGAGATTTGTGGACTCATTGTCTACTTAATACATTCACCAATTTCCAAAAAGGTTAATACAATCAAAAACCACAAAAAAATTGAAAAAACACAAAATACCAAAAAGAATCTTCTTTGCTCGCCTTCTCGTTGTACGTGACGTTTATGCAAACTCGCTCTAAAGCTAGACGTGCTCGTAAACGAAGAAACAAATCACTCACTCAATCTAGTGAGGAGTCTCCAAGTGAGGAACCTATTGTAGAACAAGAAGCTATCATGGCTAATCGTACTATGATGGAGTTGCTTCAAGCACCCACCGAGGGTTTTGGAGAGGCCATTGTGATTCCCGCCATCCTTGCGGAGAACTTTGAAATCAAAACGGGTTTAATGTCTATGTTGCAAGCAAACAAGTTTCGCGGTCATGAAAAAGACAACCCACATTATGACATTAGGCAATTTAATCGTCTCACCGCGACAAGCAAGTTTAAGGATGTACCACACGATGCCATTAAGATGATGTTGTTTCCTTACTCGTTAGATGGACCCGCCAAGATTTGGCTTGAGAAAGAACCGCCGAATTCGATTTTGACATGGGCCGATCTCGTGTCTAAATTTGTGAATCAATTTTTTCCACCATCTAAGACAACACATTTGAAAAACGAGATTTCACGTTTTACACAAAGACCAAATGAAAGTTTTTCAATGGCTTGGGAGAGATTTAAAGAAATGTTGCATGAATGTCCACACCATGATTTTTCCGAATTGCATCAAATTGACACTTTTTATAATGGGCTTAATGAACATGAACGAGATTATTTAAATGCCGCCGCGGGTGGTAATTTTTTGTGCAAAACGACCAATGAGGCTTTGAAAATCATAGAAAATAGGTCTAAGGTCTATAGCCCTCGTAACACACCGAGTGTTGCCAATTTGGGCTCGTCATCATCTCGTTCCATTAATGCCTTGCAAGATGAAGCAAATGAGGAGAATCGGTTTTTCGATAGGTTTTCGACTCTTATGTCTCATTGGAAAGCTCAAGAAGCTTCGAACACCGCTTCGGTTAAAGCGGTTGTTAAGAGTTGTATTTCATGTGGTGGAGCTCATGATTTTTCCGAGTGCATTACCGCGGATGGTAACACTTCGAATGCTTTTGTAGCCACGGGAACTTATAACCAAATCGATCAAGGTTCACGTTCAAATCAAGCTCCACAAAATCAAAATGCTAATAACTATCGAAACAACAATCAAGGTGGAAATTACCAAGGAAATCAAAGGAATTATAACAAGGGTAATTACCAAAGTGGAAATGGGCAAATTTCTAATCAAAACCAAAACCGTGATTTTCAAACTCCTACTCAAGGTTTTCAAAATGCTCACACTAAAAATTTGCAGGGAGAATTTTTAGATTATGCTAAGGCTAATGATGCTAAGTTTGATAACATGCAACGTGAGATGATTAGCTTAAGGTCCGAATTGAAAAATGAGCTTAAAACCGAACTTGCTAATGAACTTAAAACTCATGCTAATAAAATGGAAGGAAATGTCACACGACTCTAACAAAATCAACAAAAAATGGAGCAAGGACAACATGAGATTAAGCAAGAGTTGTTGAAAGCGGATGCTAGGCAATCAAAATTTGAGGACCGTATGGCTAAAATGTTTGAAGCTATCATGTGTAAGCCCTCTTCTTCGGGTGGTCTTCCTAGTGATACCATCGTGAACCCGAAAGGAGAATTGAAGGTTATTACCACTCGTAGTGGTAAAACTTTCAAAGAACCCATTTCTCGTCCAAGTACTTCTATGGAGAAGGAAAAAGAGAAAGAACCCGAGGTTGTGGTTGAAAAGGAGCACATTACAAGCCCACGAAGTACCGCTCAAACCACACCTACGCTTGAACCAATACCCATTATGGAACCCGAGATTCCAAGGCCGTTGCCTATGCCTAATTTGCCCCAACCCACACCACCTTTACCCTACCCATCAAGACGAAACAAGGAAAAGGCACACGAACGAAATAATTATCAATTTGAACTCTTTATGAAAATGTTTCGTGACTTGCATTTTAATATAAGTTTTGCCGACGCCTTAGTCATGATGCCTCGATTTGCCGCGAACTTCAAAAGTATGTTGAATAACAAAGAGAAATTGCAAAAATCGTCTAGTTGTTCTTCGGTTTTTCTAAGCCGCATACCTCAAAAGGTCGGTGATCCTGGAAAGTTTTTAATCCCATGTGCTATCCAAGACATGGAAGAATGCTACGCCTTGGCCGATCTTGGTGCTAGTATTAATTTGATGCCTCTCGAGATTTTTAAGTCGCTCAATCTTCCAAATCTCACTCCTTCAAGAATGTCAATCGAAATGGCCGATCATTCTACGATTCTAGCTTGTGGAGTTGCCGAGGACGTCTTTGTGAAAGTTGGGAAATTCTATTATCCCGTGGACTTCATTGTTGTTGATATTCCCATCGATCCTAAAGTTCCGTTAATTTTAGGTCGATCCTTTTTGGATACCTCGAGAGCACTTATCGATGTGCATGCTAGAAAAATCACTCTTCGTTTCAATGAGGAAGAACTCGTCATTAATGCAACCCAAAACTCCACTCTTTCTCATGTTTATTCGATCACATCTTTGTACAATGTCAATCCAATCAAAAACATTTGTCAAAAGATTTCAAATAGAGTTTTAGGAGTTGATAAAAATGAAGTTCCGTCCCCTCCGCCGATGGAGGTTAAGAGTGTTAAGCCGATAATTCCAATCTCGAGTGAATTTTCGGATGATGAATACGTTGATCCCGATGGGGAGGTTTTCTTTGTTGACAAAAGATTTGAAAACTTGCCACCACCTAAACCAAAACGTTTTCAAAATGTGAGAATTTTTAGTGTGACTAACATTGTTTTAGAAACACCAAATATTTTTGACATAATTAAATCGGGTTTTCACGAGGAGAGTTTTAAAGATGAAAAAGGAAAAGATCTTAAATGTGATTTAATTGATTTTTCTACAATTCTAACTCCGTCATCACCGCGTTTATTGAGTACTACAAGCTCGTCTTCTCCTTTTGACGATGCTTTGTGTGGACCTAGTGTGGGGGAAGCCCCTTATGTTCCCTCCCCTTTCTCCACCGAGGACGAGATATTTGATCCTGGAATTGCTTTTATAGGGAAATCTCGGTCTTCCACCGATGCAATAAATGGAAAATCTTTTCATTTGATTGGTGCGAGTCTACCTCGAGTAGCTCATGTTTTTAGAGACTTACCCATTGTCCCACCCTTCTATTTCTTCTCTCCTATTTTCTTCTATCCCATTGGGATTTGTGTTGGAGTTGTGTTGTCTCGTCTTTCATCCGAAAACGAGGACGCTATCTTTGACCCCGGTATACGTTTATCGGATTTTTAAAGTACTCCACGTACTTTTGGGCCTTGTTTATCATGTAAGCCCCACCAAAAATTGACCATACCATGATTATCCCTAAATGATCACATTTATGGGGATTCGAGTCGAGCTTTTGACTCGGTTATCAAAAACAAGGTGCCTCGTGGGGGAGACCCATGCTTATCCATGTACATATTATTGCTTTCTAATTAGTTAATGTGAGGGGATTTGTGCCCTTCCAACCTTTGTTCCGTGGTTGTTTGTGCATTGTGTCTTTTAGATCATCATCTTCACGATTGGAGCCTCTCGTGTTCGTTTCATGGGAGCACTCGATCGTTTGCTTTGGAGGCCTTTCCCAATATCCATCATGATATATCCTTTTATGTTCTAACCTTAGGTTTATAGCACACTTCATAAACGGCTTTAAATTTAACGGTTACACCCTTTCCATGCTAGATTAGGCATTCGACTACGTCTCTAGTATGGGGGTGTGTGCACCCCTAGACTCGAAACATTGAGGACAATGTTTAACTTTAGTATGGGGGGGTGAATAGATACTTTCCTTGCCAAACCTTCACGCTTTCCAAAGTTTATCGTTTTGTTTATCGTTTTGTTGCAAAATAAGGCTAAAAATGGCCAAATTTTAAAAACTTTTTCATGTTTCATAAGTGTTTGAAGACACGAATGTAGATTTTCCAATGGCGAGAATAAGAGTAATTTTTGACTCGACCGTGCGTGTTGAGCACTTAGCTTTGATTCCTTAACTACACATTAGGCTAAGTCTCTTAAATGAGGACGAGAAATGATAGAGTTAATTATAAGTTACTATGCTAAACGTAGAGTACTCGTATTCTTTCAAAAACTCATGTGTTCTCGTTGTTTGCTTATTCTCCCTTCGCATGTAAATATTTTTTGCTTAATAAATATTGATTTAGCGGTTTAGTTTTGATTGTTGGGTTTCTAGTCTTTTCTAGTAGCTTCCGTGTAATTAAATTGGGAAGACATTAAGGTATCGCCAGCGTCACGGTTTTGAAGTATTGGCACCCTAATAATCGAAAGCTTCACCCAATAATAAGATTTCAAGTGCTCACCTAAATCTAGCAAACAATTTGAAGCCCCACAAGGCCTGAAATCTATGCAAAATTGAAAGTGAATCAAGCCTTAATCTTCGAAGCTTTAAAGATCCAAAATTCGCTTTAGCGTGAGGATATACGTCTTTGGCTAATAAAACCACCGATGAGGCGGATAATAAAAGGCAAGGCAAGACCGAAGTCATAATAAAAGCTTCATGGCGAAGTTGAATAAAAGATGGAGGTAAACCAAAGATAATAAGGCCCTTCCGTTAGGGGGCGTATAAAAGTCTTGGTAATAAGTCTCATGTTCAAAACCGTTATAAAACCGTGTTTATCGATTCTTCTTGTCAACTTAATTTTTTGACATCGTTGTCTATTAGGAGGGGTTATTGATTTGATGGTTTTAGTTACACCGTTAGGACTCTATTTTTAGACCTAAATCTCTATTATCGCATAAGTCAACAATGTATCCTCGTGATCATTAAGACATAATAAAATATAAGAGATACAACTTAGGAATAATGGGAGAATAAGTACGTGATTAGGGCATATGAGTAGTGTTAGCATTACTAACTTATAATGACAATGATCTCGTTGCACGCTTGGCATGGAATTAAGGTGAAAATCGAGGACGACGAAATTATTTCTAACGAAGCATTCACGTGTTCTTATTCTATGAACCTAAACGTCCCATTTTGCGATGAAAATCATACATTATGTCTAAAACACAAGTAGTAGCAATAGTGTAGTGTAGCTAGTTATCATTTCAATAAAAGTGAATAAAATTAAATTTTGGAGATGCTTTGATACTTTATTCTTAGCATTGCGTGAGGGCACGGCAATGGTTTAGTATGGGGGAGTGATGAGATGGCTTTTATACATGATCTCATCATCGAAAACGGCCTTAAATTGCATAAAATATCATAAAATATGCCAAATATATGCTCGTGTTTGTTACTTGTGTATTTTTAGGTACGGATATTGAGGAATTGGCAAAAGAACACAAGAATCAATCAAAAACGAACACGGGAAACGAAGTCGCACAATGAACCGGGCCCAAGTTTGAAGAATTGGCAAAAATGGCCCCTCATCTTTGGAGAACTTGTCATAATTAACCCTCAAAAATGTTAATTATGCAAGTGTGATCCTTGAAGAATGAATATTTGACAAGAAAAGCCCTTGGAAAATAAAGAATATGCATTAAAAGTCCTTATTACAAGCTTAAAAACATTTGGTGCCAAAAATGTCAAATGTCCAAAGTTATTTTCAAAGGATATGGAAGTTTGTTGCTGTTAATACAAAGTGGAAGAATTGAGAAACTTCAGGGGGCAAAATTGGGAGACAACCAAACCTCCACACCCAACCAGGACGTGACACCTCATCAAACCCACCCACTAAACCCTTTTACCCGACCCTACCCAATACCCTACCCGGTTTATTATTTAAACCTGGTCAACACTTTGGTCAAATCCCACTTAAACCTTTTTTCCCTCCCATAACACTTATTTAAAAATCATTTAACCCAAAAACAAATCAAACTCCCCCTAATCCACCAAGAACCCTAATCACCCCCAGTTTTGATTTCGCCTAAAACAAAGGGATATTCTCTCAAAATATGCAGATCCCTAATTGGACTTAACCTCAACCAAACCCACCTCACACAAAGGCGCCACGTGGCTTGTGGTCCTCTCCCCACCCTTCCCCTGCACCCGTCTCTTTCCACACAACCCTAGGAGGGGACAAAATCAACGTCCAAGATAAACTACTTGTCCTCCAAGTAGTTTTAAACGCTCAAGATCATCTACACAAGGCTGTCAATCACATGGGTGCTTTTGACCAAGATTCGTCCAAGACAAAGAGGGGCATTTTAGGGCTTTTAGCATTTAGGGTTTATGTCTTGTAATTTTTTATTCACCATTCTAGATACTTCCTTATAGTAGTATAAATACATGTCGACCTGTGACATGTATTTCTTGTTCCAGTTTTCTTAGCATTTTTCTCTTGTAATCCCTTTTTTTAAATTAATAAAGTGTGGTGTTTGTTTTTACAACTATAATTCCTTTTATTGAATTTAAAAAAGTTTGTGTATTGAGTATAAGCTAAGAAACTGAGTTCCATTAAATTGTGAAGGTTTGAGAAGTTTGAGTTTCAAAAAGTTTTATAAAAAGTTTGTTTAGAATCTAGAAATCACAAACCTGTATGAAGTGAAAGTGGAATACAGGTTTGTGTTTTGTGATTTTGAAAGGTTTTAAAACGTGTTTGTGAGGATTAAAAAGATTTGAGTAAGTTTTTTAAGGAAGAAAAAGATAAACAGAATATAGTATATGCTTGTATTTTTGTTTTTTCTATTTGGCAGGTTTAAAGAACTGTTGTAGATTAAGTTCAGCACCAACCCGTGTTGGTTTGGAGGTGGTTGTGCAACCACTAGGGCCTTGGATGTAAGGCCCTAAGGTAAAACATTCTTACCTTGTTGAAATTTCAGAAAAAAGTGAGTTTTTGTGATCTTTGCATGTTTAGGAGTTCTAAATGTGGAAAGCTGCTTGAATTGTGTTTTTGTGAAGTTATATGCATGCTTGATGCTATATGAACCAGTTTCATTGAGTTTTAAAAGGGTTTGTTTTGAAAAATCTTAGTTTCTAGGATTTAAAGGAGTGTTTGGATACCAGTTTTAGAAAGTAAGATTGTTAGATTTTGAAAATTAAAACGTGTTAGAGTGGAAGAATAGGTTGAGACAGGTTGTTAAATAGTTGGTAAGTATATTTGAACAAGTTTGAAGTCATTTGGTGTGTTAAAAAAGGAAAGTCAAGTTCAAATCTGCATATTCAGTTTTCAGCCTGATTTGTTCAGATTTTTATGCTTAATCTTGTAATTCTGAATTGAGATAGGTTGTTAGAGGATTATAGTTGATTTTCTAAGTGCCTGGTGCTATTGTGTGCTTGAAATGGACCTTTGAAAGTCACATTTGTGCAATCTGCTAGTCACTAAGTCCCCAGACCTTCATTATTTACATCAGCAACTAGATGTGCATGTTTTTGATTGATTTGGTTTATCTTGTGTGCTAAGTGTGTTGTTTACTTGCTTGTGTTGACTCCTTGTGCTCAGAAAGAGCACAAGGGTGCCCTCTTGTTCCAAAAACATCCACAAACAAGGCATACACCAAGTCCTCTTGGCTCAAAATTTGACAAGTGACCAAAGTCACTTGTTCATCAGAAAGTGTTCCAGACCTGGGCACGTTTTGCCATTTATCTGCTTAATCTTGGTCAAATTTGGATTTGGATTGTTGTTTGTGAGCTTATAAGTTGTATTGTTTGAGTTTTAAAAAGTTAAAAAAAAAAAAAAATTTATTCCAAAAAGGACGTGGCCAGGACTCGAACCTGCGCCACTCCTCTCACAACCAAACGTGCTAACCAATTGCGCCCTGGGGACTTTGACTGATAGCTTTGGTTTGGAATTGTATTTAAGGGCATTTTCATTTAAGCCTGTTTAAATAAGCCGTGGCTTATTTGGCTTATTTCAGCTTATTTATTAAGCTTTTTGGACTTTTTCCATTTTTCCTAGGTTTTGACTAGAGTTTAGGACTTTTCTGTTCAAAAATATTATTTTTCCTTTTATTTAATTAATTTCTAGGATTATTTCTATTTTTATTTTTAGAAAGTCATTAAAAAAATACTAAAAAGTAGTAAAAAAATACAAAAAAATAGTTTTTAGGTTTCTAGTTGTATTTTTGAGGTTTACATATAAAAAAGTTTTCAAAAACTTTAATTTTTGATTTTATTTAATTTTAGTTTTTTTTAGCAACTTTAAAAATTAATATAAAATTAATTAAGAGGTTTTAGAAACTTTAATTTACATTTTCTTCTTAGTTAGAATATTTAGGATTTTTGAGAATTTTTTAGAATTTATTTAAGAACTTTTAATTTTTTGGAATATTTTAATATTATTTTATTCATTAAAATAAAAAGTTTTATTTTTATTTCTTTTTCATTTTTCCTAGATACTAGACATTAAAATAGGACTTTTGTCACTTTCCAAATAATTTTTAGGCTTTTCAATTAATTTTTAGAATTAATTTAAGATTTAATACATTTTAATAGTTTTTAAGAGTTTAAAAATAGTTTTATTTGGTTTTAAAATTTTTAAAAATAGTTTTTAGTTTAATTAGGTCATTTTTGAGGTTTACAAACTATAAAATCTTGTTTAGGGCTTTTTAATATTTAAAAGTGATTTTTAGGGCTTTAATTAGCATTAAAAAGTCATTATTAAATTAATTAAAAGGTTTTGGCAAGTTTTGATTTTTTGTAAACTCTTAGAATATTATTTGGGATTTTTTAGTAATTTTTAGGAATTTTTAGGATAAAATTTTAAATTTTGTGTTTTTCACGTTCTACGTCGTAACTTTCTAATAGTGTTTTTGCCTTATTTTTCTAATTTTTTCGTCTTCGTCATTTTCTCTTCTTTTCTTCTCATTAATAATCAAAAACATAATCAATCATTCATTACACAACACACGTGCCTCCTCGAGAGAACGATTCCCCTCATTGGGTCATAACTTGTGGTTTTCCTAAAACACTCGTTAACGCTTACCATTATTTTGTTGCTCTTTTCCTAAAGGGTACAAAAATAACTACATCACTTATAAAAACTGTTTAACATATTCTACCATTAGCCAATATAGGTCATGAAAATCTACCGTGCATGAATACTTGGAGGGTGACGTCATCATGCAAATTAGAGGGGCTGCCTCTAATTTAATATACTGGTTTGAGTAGGAGGGATCAGCTCCTTGTGAAGGATGCAAGGCACACACCACATTCACACTGAGTAATCTGCTGAAAACATGTAACTAGGATGCACCCATACGCCCCACATGATAAATATAATAATATGGCCAAAAGCTGAAGGGACGCCACAAGCAATCACTCCACCGTGGGGAAGTCATAACAACAGTGCCTCTAATGTTATGGTTATGGTACCTCCATAACTAGGTGAAACTAGTCATGCATGTATATGGCTATAGGTATTCTAAATTAAACATAAGCAAATCAAACATATAAACTTATACTACGGGAAAACAGTTGGCTGCATACGGGGAATCCTAATAAGGAAAGAATGTCCATACTGAAAGGACAGGAATCCGTACCTTATGTCCAGTGAACGAAGAAGACGAACTGAAGAGAGTCCTACTTCGGTATCACTAATGCTACATAAATACATACGTGTATAAGTATCTGATTACTAAATACGTAACTGGTTTTATGTCATGTCTTAGCTTATTTTATACGTTCATGTCATGTTTTACTGTTTTAAGCTTTAAATTGTGTTTATCTTAAATTCTGCCTATTCTGATTAAGTATTACTTGTATTTCATGTATTATTATACTTACTATGTAATAATAAGTAACTTTCTAAAAACAGCAGGTTTCCTAAAATAGAAAGTTTCCAAAAAATAGAAAGTTACCAAAAATGGAAAGTTCCTAAAAATAGAAAGTTTCCAAAAACAGAAAGTTTCCAAAAGTAGAAAGTTTCCAAAAATAGAAAGTTTCCAAAAATAGAAAGTTTCAAAAAATAGAATTACTGCTTAAAATAGATCAGTTTCTAAAAATAGATAGTTTCCATAAATAGATTAGCTGCCTTAATTAAATAAGTTTCTAAAAATAGAAAGTTTCCATAATTAGATATAAGCTGGTTAAATAAGCTAAGTATATAAGCTTAAGTGTTTTCTGATTATTTTTCTAAGTCATAATGATATAAGGTATAGTTATTAATTATTACATGTAATTTAAATAAACTATAGGTTAAAAGTATTTAATTAAATATATCATGTTTTTAATTAAATAAAGTTAAATACTTAGGTTAAAACATGTATTATTAACTATTAATAATATAACCTAAGTCATGTTAATTAGTTAATTATAACCATAGTTTTTTTAATAATAAATTAATTATAAAGTCTAGAAAATATAAATACTTAGGTTAAAAATTCATGATCTAATAATTAAATTATAACCTAAGTCATGTTTATTAAATTAATCATGTCATATTTTATTAATTTAATTTTTAACATATAACTATTAAAATCATAATCTTAACATAATCAATGAACCGGATCGTGACTAGAAACCATGAATCGGACGCGTAATCAACACCATACCCCGAACCACTTCAGGGTTCTCCCCTGTTTGCTGCTGCCGTGGGACCCATACCACCAAACCGAGACCTTGAGGTCTCGGTGGTGGTTCACAAGCCAAACCGAGACCCTTGGGGGTTCTGTTTAGGCGCCGGCCACAACAAACACCCCCTAAATCCCATGTTTTGATTTACCCCATAACCATTTACATGTTTAATTTATGTTTTTAATTAGCTTTTTAAAAACATCATGATCTTATTTAATTTATTAAATCAAAACATAAAAGAAAAGGATTAAAAAGGTATACCGAATGCGTGGATCAAACGAGGATGAACACACACGAATACTTGTACAAAATTCAAGATCAAAGTCAAACGAACACCCCCTTTCTTGTGTTTATATGCGGCGGCCAAAAGGAGAGGACAAGGAGGAAGGAGAAATCTTTTTAGGGTTTTTGATTAATTTAGTGTAAAGTGAAAAATGACCAAAAGTTTTACCTTAACCCCTTTCTTAGTAAAAATTAGATGGGCTTGGCCCATCTCCTTGGTGTAGCCGCGGGTAAGGGGGCCCCACATGGGGTACCCGTACCTTTTCTCGAGTCTAATTATTTTAGTGTTCGTTTGTGTTTAGTCGTGTTCGTGTTTTATGTGTTCTCGTTAAATATTAACCGTGACTTAATATATTTATTTGTGTTCGTAATAAATATATATACGTAATTAATATTAGCTCGTGATTAATTTACGTTCATGATTTCATGATCGCATGTTCGTGATTAATTATTGTTTAAATAATTATTGTGTGTTCGTATGTAATAGATACTTATCGTGTTCTAACACGTACGTAATACGAAAAATTCTGACACGTGAACGTAATCATACAATAAAAGGAAAGTTTTAATCTAGTACGTACGATCTTAAGGGTACTATTCATGGTAAAAGCATGCGGGTTTTACAATAATGGCCCTTGTGGTTTTCATATAACTCACGGTTTAAAACATACGCCCCCTATACTTTGGAAAATGACACCTTTGACCATCGTACTATTTTTATGTCACAAATCATTACTATATGTTTTATAAATTTAACAGATCAACCAATACTTTCACCATTTGTCAAAATAGGCACGAAAAGTCTCCAAACTTAGGAGTTGGGCTTGACCGGCCCAATTGGGTCTCGGCTTAAGTTAAATGGGTCTATAGGGCTTGCTTAGATTTAACTAATATTTACCAAGTGGGCTTTTACCTATATTTTCCTTATGGACTTACACTTTAATATTTCTAAGTCCAAATTTAAGTTATGGGCTTATTTGGGATTCGGCTTATTTTAGCTTATAAGAGGGTTTATATAACTTGGCTTATTTTAATACTCCTAGGGGTTAAATAAGCTATGTTAAACATAATTAGGTCTCAGATTATATAGCTTTTAGGATTTCATGGCTAGCTCATCTAGGGTTTTAAGTTTCGGCTTATATAAGTTATTTAGGCTTAAATAACGTGGCTTATGTGAGTTATAGTTTTTGGCTTATATTAGGTTTTATAAATCATATATTATGGCTTATATAATTTCTTATGGCTCGGATTATATTTATTTTATGGGATTAAATATCCAACTTAAATATGATTAGGCTTTTATAACTTATGGGCTTATATAAGCTTAACTATTTCGGCTTATACTACTTTTTATAAACTTACATGGCATAGTGATTTACTCTGGGGCTTAAATAAGTTCTTTAAGCATAACCTTACGAGTTTTAGGCTTTTAAAGGCAAGATTACCCATAGACATCATATAAGCCGTGGGCTTATATGTCGTCTAGGGTTTGTTTAGAAGTTTCAAACGTATGCATGTGCTTCTAACTCTATTATTGTAGTAAAAACATGCATGAGAAGTAAAATAAGGAAGGAAAGCTTAGAGAGGGTTTATACTTACTTGTTTCAAGGAAAACGAGATGATGACTAGGGTTTTGGTGTTCTAGACGTCGGGTTACTCTTGTGGTGACTTAGGATGATCTTGAGCTCGACTTAAATGCTAGAAATATCTTGTGAACTTGCACTAAATGCTTGGGAAGACCAAGAGTAAATGCTAGGAGTTGTCTAGGCGTTTTGTTGAGAGAAACCGAATGTGGGAGTGTGAGTGATGTATAAAGCTTAAGTGTTTGCTAAATATCCCAAGTGTGAGATTGAGGGTTGCGTTCGGGTTGTATACACGCCAAGAGAGAGAGAGAGAGAGATAGTTAGATTTTGAGGATTTTGGGTGTGTACTTTGGGAGTACATGTTTTAATGACAAGCAATGCAGATAAGTCCTATCATTCCTCTTTGCCGTCGCATATGGGGATTCCAAGGGAACAAAAAGAGCTTTTATAGTGTTTTTATTAAATGGAAAACTTATACACATGAATTGGTTATGTGGATGTGTGTTATCACACGTCTAATGTTACAAGAGGGGTGCTAGGTGTCTTGTTTATGTGATGGGAGTATAGTAATCCTAGTACACCTTTTAAATGCAATGTTTGTACAAGGTGCCATGGTTTTATAATAAAATCGGCGGTTTTGGTTAGTCAAAGGAAAGAAAAAGTGTTCCATATAGTGTAAGACTGAAATAAAATAGGTTTTACAAGTTTAAAAGTCAAAAGTGTAAATGGCAAGGGTTTTTGATGTTTAAATGTTATGTATGTATATGTATTCGGCTATAAAGGAGTCTAGGGTATTTTTATGTTTAATATTTGTGTCTAAATATAGTTACTAGGAGTATAGGTATAGTATTTTGTGAGTATGTTTAAGTCTAGGTTGATTTTTGTTAAATTTGGGATTCTTGGTGAAAGTATGGTCATTTTTAGATGAGAAAATACTTTACTATATTAAAAGTATGACAACTTAGTTTAAATAAGTTAAAATGGTTAAAGGTAATATATATATATATATATATATATATATATATATATATATATATATATATATATATATATATATATATATATATATATATTAATATATTTAGAGCTCAAGAATTTATACTTACATAAATATTATTAATTGTGATCATGAGTTTGGATTTATGAACCAATGTGATGAATGCTTATGATTATAAGTTTAGGTGACTAAAATGTCCAAAAGAAGTGATTGTTTATTGTCCTGCATGCCCATATAATGTAGTCATCCAAATGTGACTGTCCTTATGATTAAGTAATGAAAATTATACTGTATGCTATGAGATTAAATGTCTCCATGTTTTGATGATTAAAATATTGTATGCTATGTATGATGCATATGATTTCTCAAGGATTTCATGCAAAGGTGGTAATATATATTCAGATATCATAGGGTGATGTATACAATGATGACATAGTCATTACCTAAAAATTACAGGTTTTACAGCATTAACCCGTTATTTTTTCTTTGTCCTCAAAGCTTAAGATAACGTTACTGCTCAGGTGAACAGGTGTGGGTACTTAGCTCTAAATGAGTCTTTGTGTTCCCATTTGAACTCAGGACCTTTCCTAGAGTTCCATCGTATCTTAACTAACGGGATTTGGCTTCGCTTTAGCTTCTTGACTACTCTCTCCATGACTTCCACCGGTTCTTCTATGAATTAGAGTTTGTAATCGAAGTGGACTCCCTCCAATGGCATGGCTAGCGGCTCATCCGCGTAGAACTTCTTCAAGTTTGAGACATGGAATGTAGAGTTTACCCGACTCAACTGTTGGGGCAACTCTAGACGATAAGCGACTTCACCTATTCTGGAAATCACCTTGAAGGGTCCCATATAACGTGGATTTAGTTTCCCATGTTTCCCAAATCGGACGACGCCCTTCCAAGGTGATATCTTCAGCATAACACGGTCACCTACTTCAAACTCCATAGGCTTCCGTATCCTGTCTGCATAGCTCTTCTGTCTATCCTGGGCAGCCTGAATTCCCTGCCTGATGAGAGTGATCTTCTCAGTCCTCTCTTGGATTAGTTCGGGTCCAGTCAGTTGGAACTCCCCCACTTCTGCCCAGCATACGGGTGATCTATACTTGCGGCCATAAAGGGCCTCAAATGGTGCTGCTTTAATACTGGCATGGTAGCTGTTGTTGTTGGAGAATTCAACTAATGGTATATGTTCGACCCATCCTTTGCCAAAGTCGATCACACATGCTCTCAGCATGTCTTCTAGGGTTTGGATTGTTCGTTCACTCTGGCCGTCAGTCTGCGGATGATAGGCGGTACTCATGTCCAAGTTTGTTCCTAAACTTCGTTGGAAGGCTCTCCAAAAGTTTGACGTAAATCTACCATCTCGATCACAAATGATTGAGACTGGTATGTCGTGTCTAGTCACTATTTCATTTAGGTACAACTTAGCTAACTTGTTTAGAGAGTCATTCTCTTTGATGGGCAGGAAGTGAGCGGATTTTATGAGTCAGTCAACGATTACCCAAATTGTATCGTAACCGTGAGATGAAGTAGGGAGTTTGGTAATGAAGTCCATGGTGATGTTGTCCCATTTCCATTTTGGTATTTCAGGTTGGACTAACAAACCGGATGGTCTCTGATGTTCTGTCTTTACTCTGGCACAAGTCAGACACTTCTTCACGTATGTGGCAATGTCTGCTTTCATGTTTGGCCACCAATATAATTTCTTCACGTTCTGATACATCTTTTCTTATCCGGGATGTATAGAGTACTTGGACTTATGAGATTCATGCATGATCACGTTTCTCAAGTCTCCGCAACATGGTAACCAACTTCTTCCATGTAGACATAGCGTTCCGTCTACTCTAGCTTCCAACTTCTCCTTTCTTAGGTCAGTCCTAAGCATTCCTCCTATGTCTTCTTTTCTGATGTTTTCAGGCTTCCGTGCTTGGAGTGAAGCCTCTAATCTCTGCTTGGGTAGGTCCAAGCTAATGGTCAGGACTAGGGCTCGAACTCTCATTGGAGGATCGGTTCCTTTTCGACTTAGTGCATCCGTAACTACTTTGGCTTTACGTGGGTGGTATTTGATGTCGCAGTCGTAGTCACTGAGCAATTCTATCCAACGACGTTGCCTCATGTTTAACTCCTTCTGGTCTAGGATATGTTGCAAACTCTTGTGATCAGTATGCACTGTGCACTTTGTTCCAAACAGGTAGTGTCTCCAAATTTCCAAAGCAAAAACTATAGATCCAAGCTCTAGATCATGGGTAGAGTAATTTTTTCTCGTGTTTCTTCAATTATCCTGAAGCAAAGACAATCACTTTCTGTCTATGCATCAAGACAGCTCCTAAGCCTTTGTGCGAGGCGTCACAGTAGACGACGAAGTCTTCGTTGCCTTATCGTAAAGCTAAAATGGGTGCACTACACAATTTCTGCGTAATGGTTTGGAATGCGGCCTCTTCTTTTTCTCCCCAATCGAATTTTACGCCTTTCTGAGTAAGCTTTGTCATAGATTTAGCTATCTTAGAAAATCCCTCTATGAATCTCCGGTAGTAACTAGCAAGACCTAAAAATTGGCGAATCTCCTTTGGTGAAGTGGGTGATGCCCAATCCTTCACGGATTCGACTTTTGCGGGATCCACTTGAATTCCCTTGTCATCAATCACATGACCGAGGAAATGAACTTTAGAAATCCAAAAATCACACTTCGAGAATTTTACGTACAGCTTCTCTTCCTTAAGTAATTTTAACACTTGAGCAAGATGTTCTCCGTGCTCTTGCTCATTCTTATAATAGATGAGTATGCCGTTGATAAACACAATCATGAACTTATCTAGATAGGGTCTGCACACTCGATTCATGAGGTCCATGAATATGGCTGGAGCGTTGGTCAGGCCAAATGGCATGACTTGAAATTCATAATGACCGTAACGAGTTCTGAAAGCTATTTCCTGTATGTCCTCTTCTCTGACCCTCAACTAATGATACCCCAATCCTAGGTCGATCTTGGAGTATACACTTGATCCTTGTAACGGATCAAACAAGTCGTCGATTCGTGGTAGTGGGTAACGATTTTTCACAGTTAGCTTATTCAGTTCTCTGTAATCGATACAGATTCAGAAAGATCCGTCTTTCTTTTTGACAAAAAATACTGGAGCTCCCCAAGGTGAGGAACTGGGTCTGATAAAACCTTTGTCTGACAGTTCTTGAAGTTGTTCTGCGAGTTCTTTCATCTCGGTTGGTGCTAATCGGTATGGTGCTTTAGCTACAGGTGCAGCTCCTGGTATCAAGTCGATTTGAAATTCCACTTGACGAGTCAGAGGCAAACCAGGTAAGTCGTCCGGGAAAACTTCGGGATAATCACGAACAATTGGCACGTCCTTGATTTGTTTCTTCTCTGGTTCCTCTTCTTTGTCGGTTTCCGAAATATGTGCTAAAAAGATAGGGCATCCTTTTAGTATATACTTCCGGACCTTAGTGCATGAGATAACACTCAGTCTGGTGTCTATTCTATCTGAGTTTCCTTCTCCTCGAATGATTAGATTTTCTTTTCCCCATGGTATACGGACTAGCTTTTGGTCGCACACAATTGTCGCGTGATACTTAGCTAACCAGTCCATACCAATGATGACGTCGAAACTACCCAAAATTACAAGTATTAACTGAATATCAAATGGATGATTTAGAAGGTTTAAGGTACAACCTCTTAAAATAGTGTAAGTTTTAATGATCTTACCGTCTGCTAATTTGACTCTGTAACAATCGTCTAACGGCGTAGGTGTGATGTCTAGTAAGCTACTAAATTCTGTGGATATGAAACTCCTATCGGCTCCCGTATCAAATAAAATATTTGCATAGCGATTGTTTAGAAGGAACGTACCGGTAACCACGTTGGAGTCTGGGTTGGTCTTGGCGTCTCCAATCACATAGACTCTAGACGGTGCTCATCCTCTTCTCTCGTTCCTAACTGCTTGCCTTGGGAAATCAGGGCTGATGTGCCCGATCTCTCCACAACCATAGCAACGAATTTCCCTACGAGTCGTGTTACCGCTGCCAGTGTGCTGGCGGTTTCCCTGCTGTACATTTACACGGAAGTTCTGACTGTTGCAATTGTGGGGCTTGTAGTTGGTGTTGGAGTTGTTCCTGATGGCTGGAACATAGGTGTTGCCTTGTCCGGGTCTTCTGCATTCAGCAGTAGAGAAATGATGGAATTGCACTTGGTGCACTTCGGCTTGTTGCCTGCATATGGTGGTGGTGCTGAGGAAACAACACTACAGATCTGGCCTAAGTTTTGCTTCTTTGGTGGCTGGGCCTGATTGTAACCACGGTAGTTCTCCTCAACTTTTCTCTTGTACTCAGACTGCCTAAGCACATGATCACGTCCCCGTTTGTTCATCAGCTCTGTGGCAAATTCTATGGCACCCTCGACTGTAGTGGGTCAGGATGCGAGTACACTGTCATGTACCGAATCCGGAAGTCCACTGACATACTTTTCTATCTTGTCCTTCACGTCAGGGAACATCCGAGTACACATCAAAGTTAGCTCCTGAAATCTCTGGTTGTAAGTTCTGATGTCATGATTTGAGCATTTGAGGTTCCACAAGCCGATCTCTAGCTTCTTGATTTCACCTCGAGGATAGTATTTCGTGGTAAGTCTTTCCTTAAATGCACTCCAGGTCATCCCATAGGCTTCATCATGCCCAAGGGTAGCAACTAGGGAGTTCCACCAGGTGAGAGCATGTTCCAAGAGAGTACAGGTGGCAAATTTCACCTTGTTCTCCCCGGTGCAATCACTAATGCGGAATACTGTCTTGGTCCTTTCGAACCATTGCATGAGTCCTACTACCCCTTCCTTGCCCTTGAAGTAACTAGGCTTGCATTTCAGAAAGTCGGGATAGGTACATCCTCTGGCAATTCGATCTCTGGCGTTCGAGTTTTGACTGTCGCCCTACTTTCCGCTGGGGTGTGTTTCCCTGGCGGCTAGGGCATCAGCAATGCCTTGACCGATAAGCACTCTAGTTGTGCTTCTGAAACAGTCGCTGAAGGAGCAGCGTTAGTGTTCTGTCGAGTGACCCTTTGTGCCATTGTTCTATCATACTCAAAGATGAGATTTATCAGTTTGTTAGTAAGATTATTATATTATGTTGCATAAAAATGGGTATGCATAGAATTCACAACAAACTGGATAACCTATCAAGATTTCATAATAATATAAATTCAAACAAACAAGTAAAGGATAATATATCAGTGCTGGTGAACATCAATATAATACAAATACAACCGATCTAAGATAGAGATACAACCATCCTGTCTGAGATAGTGGTACCAATGTTTATAATACTACAAAAGATAACCTACCTACTAAGGTTAGGTGCTATGATACAGATACAACTGAAATGGAAATACAAGTACAAAAGATATAAATCATGCGATATGAGATGCAACTCAATGCTTGTCATGATATACAATGAAATCTAGCCTACACTAGTATGGTTGTCTGCAGTTGCAGGAGGTGTGGGTGCACGATCATCCTGCATACGAATCATCGCCCTCCTGGTCTCTCTGGAGAATCTCATAGTCTCGAGCAACCTGTGCTGACGTGAAGTATCGGCACTACGTAGATGGTCTGTCTCAGCAATGAGTCCTTGATGGCGAAGGTCGGCCAGGTCTATGAACGTCCGAAAAGTCTCCTCCTGAGTGAGGATAACAGCCTCGATCTCGTATGAGTGACCCTCTAGTGCAACTAACCGGTAGTAGAGGTAAGCAACCTCATCCAATAACCAATGAATAGTTCCCTGGGTCATACCCAAAGAACTCTGTGTGGTGTGTGACTCACTAGCCACAGTCCAGTAGAGAAAACTGTATCTTTCATGAAGTAAGGCGCGACCCTGATGGTCCGCCTACAATAGGGCATGAATGAGAGCGGTCTCCTGCGCCTGTCGGGCCACAAGTGCATCGACCTGTGCTTGTAGGGCGCCAAGAATGGGCTGTCCAGCTCCTGATCCCTCTCCTACCTCGAAGGTCGATTCAGGAACAGGATCACGCCTCCTCTTGCGAGGTGGCAGAGTACTGGTGGGGTAAGGGTGATGTGCAGAAGGTGGTGGCAATGGTGGTAAAGAAGGCACAACCTGGTCCATCTCCCTAGGAGGAGATGCAGGTACTACAAGCAGTGGTGAAGTATGGGATACAATAAGTGGTGATGGGGTAGGTGAATTTGAAAGTATGATGACTCCGTCTGGCTGGTCATCTCTGGAATCGGTGTCGGATGCGGGTCCGGAAAATACTGATGTCGGTGATAATGGAGTAGTTATAGGAGCCATGAGATCCTCGAAGGTAGTCACAATAGTAGGTGGCGTCATGATATCTGAAAATAGCATTTCAAAGTTGAGTAAGTTTTTAGCTTACACAATTCAAAAAGTTTTTAAAGTGCATATGCGATGCGGTTTATGTCTTTTAACTATGCTTGTTAAAAGTATAGGTAGATACTTAGGTGATTTATTAACTCGAAGGTTATAAATCAGTGTGAAACTAGTTCACATAATGTATATGCTCTATGTATTATATGCCTAACTTATAAGGGTTCCCCAAAAATCAACTTTCTTTTTATTTCATTGATTTTTAAAAGTTCAGTTATAGTCCAGTTTAAAATTTTTATTATATTTAAATTTTTTATTATCGATCTGGTTCTCTATAACTATGCTCTCTGATACCATTTCTCTAACACCCCCAAGTTGGTAAAATGCAACGGAATAGTAATTGGGGTGTTACTTGGGTGGATCGATAGCACATAGTATATAGAGCAATGATTATAAAAGTCATTTAATACAAATTACATGAATCAATTGTAAACACTTAGTATCTTGTTTGTAAACCACATTTATTATAAAACTGAAGTAAATATCCCAGCCCAATGGTAGACATGATGCTCCTAAAATGCTGGAATCCAATGCATGAACCAGCTTTATTTTCCTGAGAAAACATATAGAGTAAAATGTGGGGGTCAACACGAAGTTGATGAATTCACAGGTTTAGTTAAATAATAAGTTAATAATATGCCAAAACATCACGAAGATAGTAGAGCACCAAGCTACATACTATAGTAGTTTCTATCGCCTTGTAATAGAAGCTACACAAAAGGTTGTTCAGTACGCCCATTTGGATCTGTCCTGATGTTGTTCCCTCTGTCCGACAATGAAGTAAACCTGTTGCTTGGCCTAAGCGTTTCGTGATACCAAGTCACGCATGCCGGGTGTTGTCAATACCCAAATAGATCTATTCACACATTTCGCGCTACACTATTAACTATTACAGTCCACGGGTATGGGGCAAACAATAGGAAATAAGTTGTTGTTGTCGTCAGTGCATGTTTTGCATATTTAAATATATATAGTTTTTGTATGTTTTCTCTTCCAGTTATAAAACAGTAAAGATGGGGCCATGAACTCACCTTAGTGATAGTGATGTGAGGATGATGTCACTGAATAAACTGGCACAGTGTGATCACGAACTGGAGTAATTACCTAAGTAATTTTAAGTGCCTTAGTAAATGCATAATTAACAATGCATGATGGATGTATGATTGAAAGAATGCATGATCACGAATTAATGAATTGTTACGACCGTTTAAGTGTTACACTTATATTAAATTGTAAATATATATATTTTTAGTTTCTAAATATATATATATATATATATATATATATATATATACTAGTGGCAAAACCCGTCCGATGGACGGGTATGACTTATGATTGTCGTTTAACTTTTTTTTATTGATAAATTTTTTTTGTATTGTTCGATTGACGGTATGACTTGTGAGTGTTGTTTTATATTGTTTATTTTGTAAATATTTGTTTGTAATTTTTATAATATAGTTGTCTTTTAATGCATTATGAGTTGTGATGATTTGTTTCTGTTGTGTAAGGTTTTTTTACGGGATTAATTGTTTGAGTAAATATTTTTTGGGAATTTTTAAGCACGTCATATTTTGTTTGGATTAATTATTTAATGCTTTATAATTTATTTTTAATGCATTATTAAATTTTTCAAAAGTTAATTATTAACATAGTTTTTAATAGTTTTTAAGATGTCATTAAGTTTAATATAACGGTTACATTATCAATAAGTGCATGCGAGTCATACTTGTTATAGGTAAAAATAGATATCTATTATAATTGTTGGAAAAATAAGAAACGAACAAAGTAACTTTTAATCGGTAAAGAACTTCATAGCTTAAAAATTTTCTTTCTCTTAAATCTTGAAAAGAACACATAAGATTACCAATAAGCACCGTCATTAAAAGCTACTACACACAAAATAACATTTCTGTTTGTGTATTTTAGTCCAAACACCCATAATTCAAGTAATATTATTGTACACTAAACCAATTTATGTAAACTCCAAACATTAACAATTTGATGGGTTGACCAAAAGCCTCTTACGTCCACAATTGGTGAGCTTCATTATAAAACTTAGTGTGTCAAGTTAGATTATGAATTTATATCATTTCAGTACTGATCAGTTTATCTCGATTCGTTTGGGAGGTTTAATGCATTACTCTGTAATATACTATCTGGACAACTTTCGGCAAAAGAAAAGCAGTTGTTGAAGCCTAAATATTCAAAATTTAGTTGCCCTTTGGAAGTTTTATATTGGTAATTAAGTGCGAGTATATATTTTCCTCAGATTTTAGAAAGACACCCATATGTAGCATGGCCGAATGAAGGGAAGCTTAGTGTAAAAGAGGGAAATAAATAGCTTTAAAAAAATAGATAATGAAATCCAAACTAACTGTATTAAAGGCATATACATTGCTAAAAAGTTTTAATAGCTTTTTTCATTTAAAACATAGTATCATTTTTGTAGTTTTATTTAAGCATTTAATGTTTAAGTCACTAATGGCTTATAGTTTTTAGCAAAAGTTTTGAGTTTTAAAAGTCATTTGTAAAAAGCTTTTATAAAACTTCTAGCTAAAATGCTAATAATAAAGAAAGTTAGCATTAACATGTACTGTATCAGTTGTCTATCAAAAGTAGACCTTACAATTATATCAAAAAGGTCTCCTCTAGTGACAAATTTCAAAATAATATACTCTATATATATACCTTTGTTTGACTCGACAAAACCCGAGGAGGAAAGACATAAGTCATTAAATAATATATAAACATGTGTCACCTACTTACCTGAGATATTAAGCACAGAAATGAAACTTTCAATCAAATTGGTTTAAATAATTCAAGTATAAATTAAATGTATGCATGGTATTACACAATCTAATGATGAACTGAACTAATTCAAGGAAGTGCGTTTATGACATCGAACTTTCCATGAACGTGCTTGGGCTTCGGGCGAAGATATAAACTACTTGCTGAAATCTTGAGGATGGGAAAAGGAGAAGTCCAGTCATGAATACTTCCTTCTACTTATGCACCAATACATGAGTGATATATATGATGATGTTTAGAGATAATCTTATGTACACCAATTGCGTACACCGATAAGTACACCGATAAGTACGACATTAACTGACCCAATAAGCAAATAGTTCAAAATTGCTACGTTAGGGAGAAACATTAATAATTAATAAACAGCTACAACTTTTCTTTTAATTACTTATCAATCATGTAGCAAACTGACGTATATATTATCTCTTCGAGGAAATATTTGGAAGGCAACTGACATCACCAACACAATAAACATTCTCTGGAAGGTCATAAACATCACTCCCACTGGGTTCACTACCGTTCGCAGCGATATACTTAAAGAAAATCTGTTCCGTTCGCAGCGATACACATACAGACTAACTTCCCTTTAGTTTACATTTGAAAATACCATTTTCTAAAGTGACCCCTATGAAAATTCTACAATATCCTATTCTTCTATATAGTAATACAGATGGAAATAAGCAAAGGAAACATTCAAAAGTGTTGTTAATCAACATTTTACAACTGAAGTTCAAACATCACTATGTGCAATCTACTCTCCCTACAACATAACTGGAGGATAATGTTGACATTCTCAAAAATAGAAGGTTTAAGAAGACTATTCGGCTTCACACACCTGATATAGTGGGGTTGTGTTGAATTCAATGTGTCCATCAATTGTTGAAGCTGTAACTGCATTGATTAAGAAACAAATTCATAATCTCATATCAAGGATGTTAAGCAATTCACATTACCTTTTACCTCTTTCTATCTATCTTCCAATTTTCATCCACTTTCTCATCCATCTGAGAAGAGCCCTTTAAATCTCTTAATTTATTACACTATTTTCTCTTCGTATCACCTCTTTATGGCATTCAAAACATATCTAATAGTAGAAAACTTACTTTGAAGCTAGAACCAATAGATGAGAACTTGGATGACTTGGTTGCATCCACGCGAGGTGGAGAGAAGAGCCCTGCTACGAAAGCGCACTTCGATGTACTCAACAAATCTTGATGTTCAGGAAAAACGTAATCTTTATTTTTGTCTAGAAATTGATCCGATTGACAATGGGCCTGAAAATTTATCAAAATGTGCATACTTTGAGCCTAAAGAGATAGTAGCAGCGTTTATAATAGCAATAATAAAGTCACAGAAATCGCAAGAAACAAAATCTCACTTGAGTCAACCTGCTTTCCACTACTCGAAGCATATGTGAATTATAATAAGGTTTAGAGAGGAAGCAAAACAAACAAAAATCATTAGATTTTAGTTGCAAGATTTGAGTTTAGATGTATAGTGAATTAAAAAATAGTGTAGATATATGTTTGTAATGCTGAGTGGTTGAGAATGTACATGTATGATGGGGGTTACTCTCGATATTCCACGCAAGGGAATTATGAACTCTATATTTTTCTCATGAATAAACTTTGATAACTATTTGACCAAAAACCAAATACATGGTTTGCTCTTGCAACTATTAGATTCCATGCATATATTTAAAACTAAGTGTAAAGATATGTTAATTGTATGTGTCAAATTCAGAATATAACTTATATGTGACAGTTCAAGACCCATTAAAAAGATATTGGTCAAGCAGGTCTGCAAAGTTAAAATGCCGCTTCTACTTTCTCGGTGTTATTTTTTCCTCTGAAAATAGAAGGTCCATTTGACCCGAGACCCGTCTAATTTGGATTCATTTTACCCGCATTCTCAATAACCAATTTAAACCCAAACCCATTGCGACCGTACATGACTTAATCAAGTTATACCTTTATGTTAAAGGTATATGGGGTACTAATATTATGATAAATATAAAATGATTTTCTGATAGTATTCTTGAACAAAAAAAAAATACATTGTCGTTATTGTCGTTTTTCCTTGGCCTAACCACATACAATTTTATCACTTTTCAAACCATGAAAGTCGACTAATTAATACCTCGCATAGTCATCAAACAATAACATCCGAATGACTTGGGATGCTTAGAAAACAACACCCGAAGCAATTAAAAGAAGTGTAAAAGTTGCACTTTCAATTAGTGAAATTGAGCAGAAAGTGGAAACAAAGAAGAAAGTTATACCTCGCAAAGCAGCATGTCAGTTGGGGTATTAAACTTTTATAAGGCGGTGACAGAAGCATGCCATAATCATGAGCAATGTAATAGACTCTAACCTGAATTCAATCTGAAATTTGCCTTCAGGTGAGTTATCCATAGTGGTGGTGACAGAGGCAATAGAAGAGTCTTCTTTGGTTTGGGTTTTGGGTTATGCTGCTAGTGTACTTTTGGGACAGTTGGCTGCTTCTTTTCGGTGACAGTTTGGAGGCTTATTTTAGCATCAGTTGAGTTGCCTTCAAGTCTTGTAACATATTTGTGGCTTTTCAACTTTAGTACTTGAAGGTATTTCAGATTGGGATTTTGTACAATTCTAAATGATTTATTCGTCCATAGCCTTTCGTCCCATTGCATAGACCGTCTAATCACTTTTCCTTACTTTAGCATTGACCCATCTGAAAAGACATCATCTTCAAGAACCTGTATTTTGAGTTACCGCATGAAACAATAGTTAGGCCCAGTATTTCATTTCCAATGATAGAAACCAATGTAAAACTAAACAGCCGATAAGTCCAACACCAATGCATTAGAATCTTGTGTGTGAGACCTGTCTCACCAAGTGTAATATTGGTTCACTTTCAGTTTCACACGCTGACTTTGCCTTCTGAAACCCAAGTAATTGTGTATGCATCAGTTATAAGGTAATTAGGTATGCATCACAATTCTAAAAGTGATCACCTTCTAATTTCTTGTTGATAAGGGGTGTTCGGATTACAGCTGTAAAAGGGGCGTTTGATTGATCATACGGTGTGTTTGGAATATAAGTATCTAAACCATTACTTAGTGAGACTACCTTTATATCCATAATCAGTCCAGAACCATACCTCTAAAGTGGTCATGGAGTCTGATACACCAGCCTTTTCCCTTTCCTCAGCAATCAAAATTACTTTCTTCATTTGAAACAGGCAGACCGCGTCCTAAAAAACGTGAAAAGTATGCATCCATAAATATAACTGTGATATACAGTTGTTGCTCTGTAACTATAAATCTGTGATTTATCTAGAAATATAAGTACATGTCGAGACATTGCTAAATGGTCTTTTTCTTTGCACAAACTTGACATAGCATCATACTCTTAGGATTTTCGATATAGAAGTTGATCTAGATAGCTATTTAACAAACACAATGTTCTTTTTTGAGGGTGACCATCAACACCTTTCAACATGTTTAATCTGTCCCTTTCTAGCTCAACTTTTTTTATTTGACCAGTTTGAGATCAAACACAACAAAATCTCACCTATTCATTTGCAAATGGGAAACAATTTCCAACTGTTATGCATTTAAATAGTGATTGGAAGAAAAAGGAGAGCTGGGAAAATAAAAACCTGTTGAATGCTGAGCACCTTTATAATACTTTCACAATTGCTGAAAACATTGTAGTGTTGCCTTAAAGTTTCCACCAACTGTTTGGAAGTGATCAAAAGTATTATTTCTAATTAAAATCATTATGTTGACACAAATCAGTAAAGTAAGATATCGAAGTAACTTACAATCACTCGGTTCTATATCCGAGAAAACAACTTCAAAGTGAGCGAGAACCAATGTCTCTTCAAATGCAACATAGAAGCTACCTTATCCTGATTAAGTAAAACAAACCATAATAAGGCAAACAAATATAATGCATTAAAAAACCTAATAAAAGAATATTGTAAATCAAAAATAACACAGGTCTACTAAAAACATGTAAGTTAAACAGATTGTCGACAAATTTAGAAAAGACTAACATCTTATGTATGAAGCTACATGAGGTAACATTGATTGCATACATTCTGTAGTTCAACAACAGAATCAGGCACTTATACCTTTCCGAGCTTCAACTTCACTGGTTCAGATGGTATTCATGATTTTATCATTTTAGGATTATTTTTTTAGGGTTTTTGTAAAATTACCTCTCCTAAAATGTAACCCACCCCATCATATGAGCCAATTTTGTCTTGCAACATAACACACATTATTGAATTCTTCGTAAAAAAGAGCTGGAGGTGTCTCGACAGTTGGTGCAAGAGCTGCTTCAATTAGTTTTTTCTATGAAAGCATATAGTATCCATACTCAGCAGCGGAAATCAAAAGTGATTGATCCAAATAGAACACCAAGCAAGTAACAGATCTATAGTGGCCATGCCACTTCTTAAGTAATCTACCAGTTCCAACCTATAATACTAACATGAATTAGTAAAGGCCATACCAGAATTTCAGAACGTATAATATCCCTATGAGAAAAGCAAGATTTTTGAAAAAATCACAATAAAGAAGATTTTTACTACAAACCTAAGGTATACGTTATTATGGCTGATGTAAGTTTATGTTTGCATGGCTGTTGTGACGGACCTTGCCCTCCTGTAATTCCCATTACCCATTACCAGCATGTCAGTTTTGTTCTTTAGAATGATGATTATAAACTAAAAGATAGTGCATAAGTCCTGCAATTCCCATTGCCCATTACCAGCATGTCAGTTTTGTTCTTTAAAATGATGATTATAAACTAAAAGATAGTGCATAAGTTATAAAAAAAGGACACTTACCCTACTAAGTTCATTTCAATTGTCTTTATATTGATATGCGATGTGATTTCCATTGTTATCTTCATGCATCTACTTATAGTGTTCTCATTTGAATAAATTACACCTAAAAAACATTATAAAACGACCTTACCAGCTAGTTGCAGATTGCTAACCCAATACAATCCTACATCCAACCGCCACATCTTATAACCCTTTAGGTGCCACTATGTTTAATAGGTACCTGCAATAGGGTATCCATTAAGAATTGAGATATCCGTAGGTAACCAACTTGCCTCCCAAGTCATCATAGTAAAATTATGGTAAAATGCAATTATTGTAAAAATAACTCAGACTTGATCCCTACCCTGATGAGAAAAATGCAAGAAAATGTAACTAACTTTCACGATTCTGTCATTGTATGCAACAAACTTATATTTTACCATTTTTTTTGCAAAATTCCCATAAAAATGTTAACTAACCTGATCCATATATAGTAACGAATTCCAGAACTATGTCGGATGCCATAGTAGTATTATTCCATACAGGCTTTTGGGGCACTACTACTCGGACCCGTGGGGAGTGAAGGGAAAGAGGACTCTTCAATTGGCGAATTTATGGTCCTATGTGACGCAGCCATAAGATTCCTAGGATCGGTCTCTGTGCCTATTGTTTCATATGACTCGAGTAATGGCTCAAAACCATTTGTACTATAATGATCCGGTGCGCTTGAGGATGGTGCATCTGGAAAATTAGTTGTCTGCAAGCTGGCTTACATTGCTCGATATAGTTCAGCGTCACCCATGTCAGGTTTTTGTCGTCTTCCATATATACATTGTTCATTGCTTCGTCGATATGTGAAGTTAGTTGCTAACTGGATAAAAACAAAAAACCAAGGAATGTGATTAGTAAGAAAAAGGGAAAACTGCATATCAAATCTATACCAAGGTATTGATAGATTAATGAGTCAGTTTGCCATGACCTATCTTAATCCATACTATGAGTAGAAAACAAAAATCATACCTGCATAGCAACAAACTTCTTAGTAAGGCAAGCTTCATCCTCACACGAATGATGTTTTTGATGAAATTTAATCTGCAAAACCCAACTTGATTATTACACATAGCGATAAACTCCATTTCAGCGTGAGAGAAAAAAAGATGGAAATCAACTATGATAATGATATTGCAAAGAAAACTATTTAGATTGGACTCTAAAAACGAACAGATAATATTATATGAAAAACAACTTGCCTCCAAGTCATCATAGTAAAATTATGGTAAAATGCAATTATTGTAAAATAACTCAGACTTGATCCTAACCCCGATGAGAAAAATGCAAGAAAATGTAGCTAACTTTCACGATTCTGTCATTGTGAACATTTAATAAAAAGTATTTATCCCATTTTTTAATCAATACCAGGATGAAGCCGGGCCAAGCAGAAAAAGTCACTGATTCTTCGACTGTAAATTGGGGAGAGTGTGCGTCAGTTTGTTCACAATAACCGGAAACATATATAGCCTCCAAGGCTGGGTTTGCAAGAATCACGGTTGAATCCAAACACCCTGTTTCCCATCAGAGTCATCATCTTGTCTGTCGTTAATCGCTAACCTTAGCTCTGAAAGTACATGTTCGCACATTCCAAGAATGTATTGTGTATAGCTCTGAGACTTAAGAGAGAAAAATTCTTGAATCTGGAGATATCTGTTAAAACTTCAGCAACCCCGAGTGGGGACTAAACCTCCCCTGAAACTATAGGCTGCAAAAAACCACAAAGATGCTTCATTATAGAATATATCTTGTCTAGAGGCATTTGCAGACAAATTAGCAAATAATTTATTTTTTCCTATTACTTTCTACGGCTTTATTATAGATAAAGTTTACAGAAATCGTGCTTACCAGCTAATCCCTGCATGCTTCATACATGGATTTTTCTATAAACGGGACAGTAATACTTTTTTTCTTTGTGGCACCTCTTTAAAGTTCAACATTTATACCAAACTGTCCCAGGTTCAGAAAAATATAAAGACAAACGTGTGATTACAGTTTTAAACTTTCTTTAGTAACAGACTAAAATCAAAACAATTTATCAAATCACATACTTAAGGCCTCATACTAATTAACATTCAAACTACAATCATTATGATAACCATTTTATTCCTTTAAATTAATCTGATCTGTCTTATCTTCTTGTAGAATGATCATGTGATGAAAACTATCTGCTTACAACCTAACTCATAGCTTTCTTATAATCTGTGCTGAAGAATGCTAATTTCACAGGAAGCTGGGTTATGAATATAAGACACGACCGGCATGATAATCACGGCCCAAATGATGCTGACGTGGATTAAAAGTGGGTTATGTGGCATATCCCTCCTCTTATATATAATGTAAAGATATATATATATCTTTACATTATATATAATGGCACGATAAGCAATTCCAAACAACCACTTAGAATAATATCAAGATTTATAAACTTCCAATCACAGGGATTTTTCCTCCAACACCAGCTACCAAAATCCTCAACTACAATTATGCTGATCCAAATTAATTAGGAAACAAAGCCGATTTACCTGAAGCGGATCAAAGGGAGTGGAAAGTTCAAGAACGACTTTTCCTTTGTCCACTAACTGAAATTAAACGACATGCGAGATAAGAATACAAATTATAGTTATTAATCACTTCGAGAAAAAACCTTATAAGATTTGAGGAATAATGTAACCTTTCACACATTTGGTCAGTTTTAAGAAACCAAAACCAATAATTATAGAATTGAATTATGTCAAAGTTTACGCTTGCGAATAACCACAAACTACACAATAATTATATACATCTTAGATATAGAAGTGAATTCTGATGCAGTATACTCGCTTGTCAAAGAGACCTAGCAGAAATACAAAAGTGTACACCAGAGTCAATGGTGAAGGTGTAACCAAAGTATAATTTAGAATAAAGAAAATTCTTATATAATATTTATCGGTCATTATTATGATTATTGATAATAACTACTAAAAACAATCCTCTAATAGCAACAGGTGACCATGATTTAGCTGCTGAAATAAGCAATCCAAACAGCCACTAATAAGCATGACTCAATAAATAAGATAACTAACAAAATAAGGTATTCCTTCCATCTGTTGTGTTGCAATCTTTGCTTGATGAATAATTTAAGCTTATTAACCCCACATATAAGTGTTTGGCACATCTTGCGTACCTACATGCACAGTAACCAATAATTGATGTTGAGAATCTAAAGTTGCAGGTCATATAAGGGTAGCTAAATGGGCAGGTTTGGTAAAACATTTGTGCTGGTCGAAACGGGCCAGACCTGGTGTACTCCTATCTACACATATGTGTTAGTTGCATTCTTTATCAAAGAAACCATGTATACTCCTATAATCTTATCGTGCCTCAAGTAAGTTTTACCGTTGTATATATGACAACATTGGAAAAACTTAAGGAGTATCTCCAGATGATCTTTTAGATAGCTCAAATATATTGAGATATACGCTATCACACAAAGAATATGTTACAATAAATTTCCGGGAGGACGAAAAAACAAAGTAGTGGCGATTCAAAGATATAGCCCAAAGGAATCCACGAAAGAAAAGCATGTAATGTAGCCAATCTAGCACTGATAGGATCTGCTTTTTGGGATACTTGTTGTACATATAAGCATAAGTCATGAATGAGCTGAAACTCACTGTTACCAACCACAAGAAACAACACAATTATAAACCACAAGAAACAACTCAATTAGGTTCCGAATCAATAAATTAGGATCTCGCATCACCTCTTGATAAATTAACAGGTTATGTACTCATGCCAGAATACCATAC